>OX463235.1:76431603-76812670 GCA_949820135.1 Sylvilagus floridanus | reverse complement strand
GAGGCCTCTTCGGCCCCTTTAACCTCCCTCACTCTGACCCGGGCTCACGGCCTCTGCGGACATCAGAGTCGGCTCCTCTGCCCTTGCCCTAGGTTTCAAGGACCCCTCTCACCTCTTGCCACCCCAGCTCCTAATCACCCTCCCCTTTGGAACCACAGGACAAAGCCCCCCAAGCTCCCTCCTTCCTCCATTGCACTGCCTTGTCTGAGCCCCCAGGAGCCTCCTGATGGAGCCCCCGCCTGCCTGCTCTCCACATCTCCTGTGCACCGAGCCAGTGGAGTGCAGCCGCTTTCTTTAACACACGCTGGAGGCAGCGTTCCCGTGATTGGAATGTTAGCTGTCATTGTGTCTTGGCTTCCATTTTCCTTGAAGACTGGGGTCTGTGATTCTGTCATGGTAACTCAGATACGGGTCATCGTGCTTAACCAGCTCAGTGGATATCAACTAAAATTAAAATGCTGAGGCCAGAAATGCCCCCCAATAGGAGAAGCAAGAAAGGCAAAAATCAACATGTGAGAAGCAAGTAAGACTTTGCTTTTAAACAGTACACAGAAACATTGGTGTAAAACCACCCAACTTGGGGAGAAAACCAGGTCTTGGTGATTGACCAGTTAGAATAAGGACAAGTACAGCATCAGAGTCCCTCCTGGTTCTGTCCACGACCTGTCCTCGTAGACAGGTAACCCAGGGCGGCGATTCTGACCCGGCAGGAAAATGAACTCTGATCGATCTAGAACTTTTCATATTTACATTATCCAACTTTCCTTCCCTCTCTCCCTCTTTCCCCAAATTATGCCCAAGTATTCGTAGCTGTTACTCCCTGAAATCAAGAGGGCAGGCCCTTTGCTGAGAGATTTCTCTCTTTGCCCAGAAAAAAAAAGGTATGGTTGGACCCTCCTCTAGGTCCTCAGACTGTTTTAGTAATTGTTTTTCTCAATGACTTTCATTGATGAATCATGTTCGTGTATTGTGCGTGTCATAAGGGTCACTGAATACAGACAAGTGGGTGAGTTAGTGAAATGCACGCCCCTTTCAAATGTTAAACATTTCCAACACCCTGCAAAGTTCCTCACGTCCCTTACCAGGAAACGACCCCATTCTCACCAGAGAAAACCATGCTCTGGCCAGTGCAGCCGCTCACTAGGCTAATCCTCCACCTGTGGCGCCAGCCCCCCAGGTTCTAGTCCCGGTTGGGGCGCTGGATTCTGTTCAGATTGCTACTCTTCCAGTCTAGCTCTCTGCTGTGGCCTGGGAGTGCAGTGGAGGATGGCCCAAGTGCTTGGGCCCTGCACCCGCATGGGAGACCAGGAGGAAGCACCTGGCTCTTGGCTTCAGATCGGCGCAAGGCGCCAGCCATAGCGGCCACTTGGGGGGTGAACCAACAGAAAAAGGAAGACCTTTCTCTCTGTCTCTCTCTCTCTCACTGTCTAACTCTGCCTGTCAAAAAGAAAAAAGAAAAAAATAAATAAAAGAAAACCGTGATCACTACACATAGGTCTTCACACAAGAGGAACCGTACAGTATGTTATTTCTAGTTTCTACACCAACATCTTTTTGAGATTCATCCTTTATCACCTCTATCAGTAGTTTAATGCTTTTCCCCTAGTTGCTTTGTAAATTTTTCCCTTTATCACTTTTTTTTTTAAAAAAAAGAAGTTTGATTAAAATGTCTCTAGATGTGGTTTTCTTTCTATCTGTCCTACTTGGGATTATTTGAGCTTCTTGCTTTCAAGTTTATAGTTTTCACTTGTAAAATCTTCAGCTATAATTTCTTTAAAAATATTTACCTCTTCTCCTCTTCTGGGACTCCAACTTTATGTATATTATGTCTTCCAATATTGTCCTACAGGTCACAGAGGCTTTCCGATTTTTAAAGTATTTTTTCTTGTCATTGTTTCAATTTGGATACTTTCTACTGCTATGCATTTAAATGTACTAATCTCTTCTTCCTGCACAGCTTAATCGTCTGCTAAGTCTGTAATGAATTTTTCATTTCAGAAACTATTTTTTGGGTTTTAGAATTTTCATTTGATTATTTTAAAAACAATTTAAATTTCTCATATGTTTATTCATTGTGTTCATCTTTTCCCTTAAATCTTGGAACATAGCTATAATAGCACCTCTAGATTCTTTGTCTACTGATTTAAACTTCTATGTCATCCCTTTAAAATTTATGAATTTATTTATTTGAAGGGAAGAGAGGAGAGCGAGAGAGAGAAAGCGATCGAGCTCTCTTCCATCTGTTAATTCGCTCTCCAGATGCATGCAATGGCTTGGGCTGAGCCAGGGCCAGAGCGAGGAGCTGTAACCTCCATCCAGGTCTCCCACGTGGTCAGTGGAAACCCAACGACTGGAGGCCTCAGGAATTGAACTCAGGTATCTTAACCCCAGGCTGAATGCCTGATCCAACTTCCCTGTCGCAGCTGATTTTTTGCCCTGTTGTTTTCTTAGTCCTTGGAATGTCTTTTTAAGCACCGCTTGTCATTTGCTCCTGCTGAGAGCAAGCAGGTTCCTGAGCATCTAGACCAGGGTCAGCTCTGTTTGGTTTTGTCGCAGAAACTCTTGCTCCCAGGCCCGAGGCACCGGCTCACTGAGGTCTGCACTGGGTGCCTCCGGCGCCCGGCGCTCGCCAAGGTCTTTCCACCCCGGCTGCTGGGATTTCCTCTCTCCCAGCACAGCACGGCCTCGGAAGCTCCCGGCCCTTGGCGGATACTTTGCTTCAGGCCTCAGAGAGCTCGTCCGTCCCTCGCCTGTCCCTCGCCTGCATGGTCGAGCGCTAGCCTGGGACGTGTGCAGGCTCCTTTCCTGCGCAGCCTTGTTCTGCTTTGGTATCTGGATGGCACGCGCCGTCCCCACCCCCAGAGCCGCCAGCTTGGGTTTCTGGGAAACAAAGCTGCCTTGTGCGGACGCTGCTTCTCCGGGCTGCTGTTTAGGGAGCTTCTGGTGCCCGGCGATCACAGCCCTCCCCCGACAAAGGAAGAGCAAAGACCGACCAATCAATAAACGAGTGAGAAAAAGCTGATAAACGAAACCTTCGCTTTCTGTGTCTTTTCCAGTTTTCTGTATTATTTTGCGACTGGCAAACAGTCACGGTCGTAACTGGATTTCCCGCTTGTTTAAAAGATTTATTTTCATTGTTTTGTGATTTCCGTATGCATCGCTTTCCCCAGGAGAGTGTTCATTTTTTGCATCTTCAGCACAATAAATAGAGCCTGGTAAATTGGTTGTTGAGTGAATGAATGAATATTATTCATTACACTTGGAAGTAGCTGTCTGAGTTCTGTGTTGCATGGTGTTCAGGACTATAATGGATGTGTCTTGCAAAGTCACGTGGTGTGTTACTTGGATGGCAATCAAATTATACCTTTTTTTTTTCTTAAGTAGGGCACACCTACCCTTCAGAAAGTGAAGCCACCAACTCAAGTCTGGATTCCTTCCGTGTTCTGCAAACAACCAGTTTGATCTCCTCTCCTCAAAGGCAGTACCGATTTCTTCTACATATTTCCAGAAGATTCTTAGGCATTTCAAACATGTGTACATATGAACTCCCTGGTAGCTACGTTGTAACATATGCTTTTTCATGCTCCTCCAGACAGGGACACCTGACTTGTTAGCCACTGAAGTCTACGTGAGAATGCGCCAGAATGTTTGATTGTGCCAGTGCTGGGGCCACGTGGGCTCTTCCCGACGGCAGCGCGGTGAGGAATAGCCCCGTTCACGTGCAAATTCACAACATAGATCTTGGACAGATATCTGAGTGGATAACAGGAATTCTTCATTTGTCACAGCGCATCAGTGGCCACAACCACAGGACCTCACCCCGTGGATGGCTTACAACTCACCCAGTGTACATTCTCAGTCACCTCTAGGAATCGAGGAGAGGCTGATAATGGAATGGAATGCAGCACTTGATGCTAGGAAAACTCTTACCAGTTATTGAAGTTATTGAAGTACCATAGAAACTCATTGTTCAGATGTTTCATTCGGCATTGTAAGTAACTTGTAAGTTAGAAATTGTAAGTAAGAAAACTTCCTGCTCATGCTCACCCTGGGAGGCAGTAGTGATGGCTCAAGTAGTTGGGTCCCCGCCATCCACATGGGTTAGATTCCTGGCTCCTGACTTCAGCCTGGCCCAGCCCAGCCGTTGTTGGCATTTATGGAGCAAAACATGGTGGAAGCATGCTTGCTCGCTCTCTCTCTCTCTCTCTCTCACTCTCTCTCTCTCTCTCTGCCTCTAAATTTAAAAAAAAAAAACATTTAAAAGAAAAATATTATTGGCATGTCATTCAAAGTACACACACATGTACGTGTGTGTCTGCAATGTTCAGAATTGCCAATTTACAGAACAGAAAGACCACCTCTATATAACAAATGAGCCTGTACTATAAACAATGACCTTATATGGGTAAATAGACATTTTAAGATATGTTCTCCCTCTCTGCTTTAGAACAATAATGCCAACAGCATAGCTGTCATCTCTCAGCCCCTCAAGATCAAGGATACTAGCAGTGCCATGTGGCGGTGAACCTGTGGAAAGCCAGGGCTCCAGTGCAAGGTGCCACTGCCAGAAGTTTACCCTGGGCACGTATTTGCTGACTCAGCAGTTCTCCTTCTAGGAAGGAAGAATTATCCCAAGGAAGTACCTAGGAAGAACGCTTGTTTCTTCAAACCGAGGAGCTTAGTCCTTGAAGCCTTGTGTTAATGTACTAAGAGGGTAGGAAATTAATCCAATTAAGACATTTGGAGGCAGGGCCTATGAGAAGTGATTAGGTTTATTAGGCTAAGAGAGTGTAGTCTGAGTGATCCAGGTGGCCTATAAAGAGAGAGAGACCAGAGACAGACAGACACACAGACTCCTCTTGCCCCCTGCCGTGTCCTGTGCCACCCTGGGGCTCTGCCAACAGGAACACCATCACCCGAGGCCAAGCCAATGGGGTGTACTTGGTCTCGGACTGGGAACCTCTGAACCGTGAGCCGCAGGAAGCCACATCCCTTCGTCACATGACCTCTCTACAGTGTTGTTGACATGCGGTGACAATCTTCCCACCGCAAAGGTACAGGAGCTGAATGAGTGAAGAGCATCACCCCACCGTGGAGCAGCAGAGAAAAACCGAACACCCCTCGTGGTCCTCCAGACAGGGTTTATATAAACAAGCCAGGTGAGTGGTTGACATGAAGAGAGAGCCATGGCAAGCCCTTGGGATGTTTAACAGCATTTTACAAAGTGGAACAGAGACTAAGATTTGATTTTAAAACAACAGTGTGAGCAAATGTGTGTGTGTGTATATATCTGTTCTCTAACTGTGAACAGAATTACTTCTAGGGAAAATTATAAGGAAGAGAGGGAGATATATATATATATATATATATATATAGAGAGAGAGAGAGAGAGAGAGAGAGAATCTTCCATCCACTGGTTCACTTCCCCAGTAGCCACAACAGCCAGGGCTGGACCAAGCCAAAGCCAGGAGCCAGGAGCTTTATCCGGGTCTCCCACGTGGGTGCAGAGGCTGAAGTACTTGGGCCATTCTCCGCTGCTTTCCAGGTGCATCAGTGGGGAGCTGAATTGGAAGTGGAGCAGCCAGGACTTGAACCAGCTTGTGTATGGGATGATGGAGCTTCAGGCAGTGCCTTAACCTGTCACACCACAATGTCAGCCCCTGGAATACCTTTTTGAATGAGCATATGTAATGTTTGTGTCATGATACAACTTTTTTAAAGATCTATTTATTTATTTGAAAGGTGGAGTGACACAGAGAGGCAGTCTATCTCCAAATGCTTGCAAAAACCAGAGCTAGGTCAGGCCGAAGTCAGGAGTCTGGGTCTCCCATGTGTGTCGCAGGAACCCAAGTACCCGAGCCGTCATCTGTTGCCTCCCAGGTGCCTCAGCAGGGGGCTGAATTGAAAGTGCGGAACAGTCTAGATTCAAACCAGGTACTCTGCTATGCAGCATATGCCTGCCACAGGATTTTTATTATTTTTAGTTTGAGAGACAGAGAGAAGGGGGGGGGGGGACACTCTCAATTGCTGGTTCACTCCCAAATGCCAACAATGGACAGGCCAGCTGGGGCTGAAGCTGGAAGCCTGGAACTCAATCAAGGTCCCCCACATGGGTCGCAAGAGTGCAGCCGTTTGAGCCATGCTTCACTGTCTTCTGGGGTCTGTGGTAGCAGGAAGCTGGAGGCAGGTACTCTAATGTGAGATGCAGGAGTCCACACTGGCATGAGAACCGCTAGGCTAACCATTCACCCTCGTGGTACAAAATCATTTTCACACTGCAAAGGGGTTAGAAGAAAACAATGGCTGATAGTTTGTCTCATGCCTTAACAACAGACCTAAATGGGAAAAAGATCAGTCTTCCCAATAATATGCAATGCCAACACACTCACTGCACTAAGGGTAGCGTGCGCACATCACAACTTTTCCTAATGAGCAACTGAGCCGTGCACAGAAGCAGTTTCAAAGTTCACACGTGGTCTTCAATTCATTTCCAAAACCTAAAGAGGGGAAAGATCAGACATGGGCAAAGCTTCCTTCTCAAACACACCCAGGCATTGTTCGTTCTCAATCATAATCTAAAGATTGAAACAGCACAAACACCCGTAACAGTGGGGTAGGTGTGCACTTGCCTGCAATAACTCATTGAACAAACGTCTGCGGGAGCTCTATGACAGACATCGGGACCCGGCGGTACCCAAAACACACACCCACCTCCTGGAGCCCACTGTTCAGTTACTGTATTCGGAAAGACCTTCTCAATTCATTCTGCCAATGGCTAGGTGCTACCAAGGAACATATAGGATGCTGACGTGGATTCAATATCACTTCAGAATCACAGGATACAGCAGAGAGAGGGCTACAAAGCATGCTGTGCTCATCACTGGAGAGGTGACGCGTTAGCCAGGTGGGGGAGGTTCTCTGAGAGCAGAGACAACCATTTGAGGGCATGTTGTGCTGCGGCCAAGTCAGTCACTGCCTGCAATGTTAGCATCCCGTATCAGAGCACTGTCCAGTCCCAGCAGTTCTGCATCCAGTCCACTTCCCTGCTAATGGCCCAGAAAGGCAATGGAAGATGGCCCAAGTATTTGGGCCCCTGCCACCTATGTGGGTGATCAGGATGGAGTTCCAGGCTCCTGGCTGCATCATAGCCCAGCCCTGGCCATTATGGTCATCTGGGGAGTGAACCAGCAGGGGGTGGAGGATCTCTCTTTCTCTCTCCCTCTCCTTCTCTCTCTCTCTCACTATCACACTACTTTTATTTTTTTAAAGATTTTTATTTATTTATTTAAGAGGTAGAATTACAGACAGTAAGAGGGAGAGACAGAGAGAAAGGTCTTCCATCTGCTGGTTCACTCCCCAAATGGCTGCAATGGCCAGAGCTGTGCCGATCTGAAGTTAGGAGCCAGGAGCTTTTTCCAGTCTCCCACACAGGTACAGGGGCCCAAGGACTTGGACCATCTTCTACTGCTTTCCCAGGCAATAGCAGAGAGCTGGATTGGAAGAGGAGCAGCCGGGACTAGAACCGGTGTCCATATGGGATGCCAGTGCCACAGATGGAGGATTAACCTACTGCACCACAACACCGGACCTCCACATAGCTTTTACAACAAATCTCTTTTCCAAAAGAAAGAAATGACCATCTATAAACTATTAGCCACTTCACAGTGAAGATACAAGGCACAAAGAGCTGTAGCAGTCAGACAACTAAAGAGGGAGAGAGATGGTGGCCTCTCCAGCCGCTGTAGTGCAAACAACGTGCGTGCACACAGTGTGGACGAGGACATTCGCAAGGCACACGTCTCCGACAAGGTCTGAAACAGGAGAGACACAGGGGGTGAAGCTTTCTCTTTCCACTCCGCAGCTGCCTTTGGCCCAGGCCAACCTCTGGAGGGTTTCCTTTTGGAACCAAGGTCAGGGTCAGATCACTAACCAGAGGGGCAGTTCTTGAAGGCCAGGGCCTTTGCTCTATGTTGCTGCCAGCTAGACGCTGTGACACTTCGGGAGCGCAGACCCTCTACCCCTCGTTACTGAGGAATTCTAGTCCGGTCCCGACATGGTAGGCTGCACCTGCTCCCGCAGCACCTGACAGAGGATTACAAATTAATTGTGTGATTGAGGAAGTCCTCGCAAGACTGTGCCTACCCTTGGTCCTGCTGGTTGGTGGTAACCATAGCAACCTCTTACTCCAGGCCAAAGTTCAGCTGCTGTAAATCTTTATGGCCACGTTCATAGTTCAGTGTTCATTAGCATAGCCCTTCCCCTGAAGAGCGAGGTTTTATATTCCACAGCCAAGTGTCAGACTCCACTTCTAAATTCTGCGCTCCAAATGATAAGGTCCAAAAATACTTCAAGACCATCTGTGTTTCTCTACCCTAAGGAACTTGTTTTCCTGAAAAATGCCCACGACGACGAAAACCTTGATGTTCTTGTCGGGCTTCCTCACCAGCCTCGGGGCCTCTGCCGTCATCTGCTCTGTCCTTGGGACACAGGAGTGGGTCACCAGCACGGTGGGCGTCAGGGACTCTGTTTCTGACGGTAACGTTATCATCACCTATGGGCTGTCTCGTGGAGAGAGCATTCAGCAACTGAACCTTGGACTTGAAGAACCAACAAAATATTTTGAAGGTAAACGATACGCGAATTCGAATGACTAGGGTAGGGTTGAGTTGAGATGAACGTCATTTCTGTTTTGGGGCCAAGTAAACACTCAGAAGTCAGGTTGAACAGATAAGCTCAACTCACAGTTCTGACATGAGCTAAATTCACCATGTCGTTCTTTTAGCTTCCTTGGTTCTGGTCTGGTCTGAATCATCTGGAGTGACTAAGTTTAAACAGTAACTGTCAAGGATGTTGACAAGTGAATAATAAGGTAAACACATAGAGTGGTAACACAGTACTCAATAGCCAATAGCAATGCTATAGTTTTTAATTGGAGCAATAATCTCTGTCCAGAGCTTTGTAAGTAACATTTATCTAGGAAAAAACATGAAATGAAACACATGATCAACTTCTTACTCATATTTCTCACATTCATTACTTTAACCAGTTGGAGCTTGCATTCTCATCAAATTATCACAAATTGTTGGAAATGATATTAGATTTGTTTATTAATGTATACTTTACAGGAATTCCTAATTTTTTTCAGATTTTTTGTAATACTACCCTCTTGTAAATGAATGGAAGGTAAAACTCTATTGAAAAGGATAAGTTGATCTAGCTATTACCTGACTTCTGAAACTCGATGTCTGAAAATTTGAAATGTAAATGAACTTTGTTCTGAACAGTTTTGTACACAGGTAGTATACGGGCATTATCAAGTATTATAAAGTCATTATCTCTGATAAACATGCTTCATTTTCTACCTATGAAAAGGTAGAATTTGGTTCTTGAATAATAAACATAGGAGCTCAAGCTCGAGACTCTCACTTAAGGTTTTAGCTCAGGTTTCTGAAATGATCCCCTTGAATCCAAAGCAACATGCTTATGCTTCCAAGCTATAAATTGGTCATTTAGTTGTCAGCAAAAGGAACTCCTCCCGTGGGACACACAGCCCCGTCTCAGCCTCCCACCAGGAGGAGGATCATTTGCCACACAGACACTGGAAACTAAGACTTTTAAACGCTCATACAGATGGTGAAGTGAATAGAATTTTTAAAACTGAGAAGTGTACTAGTTCCTGACATGCTTTAAAAATTGAAACTAAGAAACAGAGCCTACAAATGTTTGGATTTTCTTACCGTGTCTGGAGCCTGTTGGCTTTGAGACCAATTTGAGATCCATGGCTGCCGTGGCTGGGGGAGGCCCAGCGAGGGCCAGGTCAGGCCGTAGATTCTGAAATGAGCGAGCAGAATGAAATGGCAAAGGCGGATTTCACAGTGCCAAAATAATGCCGCCAACAACAGCTCTGTCGGTGGGGAAGACAACAGGCGACAGTTTCCTGATGGTGCGGAAACTCTCGGGTGGGTCTGGATTGCCGGGGCTGTTCAGGCTCCCCAGAGGAGTCTTGGTTGTCCATGGCCAAGTGACAAGGGCCTGTTCCTGCGTGTCCACCATGAGAACAGTCTTGTAACTCCAAAAGTCTTGGCTATCTGGCTTCAGTTCAGAAACTTTTCTGAGCACCTATGTGAGTGGGGGGCACAGGTGCTGAGAGGAGCCGCCTGTAACTCCTGCTGCCTGGTGCCAGGGAAAAACCTCCCCACCCAGTTCTATTCAACACCCTGCCCTGCCAAGACTGAAGGGGCTGTGGTATGTGAAGTTCTCCAGGAAGCAAGAGGTGAGGAGGGGGCACGCGTCTGCACAGACTCCTTGAGGACAGGAGCCTGAAAACTTAGTGGGCAGGAAGATGTCAGCTCACAGCCGTGAGAGCTCACTGCCTCCTTGGCTTGGGATCTGGGGTGTCAGGTAAATGGGACCCTTAAAAGGAAGTCACTCCCTTAACTTCATTTTCTTGCAAATACAATTGGGGTCCAAAGGAGCATAATGTGTAATATTTCCTCCCACTGGGAAGAGTGATGAAAGGAATTACATATGCTTAGGACAGGGGGTTCCTGGGAGCCCTGTCTCCAATCACCTTAACGCTGGCCAGAGCAGATCCTTGTCCAAGATCATTTTGACAAGAAAGGTGCTTAGGAAACTCCCTCTTGGTGTGACAGGGGGGACTCTTGGCTCTTGGACCTGACTTGAGTTGTGAGCATGGGGCACTGTGCATGACCACAATGCCCTTGGTGGAGGTATCTGGGTACCCAGAGGCTGCGACCGGATCCCTGCCTGCCCCGGTGAGACTCACAGCAGGTGAGGCCCTGAACTGCTTGTTATTCAACATCTTCTAGGCGGCACCAGTCCAGAGAGGCTGACTCGGGATTGAGAACCACTAGCTCCACTACAGCCAGCTGCCAGGTCCACTGGTGGGCGTTGCTGTGTTGGGCATCGCATGTGCAATGCTTGAAATGAAATTAGCTGCTGGGGGCAGCTCTGGAACAGCCTTGTATATGAACCAACGGAGGCTGAGAGAAAGGCCCAGAAGCCGCAGTGCTTGAATCAATGACCGAGTCACCGGGCAGGGGCTCCTCCTCCTGCCCTCCAGTCCCTTTTCTGCACCCATCCTGTTTGTTCTCATGAACTTGACATTGCACTATGGGCCCAAGCTAGTACCAAGGATAGCCCTGCTGCAAAAAAGGAGTTAATTGCTTGATTTCTCCTTAATATTTCATTTTCACGAGAGAGATTTTCTACCTTGTCCATTAAGGATTTCTGTAGTTCAAGAATTTGTTTTTGAGTACTTCTTAGTGTGCTTATCAATATTTTGAGATCTGTTTCTTGCATCTCTTCTATCTCATCATCTTTGTAATCTTGAATTGGGGTGTCTTTTTCATTTGGGGATGCCATAGTGTCTTCCTTGTTCTTATTACCTCGGTTTTTGCGTTTGTTGTTTGGCATATTGGTTTCTTCACTGTGGTGTTTTTTTCTTGTTATACTATGACTCTAGATTAAGTGGACTGTCTGCTTTTGATGGAGCCTTAGAGGCTTGAGATGGGTGTGGCCTGAGAGCTCTGTTTGGTTCCTCAGGGTTGAGGGTGTGTCAAAGGAGACACTCCCAGGTTAGGCGTGGTAAATCTCTCTCTGTTACTTTTTTTTTTTTTTGGTTCAAAAGGGAAGTAATTCCACACAGCTGAATGGAATTGGGGGTGGTTAGCAGGCGAATGATATACCCACAGGAGCCAGAGATCGGAAGCTCTTTATCAACTTCAGGAGTCACTGTGTACTTACGTCTCATGTGGGATCTGTCCTTAATGTGTTGTCCAATGTGAAGTAATGCTATAACTAGCACTGAAACAGTATTTTACACTTTGTGTTTCTGTGTGGGTGCAAACTGATGAAATCTTTACTTAGTATATACTGAATCTATCTTCTGTATATAGATAATTAAAAATGAAAAAATAATCTTGGTGTTAAATTGGAAATTGCCTAGGAAATTAATAAATTTTTTTATAAAAATATATCATGTAGGATCTCTGTCCTTAATGTGCTATACATTGTGAATTAATACTATAACTAGTACTCCAACAGTATTTTTCACTTTGTGTTGCTATGTGAGGGCAAACTGTTGAAATCTTTACTTAATATATAGTAAACTGATCTTCTGTATATAAAGAGAATTGAAAATGAATCTTGATGTGAAGCAAGGGGAGAGGGAGTGGGTGGGGGGGAAGTTATGGGGGGGAAGCCATTGTAATCTATAAGCTGTATTTTGGAAATTTATATTCTTTAAATAAAAGCGTTATAAAAAAAAAAAAAAAAGGAGTTAATTGCAAAAGGAAGAACAAATGCAGTGCATTGTTCCAGAATGCATAGAGCCCCTGCCCACTGACTTCTGTGCACACCCCGCCCCGTCCCACAGGCAGAGATGCTTTTCCTGGGGAGAAGATGTGACCACCCCTGGAGGATGAGAGAACAGGGGGAAAACAGGTGTCCCCCGCCCAGGGGTCAGAACTCTAGCAGCTCGCTCAGAGGCTGGAGCACAGCTGGGATTCCTGAGAGAGCTCCCACTTCACGCTCTGGGGTCTGCCGACATCACGAGCTCCTTCAGGGGGATCCTGTGGCCTCCAATTAACTGAACCCGATCAGGTTCCCTGGTGACCAGGTGCTGATGAGGGAGCAAGAGCAGTTCCCACGCACTCCCGAGCCGTTGGCTCTCCTTCAGGGTCCAAGAATTTACCGGGACTGTGACCTTGCAGGGCCGATGGCCAGCGGGTCTGAAAGGTCAAGTTTCCCTGCGTGGGGGGAGCCTGGCTGTCGGGATGCTGCTCATGTCTACACATCCTGCCCCACCCAGAAGCACAGTGCTGCCTCCCAGCTGCAGGTCAGCTGGCCCCGTGGGCCCCTCCGTGGCCACATTGCCCTTCCTCTTCCCCGGGACCCCCAGAATCAGGGCAATCAGCCCCCGTTGGGAGGTGCTCTCGATGCAGACGCTTGGCCGTGGAGAGGAAGAACGAGGACAGCATGCGCGTGCTAATTCTGTGGGCAGAGAGCAGCTGTCAGATGCCGTGAGGTTTATTGTTCCACTCTTGCTAACTCCGACCAAATGTGCAGCTCTCATTCTCTGTATCCGGAGGCAGGGGCTGGAAGGGAGATGGCAGCTGTCATTCCTGGTGGCAGGGAGTCTGGAAGGCTCGTACGAGGCAGCAGTTAAAAGTAAGATAATTGTCCCCTTCGTGTGCTGCAAAGCCGGCGAGGACAGGTTCGAGCTTGACCGCCTCTTGGAAACCATGACGCCTACTGGAGCTTTAACAAATATCCAAGACAAAGCCGGACCGCAGGGAAACTTTCCATTGCGCTGTGAGGAAGTCAGAATGTTGGTCATTTAAAAAAATCCATTTACTTATTTTATTTATTAAAAGAGATAGATATCAATGTCCCATCAGCTGGTCCACACCCCCAAATGCCCACAATAACCAGGGCTGCCAGAAGCCAGGAGCCAGCAACTCAGCTGGGTCTTGCACTTGTGTGGCAGGGACCCAACTACTTGAGCCATCGCCTGGTGCCTCACGGGGCACATGGCTAGGGAGCTGGAGTGGGAAGCTGAGCTCAAACTTGCACCCAGGCACTCGGCTGCAGGACACGAGTGTCCCAGGTGGCTTCCTCACCCCTGGGCCGAGCACCTGCTCCATTTCTCACTCTGAGCTCTGTGTTTTCCAGTTAGGCATCCCACTATTTCCTGGGCGCTGCCACACCTGCGAAGGCCAGAGTTCCTTTAGTGGCCAGTGAGCGCATTGTCCCCCTGAGCACAGGAGAGGCTGGGGGCGGGGCGGGAAGGGGTCCAGCCTCCGGTGACTCAGCAGGGAGGCATGTGCAATGCTGGCCTCACCTCTGGCCAGGTGTGTCCCAGGGCCCGCCATGGTTTCCTCCTACCCTTCTCTGCTTTCACCTTGGGCTAACTCAGAGCCACACGAATTCCCCAACAGCGAGAGGGAGGGAGAGGGGAGGCCCAGCCTGAGGTCAGGGAAGGAGCCATCCTGGTCGGTGGTGGTCTCAAGCCCTCTCACGCCGAGGGCCAGGTCCATCGGCTCCCACCCACCCCTGCCGGCCAGCAGCGAGAGCTCACAGGATGATGCTTTCTCTATCATGCACAGCTGCGAAGGGCTCTGCCGAGACAGAACCAGGCTCTGCTTAACCGGGGTTGCGACAGAGCCCCGGCCCCTGCAGGCACCAGGCGGCAGTCCCTGTGTCGCTGTGAGCTGAGCGTTGCTCCCAGCCTCCCCTGAGGAGTAGAATGCTCTCCAGCCAGGCCCGGTGATGTCATTGTCTGCAGGTCCCTGGGCTGATAAGGGCCCCTCTTCCACTCTGCTCCTCGTTCTCCTGGGCATTTCAAGGAGTCCTTCCCTCCCCCCGCCCTGATCTCTGGCCTCCTCTCCCCTCCCCCTCCCTCTCAGGTGGCCTATGGGCCTTGTGCTTCCCTGGGTCTCTCCCCACGCCTGTCCAGGGGGTGTCTACAGCTCTGGGCTCAGCCAGGAGGCACCGCTCCCTGCGGGTGAGGTACTGGCCAGGAGGCCCTTCAGCCCCCCAACTGTGAGGACCCGGCCCACAGCTGGCTCACGCCCACCCTGTGTTAGACGACTGCCGACTGGAAAGCAAACATGAGCAAAGTGCACAAGTGGAGTGCACACGCTCAGCAATGCACTGAGAGGTTGTCACATCTCCTCCGGGTCTGTGTCTGCTCAGGTCGGGAGGTGTGGAGTGGGCTCACCCGGGTGCAGGCCGGCTGGGGTCTGTGTCCACTCAGGTCGGGAGGTGTGGAGTGGACTCACCCGGGTGCAGGCCGGCTGGGGTCTGTGTCCACTCAGGTCGGGAGGTGTGGAGTGGGCTCACCCGGGTGCAGGCCGGCTGGGGTCTGTGTCCACTCAGGTCGGGAGGTGTGGAGTGGACTCACCCGGGTGCAGGCCGGCTGGGGTCTGTGTCCACTCAGCTCGGGAGGTGTGGAGTGGACTCACCCGGGTGCAGGCCGGCTGCGGCCCCGGTTCCCACTTGACAAAGGCTGCTCGGGGATGTGGCCGGTGATGCACCAGTGGGCACTGTGCCTGGCAGGAGCAGGCCGTGGGTTTTGTGGGGTTCCAGAGCGGGGGCCAGGGCTGGGAACGTTATGCAGGTGCAGGATTGGGCTCCACAATGAGGGACTCCCAAACACTGGAGGAGAGTTGGGGAGCAGACGGGAGCCTCGCCAAGAAGCTCTTGCCGCTGGGACCTGTGTCGGGGGGAGGGCAGCGCCCCATCCGGGTCTCCAAGCTGCCATGCCCTGTGCAGGGAGACTCCGGGGCCCGGGAGGAAAAGTCTGGGCTCCTGGGTGGATTGTCCAAGGAGCTCCGTGCCTTGCCCTGAAACAGGAAGTCCTACTGGCCTGCCTTACCTGCCCAGTCTTACCTGAGCTGTCTGGTTTCTGTTCTTGAGAGCTACTCTGGGATAGGGGTGGGAGAGGCTCCGTGATGCTCCCACTGGGGACCTGAGAAACAGGGACAGAAACAGCTCTTTCCTGCGTGTTCTTATGCAGCCAGCGGCTGTGGGCTGTGGGCCTCGGGGTGCCCAGCGATAGTCTCAGTGTCCTGTCATCCACGCTGAGATCCTTCCTCCTTGTGGCTTCTGGGGACTAGCTCTGCACACTCGGGCCAGCATTACGGAGCTCACTGGAACTCACCGGGAGCTGGTAGGCACCGCAGGGGCTGTAGCCAGGAAACAGGCAGAGGAGGCAGGTGCACAGGGAAGGTGGAGGAGGTGACCAGAAGCCGGAGAAGATCAAAACCAGGAACTGGCGCCTCACCAGTGACCCAGGGCACCACCGTTGCGTTTGCATGGAGGTAGGCGCCTCCGCAGCTCCTCTGCGTTTACGGAAAAGGCTGATGCGGTAAAATGCTGTTGGAAACAATTCTGAAGGCTAGCCAAGGCCACCGCCAGTGTTGGAGCCTTGGGCGCAGGGTGCTCTCTGCCCCCAGGGAAGGAGAGCCTGGCACCCAGGTTTGCACCTGCAGGAGTCATTATCCTACTGCACTGCAGCCTTGGGCTGACCCCCCCGGTCCTCTCCGTCAGCCCTTTCCCTCCCGTCTTTGCTGTTCACTGCCCCGGGCTCCCTGGTTTCCCTCCGCAGCGTGGGGCTATGGGGTCCTCCCTGTGCACAGGTTCTCAGGGCGGCCCACCCTCTACAGTGTCCAGATGGAAGCTGAGTTCATGGGACACTCTCTACGGCAAAACCTTGGTGAAGCGCCCGGGCCTGCACTCACCAATGGGAGCGGTGCGGGTGCTCTGAGAGTCACACCACCCTCGGGAGCTCCAGCCTGGGGTGTGTGTCCAGTTATGGGAAGCAGGTGGTCACGCTCACCGACCCACAGGCCCGGCTGCTGGACGCAGTGAGGAGGGCAGGTGCTGCTCCTGGGCCGTTTGGGGGCTCACAGCTTCTCTCCCTGGCGTGCGACAGCGCTGAGCCCAGCACCCCTGGAGGCTGGGGGTGGAGGAACGCCAGACTACAGCCGGGACTCGTATGTGGGGCCCTGCACTCACCAAATACTGTTTTAGTCTTAGGGGTCTTGAACAACTCTTCTCAAAAAGCCCTGCATGTGGTGACCATCCTGTTCCTGGCCCTCGGCCTGTGCGCCTCGCTGCTGAGCTGCGGGTTCACGTTCTACAACAGCGTGAGCAACCCCTACCAGACCTTCCTGGGCCCCGTGGGGGTGTACACCTGGAACGGACTCAGCGGTGAGTGTGCTCCCGAGAACCCGGCTCCCAGCCTCCGTCTCCTCGGGCCCACGACGTGCTGGGTCTTATGCTGGCTACTGGGGTGTGCTGTTGTCAGTCGACAGCGTTTCGTCAGCGTCTCTGGAAGCAGAATTCTGCTTCAAATGTGCAGGGTGGGGGAGGCAGAGGTGTTAAAGTAGGTGACACCGTAACGCCCTCGCTTCTGAAACCCTCGTGTGAGGAGTTGAATGAAACACACATAAACCATCACAACATGCCCAGGGCTCCTCCTGGGCTGTAGCTGGGCTTCCTAGGAGGGACAGCAGGGCACACACAGTACACTCACAGGCACGCACAGTACACTCACAGGCACGCACAGTACACTCACAGGCACACACAGTACACTCACAGGCACGCACAGTATACTCACAGGCACACACAGTACACTCACAGGCACACATACACACACAGGCACATGATACACAGGCACATGCATACACATGCGCACACGCAGCACATACATGGGCACACACATACACACAAGGGCACACACGGTATACACACAGGCACACTCATCACACATAGTACACATGCAGTACACACATGGGCACACATATACACACACGGGCACACAGAGACACACATGCACATGCAGTACACACACAGGCACACACAGTATACACACGGGCACACACAGTACACATGCACACATGGGCACACACAGCACACACAGTATATACACGGGCACACACACAGGCACACAATGCACACGCTTGGGTACTTTTGTTTTCACCTCCACGCAACAAGAGTTGTCTTGGGCTCCCAAGGGGACACAACTTTATGTCATTTGGGGGCTCTCTGGTCAGCACCCTACTTGTGGGTTCTCCGTGAGCTCAGGGTGTTGCTCCATCAACACCAATGTGAAAACATCAGTCTCCCAAGTACTCAGGCGTCTCTATCACGGGCAGGTGTTGGGGTGCAGGACCGTGACCCCACTCTGATTCGTGGGGTGTTGGGGTGCAGGACCGTGACCCCACTCTGACTCGTAGGGTGTTGGGGTGCAGGACCGTGACCCCACTCTGACTCATGGGGTGTTGGGGTGCAGGACCGTGACCCCACTCTGACTCGTAGGGTGTTGGGGTGCAGGACCGTGACCCCACTCTGACTCATGGGGTGTTGGGGTGCAGGACTGTGACCCCACTCTGACTCGTGGGGTGTTTGACCCTCACTGGGTTTTTCCCTGGCTGTGTAGCCGCCACCTCTGCCCAGAGGCGGGGCCAGGGCGTCTCAGCCCCATCCCTCCTGCCTTGCCGGCCGTGACCCCTGCCCCTTCCAGGCAGCCAGTGTCCTGTCCACACTCCCTCTCTACCATGGAAACCTGACCTTGGGGAGGATTCCAGGGGGCTTTGTGGAAGGTTCCACGACGCATCTTGTCACAGCCTCAAACGGTCAAGCACAGCAAAGATGCTCTCGATATCTGAGTGACAGGAAGCCTCGAGGAGGACCGGCAGCAGCCTCCTCCTGCCCTGGTGGAGGGCCACGCTTCTGCCAGGCTGGTGCAGTGGCCAGAGGAGACCTGTGCCCCATGCCACGGTGATCAGCTGCAGTGAGCTGGAGTCGGTGAACAACCGGCTCTCTGTGGCTGGGGAAGGAGGAAGGAGAGGAAGAAGTCGGGACTGACTCAGCGGATCTGGCCGGCATAGCCACGCCCACTGCAGCCACTGTCTCTCCTGCTCCCAGTGCAAGGTTCCCAAATGTGGAGCTGAGATGTGCAAGCAGCCGCAGCCTAGCACTGGCTGGAGGAAGAGGGTGGCGTTTGGAAGTGCAAGGAGGGGACTGGAGCCCCTAAGCCAGGGCTGCTGGTGCAAACTGGGACTGTGGTCACGTTACACACTCACGCATCGGCTCTGAGAGTTTGGAGCCAGCCACATGCACGTATGAGGGATTTCCCAAAGCTTCACGGAAAACACATGTTGTGAAAACCCTACACGTGGGCGTCAAAAATTCCTTACCCCGAAACAAGCGATCTTTTAATTCCATCTTCCGCTGCTCGAGTCCCCTCGCCTGAGCGGCTGCTCCTTCTCCTTCCGTGCCTTTGCTACCCTGCTGCTGAGAGCAAACAAGCCCCTGAGGGGCCCCCACCCTGCAAGGCCCCTGGAGTGAGGGCCCCTGCTTCCCAGCCCAGGGCCTTGGATTCAGACTCAGACGGCTCACCAGGCTCCCGGTTCCCTGTCCCACGGATTCCTGTGACTACAGTTTGCCCCAGGGTAACCAAACCATAGGCAAACCAATCTGCAGACTGACAAGGGAAAGAATCAGAATTGATGGCTTTGAATTTGGTTTGTGCAGTCAGGGAAGCAGCGGCCCCAGGAGTGGCTGGGTTCAGGGTCTCAGCAGGGGTGCCCAGAACTGCCCCCTCGTCCTACTCCCTCTCTTGATTTCCTTGGCCCCTAAGCAGCTGCTCCCCAATAAAGTTCGGGTGGTGGCCAGCCCCCAGGGTCATTGCCAATGGCAGCAGCTCTGGGGGGAGGGGGACAGACTTGCTTCCCAGCAGTCAAGAGTCCTGGCCCGGCTCTCACTAGAATCTCCCCCTTATCCCTCTGCCGGTCTCTGTGACCGGCAGCTTTGAACTCACTAGTGATCCTCTCCCTGACCGAGGACAACTGCCCCCCCTGGAGCCGGGGCTGGGCTCTGCCCTCCCCAGCTGTAGGGCAGTGAGGGAGGACAAGAGGCTTCCTGGAGGAGACAGACACAGGCGCTAATGCCAGAGTGAGGCTGGGGTGGGGCCAGAGGGGGGGGGTGTGGAGCCCGCAGGGTCGGAGCCGCCTGGAAGGGAATCATGTCCCACCAGCTGTGGCTCCTGCGCCCCTTTCCCTTCGGGGTCAGGAGTGGCACGCGGAGGCGAGATGCACGTTTGTCAAGGAGAGCCCAGCAGAAGGGGCCAGAGGCCTTGGCCCCAGCCGATGGCTACTTCTGTCCACAAAGAATTGTGCGAAGGACAGGCAGGGTCCCGCCCAGGGCCAGTTCTGCCCCGCGAGAGGCTGTGGGGTGGGCGGGAAAGCTGCGAGGCAGATGAGCTGGGAGCAGCTGAGGAGGGGCAGCCTTCCCACAGCCCTGCCGCCCTGGGACCCTAAAGCTTGGAACACTGACCTTTGCCCCCGTTTGTCCTGCGGCACCTCCCTGTCTTCACGGTGGCGAGGGCTGAGATCGCCCGTGCCAAGGCTCTGTCCAGCCTGGGTCCTGGCGGCAGGAAGGCAGGGTCAGGCCGACTGCGGAGGGTCCTGGGGCCAGGGCCAAGTGTGGCAGACCCCACCAGCTCTGGGTTTGGACGAACTCTCCTGGGCTGGCAGAGGCCGCAGGGCCCAGCGGGGCGGGGAGGGAGCGGGTTCCTGGCTCCTTTCTGACACAGCAGGAGTGGGCCCTGCTGGAGGAGAAGAGCAGCGGCTCCACCTCCCTGGGCCACATGCCTGCTGTCCTTGCGGGCCTGCGGTGCTGGACAGCGGCCGCAGAGGGTGGAGTCCCGCTGGGGACTGCGGGAAGATGGGAAGTGTTAAATAGGTGACATCATAACGCCTTTGCTTCGGAAACCCTAGCGTGAGGAGTCAGCCCGGAAGGAACTTCGCGGACTTCCGCCTCCCGTGCCATAGGGTTCCTAAGGAACCCAGAGAGTGACCTACGGGAAGCCTGGCCCCAGCAGGTGCACCTGCGCCTTTGGGGGCTCCTCATCGACCCCCCAGGCCCCCTCAGCTCTGAGTCAAGTCTCTGTCCTAGAAAGCTGCAGAAGCCTGGTCACCCGAGGCGGCCTGGAGTCCAGGACTCCGGAAATCTCATCCCAAGGGGGCCTCCAGGTGGCCTTGCCTGGCCGCCCACGCGGAAGCACCGTTTCGCCCTGTGTCTGTCCTGCTCTTTGATGAGTCAGCTTTTACATGGAGCTTCACAAGAGGAAAATGAGGGTAATTAAGGTGTGTGAGGCGCCGGGGAGAATTCAGACTCAAAGCCACGAGGATGCAGACGAAGGTCTGGCACCAAGGGCTGTTGAAACATCTCCCCTGGCCAGCGCCCTCTGATCAGGGCTGTGGACGCCGTGGGGAAACGCTGCCCGGATGCGGGGTTCAGCCGGCACCCCTGACACCCACATATCCGGGCATTTCTGCACATCCTGTGTGCCTGTCAGCAGAAGGGGCTCTCGGGGTGAGGCCTAAGGGAATTCTGCCCTTGGGACTCCCTGGGGACCACATTCGCAGGGCCAGACCCTGACCACCAAGGGTCCGTGGGGTGTGAGTCACACACATCACACGCTGCTCCCATTTCAAGGGCACACGGCAGCACTTGCTGACATGGTCTTGGAGGCGGGCAGTTTTATTTTTTACTTATTAAAGAGTTATTTAGTTGAAAAACAAAGTTACAGAGAGAGAGAAGGAGAGACAGAGAGATTTACCATCTGCTGGTTCACTATCCACATGGTCACAGTGGCCAGGGCTGAGCCAGGCCAAAGCCAAGAGCTTGGCACTCTATGCGGTGCTCCCAGTGGGTTCAGGGGCCCAAGCTCTTGGGCCGTCTTGCACTGCCTTCCCAGGCAAATTGGCAGAGAGCCGGACTGGACATGGAGCAACCTGGACTGGAGCCGCTGCCCATGTGGGATGCTGGCGTCGCAGGTGTCGCCTCGACCTGCTGTACCACAGGGCCAGCCCCTCACAGTCAGTGTTGGAATATTTTCATCATCGCTAACAAAGCCCCACGCCCAGCACCTGCCTCCACCCCCTTCCCACCCCAGCTCTAAGAACCCACGACCTGCTTTCTTGTCTATCTGAGCCCCTTGGGAAGCTGAGGAGTGAGGCTGAGGGAAGGGATGCCACTTGTCCACTAGTGTATGGCTGGGGACCCTGAGCCCTGCTCCCTCCAGCCTACCTGGTAGGCTCAAGGTGACACTCTGAGGCCTAAGAAATGTCCTCTAGTGAAGACAAAAAAAAGGAAAGATAAAAAGAGAAAGCACATATTTTCTAGAATGAGGTGGGTACGGAGATCCGTCCTCGGTCGATGTCCTGTGCCATGGCGTCGTGGACAATGACACGCAGCTCTGCAGGGCTGTCCTGGCTCTGCATCTGGTGCTTCCATCCCTGTGGTGTCTCCCCATCTCTCACTGTGCCCCCATGCTCTGCACCCACCGCCCACCGGATCTTTGTAGAGGCTGCCACACCCGTCTGCCATATGGCTGTTCCTCTTCCACGTTCCACGTCCTGTCCATCCGTCCAACACCTGAAGTTTCCCTCCTGACTCCCATTCATACATCCACCCCTACTCAGCACACCTGCTACATGTGTGGCCCTGGAAGGTGGAGCAGCTAGGCCACCAGCTATGGTAGACCAGCTGCTTCTGAGAGGGCTGGAGCCTGCCTGTTTGCTCTTGGTCTCATGTTGCCCTGCACAGCTGCCAGCATTTTGTGCCTGGAATTGAGGGGGTATGTTACCTTGATGTCCTCCCTGTGCTTTCAAGAATGCAGTCCTCAGTGTGGGTACCAGCAAATGTCAGGTGAGTGATGCTACAAGATGGATGGCTGTGTCACTTGTGAAACTCCACCTTCTTCCAGCCTCCTTCGTCTTCGTGGCCATGATACTGTTTGTGGGGAACACGCAGTCCCATCATCTCTCAGAAGAGCTGTCCCGGCTGCTGTACCCAACAGTCACCACGACAGGCTCCACCCACAGTTACGGCTACTCGTTCTGGCTCATACTGCTTGTCATTCTTCTAAATGTCGCCACTGTGGTCATCATCATTTTCTACCAGAAGGCCAGATACCAGCGGAGGCAGGAACAGAAAAAGCCACTGGAGTTCGCTCCGCGGGATGGGATTTTGTTCTGATGCTGGCCTCTCTTCTCTTCTCTGTGCGCTGGCTCCAGGTGAGTTTCTGGGACCGTCAGCGTGAGCAGTCGCTGCCCTTCCTGAAAGCTTTCACGTTTTGTGTCACGATGCTCTTTGTAGCCGCGGTCCCCTTGGAAAGGGCTTTTCCCACAAAGGTGGGGAGATGAAGGGGAAAGCGCTCGGGTCCATGCAGCGTTCAAAGCGGCAGGACGACTCTGAGCTGACGGGCTCTCTGACCCAGCCTCGCCGTGTGGAATCATAGCGGTCTGTGCTCTGTGCCCTTCTGTGGAGCAACGCCAAGTGCTTTGCACTGGTGACCCCAGACTCTGCAGGAGGGACTGCGCGCTTGATGGTGCTCTGCGGGGACGACTCCTAGGTACTCGGGGCTCAGAACGTGGCTTTGCAGGACCAGGCGTTCGAGACACGGAGGAAATGACCTCCACCCTCTGTCCCCAGTTGCTGCTGACACATTCTAACCCAGTGGAGGTAAAAGAGCAGACGTGTGGTCCTCGCACCTGTTTTTTAGGTTCCCAGGTGCGGTTTTTGGAGTGAAGAGATTAGGAGTGAGAAGATCAGGGAAAGCTAAAAATGATAGCCCTGGGTGCCGAGTGCTAAGGAGGCTGAATCTTGTATTTTTGGTTTCGTAGAATCGCGGTGAACTCGGTCAAAATGGAAGTGAAACGTTGCGCAAGTTCCAGCTGCCGCCCGGTGCCTGCTTCCTGTGCTGTGGCTGGGGGTGGAGTTTGTCAGGGGCAAGCGTTTCCCCCAGCAGCGGACACCTGCCCCTGCCCCTGCCCCTGCCCCCGGCCAGAGGCTGGGACAGAGATGAGTGAGAATACTCCTCCCCGCCCCCAGCTCAGGGCCAGGCCAGAGGCGTGGGGTAGCCCTCGAAGGACAAGCTCCTGGCTTCGTGAAAACACAGGAAAGTGGCCGCAGAGGCATCAGCATGGATCGGACCTGCTTTGCTGGTGGCGCGTGTTTCCAGGAATTCACTCGCCGAATCTCCGCATCTTGGCTACCCCGAAGCTTACCACGCTGAGCACGGCTTAGAGTCGTCATCTGGCACATCTTGAAGGAACGAGCGCCAGAAGCAGCAGAACTCCCTGGGCATAATTTGCAAAGCAGCAGCTCTTTAGACAGAGAAAATAGCGTTTATGAAGTCATCATGGACAAACGACCTTCCCCATTTATTTTTTCAGCAATCTTTCTTAAAGGGACGACTGACAGGACCAGCACCTGGAGTTTTCCCCAGTGGAGCGTACTGTCAGAGGTCGAGACAGACCTTTAGAGAGCAACCACTCCAAGCAGGACCCAGGTGCGAAATCCTGCTGATGTCCCAAAGGTCAGTTCTCTGTCACCTCCCATCCGAAAGCCGCACTAATTCACTTACTCTAGTCTACAAACTTATTATGGAACTTTGAACGTCTCCGAAAAATCTAATCATCAACAGATTTTCAAAATTCTTTGATTCCATAAGCATTTATGTTCTTGGAAGTTTTGACTTTTGTAACTCATTGTGACAGCATGGTCAAGTAAGGAAGCGGTAACAGACGGGGTAACAAACCACACAAATGGGCGCTAGACAGACACGCACACAAGGAAGCACCACATACTGATGAGAGCCTGCTCTTCTCACTGAGCGTCCAAGCAGGGCTGGGTCTCCCTGGAGGGAACTGGTCCCCATCGCTGACTCACACGTGGCCTCAAAGGACCCTTTGAAATGTAGGAATCGGGTCCATGGACCCATGCTGTACAGTTCAGGAGATGAAGACAATGGCTCCCTAGTGTGTCGAGACGGTATTGAAACGACATGTGTGTATCCAGTAGAAAGCTTAGGAAGCAATAACAAGGCTTGGACACTCCCAGCAGGCATGGGCAGCGTGGAAGTTGTCCAGGGCACAGCTCCCTGTCCCAGCCTACAACATGGGTCTTTCAGTGCCTGCTCACGCCACAGCAAAGCAGGCTCACCTCAAGAATGAAGAGCTGAAACAACGTGATCGACATGTGTTCTCGCACACTCGATGGAATGGCAACAGCAGAAGCTCTGTTGTGAACACATCCGAATCAGTCTCCAGGATTAGAACGTTTCAGGGCCCGTGATACGGCCCCCTGGTACTGCGTGTGGTCTTAGCATGATGAGCTGGGTTATAAGGTTCATTGCAAAATACATAAATTATATAAAACACCACATTCTTCAATTTTATAAAAGCAAGTAGTCTCTGATGATAGTTTTACAGAAGTCAACATTTTACACTCGGGGCTGGCTTGTCCCAGGTAGGAAGTGTGGCTTGCGGTTGGGTCCCATGGGACTGCAGGCCCATCTCGGCCTGCTGTGGTCTCCTTCGTCCAGGACGGAAAGGGGCAGCTGGCTCAGCACCGGGGCCCAAGTTCTTCCCAGCACCTCTGTCCCCAGGAGAGTGAACTCGGGTGCAAGCAGAGCTGGGCAGGGGCCTCACCCGGGGTCCTCCCCCAATGACACAGAGGAGGACTCTGGACCTTAGTGACCGGGACTCTGGCTCTGGCTCTGGAGGGCGCAGTGAGACACAGGAGATTCCATGAAACGCCAGCACCCTACCCTATGCAGGTGGCACGGGAGGCCCTGGGGTGCAGATGTGAGAGCCCCACCCTGCTTGCGTGCACCTCCTGCTGGGTGTCGCCAAGCTGCTCATGACTCCCAACACAAGGGCACTTCAGAAAGCTCATGGAAAATGGAATTAAAAGATTATTTTGGTGCAGAACATTTTGCAATCCATACATAGGAAGGGTCTTCAAAAAGTTTCTGAAAAATGTGATATTCAAGAAATTATGCTTAGGGGCTGGTGTAGTGGTGTGGCAGATTAAGCCTCTAACTCATGCCAGCGTCCCATATGGAAGCTGGTTCCTGTCCCGGCTGCTCCACTTCTGACCCAGCTTTCTGGTAATGGCCTGGGAAAAGTGGCAGAATAAGGTCCAAGTGTTTGGACCCCTCACACCCACTTGGGAGACCCAGATGAAGCTCCTGGCTCCTGGCTTTGGTCTGGCCCAGCCCTGGCTATTGTAGCCATCTGGAGAGCGAACCGGTGGGTGAAAGATCTCTCTCTGTCTCTCTCTTTCTCCCTCTCTTTCTCTCTCTCCCTCCCTCCTGCCTCCCATAACTCTGCCTTTCAAATTAAATAAACATTTTTTTTAAAAAAGAAACCATGCATGCATTTTAAAATTCACTCTCATAGCTACAATAACTGTTAGAATTCCAGACAATATCCTAGCTTAACAGAAAAAAAATATATTCATGTCAGGCTTCAAATTATGAAAATTTTGTTTTCGAAATGCTTAAATGTTTAGTAAAAAAGAAAATTGGGGGTTGGCATTGTTGGCATAGCAGGCAAAGCTGCTGTCTGAGCTGCTGGCATTCCATGTGGGCACCATGGAGACCGGGATGCAGCTTCTGGCTGCTGGCTTTGGCCTGGCCCAGCTCTGGCCATCATGGAGTGATGGAAATGGAAGACACCTCTCTCTCTCTCTCTCTCTCCTGTCTCTCCTTCTCTCTGTAACTCTGAGTTTCAAATGAATAAATAAATAATTTTTTACAAAAGAAAACTTCAGGTGGAAATGCATTGTGTTTTATAATCACTCACTTTAAACAAACTGTTTTAATAATGAAAAATTCTCCTACCTTTCAGTCCTCACCCCTCCCACCAGAAGGGTCAATTTTTGTTTTAACCTTGTCCCTTAGTGGAGTGATCCACTCACCTGGTTGTCTTCAAGCCCACCACAGGAACAAGGTGCTCAGCTCATGTCAATCACTGATCCTGGAGGGTGGGGCCTCTCCAGTCATCGGTCTATGCAGAGACGCCTGTGTGAGCGTAAGAGCGTTGCAAAGTCCGAAGCACACGTCCGAGTGCTGGACCTTGGCCTCAATCAGCTGTCCAGAGCACTTGCTGTTTTGAGAAACTGAGTGTGCAGGATCCCTGCACTGTTCCGATGGATGAACTTCGGCCTTTTGATTCAAAAAGGTAAGATGGTCAGTAGACACCGCCCTGCACGCCATCTTCCTCGTCTCCCTCAGTGACTCACGACTTCTGTTGGACCAACCCCACCTGAGAACAGCATCATCTTCCTCGTCAGGAGCTGCCACGCTGATGGCAGCTGGCACAGGGCAAAGGGCACACGTGCATGTGTCACAGTTAGGTCTGGTGCTACTCAAGGTCAGATGTTACTGAGCACTTCTAGTGCATGTGGGACACAGGCAGGAGCTGGGGTTCCACGATGCACAGGACAGACGTGGAGCTTACGGAACAGGTGGACAGGGATGCGGAAGTCACGTGACCAGGCAGTGTAGGGAGCAGAACGACCGGGAGCACCTCCAAGGGGAACCTCAACAATGGAGAAGACCACCCCCCATGAACTCTGACCCCGGAAGGCAGACAGGACCTTCCAGCTGCTCTGACGCGGTGCTCGTCGTGTGGAGGACGAGAGGAGGCCCAGACACAGGGAGCGAAGGCCCGGCCTTCTCCGGCCACCTTCCTCATTCGAAACACTAAATCAAAGGGTAGAAGACTTAACAGTCTCTAAGGTTTTCTTTCCTTTTGATTTCGTCGAGCTTATTTTTTAAGGAAACATTTCCATCAACACCATGTAGTCAGGTTGCACGGAAGAAGTGTTTTCTGGGAGAACTTGTTGGGTGACCGCTTTGATTCCCTGGGGATTCAGGAGCTGGTGTCCAGGGACCAGTGTGCTGTGAGCGATGCTGAGTGTCCTCTTGAGGTTTTGCTCCCACAAAAGTCAACGCTGAGAGCCAGGCACACTCCATAAAACATGGTTTAGTGTTCCAGAATGAGGATCGCTTGAATGCCCAGTGTCAGGCCTCCAGACTCCTCTCGAACCTTTCACTCACTCCCGTGGGCTGAACTGGGCCTCCCACAATCCACATGCCCAGGGCCTCACTTGCAGGCAGGGCGTTAGAGGTGCCTGACGTCCCAGTGAGGTCAGAGAGGGGGACACTGGCTCGGGATGACTGGGGTCCTGAGAGGAAGAGGAAGAGACGCGGGTGCCCACACGCAAGGCGACATCGGGAGATGGTGAGAACACGGCCATGGGCAAGCCACACAGAGAGGCCTCACCTGACCCCACCTTCTGCCAGCGCCTTGACCTGGAGTGCCCAGGCCCCAGAACTCTGAGATGAACCGTGGTTGTTTCAGGCCCTCCATCCGTGAAACCTCGTCCGTGTACACTAACGCTCTGCACCATGCACCAGAGTGCCAGGGTACCTGGCAGCGATTCCAGGATCTGGGAGCTCATGGCTCTGTGCCCAGAGTCCCCACACGTTGATGGTTCAGGCTGTGCTGTGCACAGTGTCTCTGGAAACGTCCAAGTCAGCGCATGCCAAGCTAGGCGATAAATCACCACCTCAGGGTCCTGCTCAGAGCATCTTCTCCTGCTGTGAGATTGTCTGGCTTAAGGCCTGCCTGGGAATTCTGCAGTCGTGAACTCACTCACCTAACTCAACACTTGCAGAGAATTTGGATGGCAAGCGCTATGGTTTGTCTCCCAAGTGTCCTGTGTTGGACGCTTGGTCCTCAAGGTGGCAGTGGGTGGGATCTTCAAGAGGCGGTGCTTAATGGGGGGTGGGCATGTCCTGGGGACGAAGCTCTCAGGAGGGATTAAGGTAGTTCTCACGGAACCCGTTGGTTCCCACCAGGGCAGATTGTTACAAAACAGCAAGCCGTTGGCTTCCTGCTGTGGCACATGACTTCTCCCTCCCACTCATGCCCTGCCACTGTGTGCCATCTTCCACGAGGTCACACAGCCCTGGCCAGAAGCTGAGCGGAGAGAGCCTCCCATCTTGACCTTCCAGCCTCCCACACTGTGAACTAAGTCTCTTTTCTGCATATGTTAGTCTCGGGCATGTTGTTATAGCAACAGAAAACAGGTTGGCATAGCAAGACTTCTGTGAAGTTTCAGATTCTCAGCAAAGTCAAGAAGATAGGGATTTCACACAGACTCCCACCCGTGCCCAGCCTCCCCAGCCTGTGCACTGGTGGCAGATGAAGAACCTTGGTCATACATGGTCACTCTCAAGGCCCAGGAGTCACTTTAAGGCTGATGCATCATTTTTTCAGAGGGTCTTAAAGGGACTGATTGCACCTAAGGTTCTGCACAGATGTAGGGTAGAAGCTCTCCAGTGTTACGGTCTCAGGATCCTCTTATTTTTAGAAATTTACTTATTTATTTGAAAGGTGGAGTTCACACACACACACACACACACACCCACATACACACACACACCACATACACACACACACCACACACATACATACACCACACATACACACACACCACACATACATAGACACATATACACACACACCACACACACACATACACACACTACACATACACACCACACATACATAGACACATATACACACACACCCACATACACACACCACACATACACACACACCACACATACATAGACACATATACACACACACCACACACACACCACACATACACACACACCACACATACATAGACACATATACACACACACCACACACACACCACACATACACACACACCACACATACATAGACACATATACACACACACCACACACACACATACACACACACACCACATACACACACACACCACACATACACACACCACACATACACACACACCACACATATACACACACACCACACACACATACACACACCACACATACACACACACCACACATACATAGACACATATACACACACACCACACACACACACACACACACACATACACACACACACCACATACACACACACCACACATACATAGACACATATACACACACACCACACACACACACACACACATACACACATACACACACATACACACACACCACACAGGAGAAACATCTTTCATTTGCTGCTTCGTTCCCCAAATGGCCAGGGCTGGGCCAGGCTGAAGCCAGGAGCCCGGAAGTCCAGCCGAGTCTCCCACGTTGGTGGGGGGTGGAGGGACACTCAAGCCCTCCACTGCCTTCCCAGATGCATTAGCATGCAGCTGGATCTTGAGTGCTGCAGACAGGACTCGAACTGATGCTTATACGGGATACAGGTGTCACAGGCGGTGGATCACTGTGTCACAATGCTTGCTCCATTCTTTGCACTTTTACAAGTGGCCAACAACAGAAACAAAGCTGGAGGCATCACAAGACCAGATTTCAAGACATACTACTGGGCAGTATAAACAAAACAGCCTAGTACAAAAACAGATGGATAAGCTCCCTGTTATGGCCTGGGAAAGCAGTAGAAGATGGCCCAAGTCCTCGGGTCCTGCACCCACATGGGAGACTCAGAAGAAGCTCCTGGCTCCTGGCTTTGGATGGGCACAGCTCTGGCCATTGGAGTCATTTGGGGAGTGAACCAGTAGATGGAAGACCTCTCTCTCTCTCTCGCTCTCTCGCTCTTTTGCTCTCTCTCTGCTTCTCCTCTCTCTGTGTAACTCTGACTTTCAAGTAAACAAACAAATCTTAAAAAAAGGAAAGTCTTTAAAAAAACAAATAGATAAACAAATGGGATGGAATAAAAATGCCAGAAATCAATCCAAGCATCTACAACCAACTTATATTTGACTAAGGAGCTAAAACCAACACTGGAGCAAGGACAGACTCTTCAACAAATGGTGCTGGGAAAACTGGATTTCCACGTGCAGAAGTATGAAGCAGGACCCCTACCTTACATCTTACACAAATATCCACTCAACATGGATCAAAGACCTAAATCTATCACCTGATACAATCAAATTATTAGAGAACACTGGGGAAACCCTGCAAGATATTGGCATAGGCAAAGAGTTCTTGGAAAAGACCCCACAGGCACAGGCAATCAAAGCCAAAATTAACAAATGAGATTATATCAAATTGAGAAGCTTCTGCACTGCAAAAGAAACACTCAGGAAAGTGAAAAGGCAACTGACAGAATGTGAGAAATTATTTGCAAACTATGCAACTGATAAAAGATTAATAACCTGAATATATAAAGAGATCAAGAAACTCCACAACAACAAAACAAACAACCCACTTAAGAGATGGGCAAAGAACTTAAACACATTTTTCAAAAGAGGAAATCCAATTGGCTAACAAACACATTAAAAAATGTTTAGAATCACTAGCCATCCGGGAAATGCAAATCAAAACCACAATGAGGTTTCACATCATTCCAGTTAGAATAGCTTTCATACAGAAATCAACAAACAACAAATGCTGGAGAGGATGTGGGGGAAAAAGCACCCTAATCCACTGTTGGCGGGAATGTAAACTGGTAAAGCCACTATGGAAGACAGTTTGGAGATACCTTGGAAATCTGAATATAGACCCACCACATGATCCAGCCATCCCACTCCTGGGAATTTACTCAAGGGAAATGAAATCAGCAAATAAAAGTTATCTACACCCCTGTGTTTATTGCAGCTCAGTTCACAATAGCTAAGACATGGAATCAACCTAAATGCCTGTCAACTGAACACTGGATAAAGAAAATATGGGGTATATACTGTATGGAATACTACATAGCAGTTAAAAATGAAATCCGGTCATTTTCAACAAAATGGATCAGTGGGTGGCAGGGGTCCAGGTACTTGGACCACCTTCCACTGTGTTCCCAGGTGCATTAGCAGGGAGCCGCATCAGAAGTGGAGCGGCTGGGACTCGAGCTTGCACTCTGATACGGGATACAGGTGTCCTTACAGACCCCTTACAGGACCTGCCGCGCCGAACACCTGCCCTGGGCGTTTGTGTTGTAACCAAAGGTGTTCCTAATGAAAATGGACTGTTGCCACCCTCCAAGTGTGCGGTAGTGACAGCAGAACTCGAGCAGTTTAGCGATGATGCCTGGACTTGTGCTAAGACACAGGCCACGTGACCTACGCATGCTTTCCCACCATCTGCTCACGCATCGATCTACAAGGAGGGGGGTGACGGCTTGGTGCTGCGATGGAGCAGTTTCGGTCTTGCAGACCTTACAGGTGTGTTCGGCACCTGTGAGAGTCTGGGACCCAAAACGCTGCTGTCTGTCATCAGTGAGCAGGACAGAATCCCTCAGGCAGACGTCACACACCTGGCTTCTGTCTCCCCATCAGAGTTTCCATAGAGAATGTCCAAGGGTCGTGGGCTCTTGGTTGTTGTCCACTTCTCTGTGGTGGCTTCTTCGAGTTGGGACGAGGCCCCTCTTCCTGGGGCGGTTGTGTGGAGACCGGCAGAGCTTCTAGCACCTTACACAGTGGTTGAGCAGTTGCTTGCTGATTTAGAGAAAACCAACTCATCTCACAGTCCCGGCATTTAAGTGATCTGTCAACGCTTTTAAGCGCTTGGCTCTGCTTCCATCCTGGGGAAGGGGGGTCCAAGCTTGCCGCTGCCGCGCCTCCTCCTGGCCTGGTCAGTCCCTGTGAGTCACCAGCAGGCAGCCCTGCTCCCTGGGCTTGCACACACACTCCCCGCAGCGGCTCTTCCTGGCCAGAGTGTGGTTGGTAATTCTACCTGTTGGCCCTGAGCCTTGTGGGCTATTTTATTGAGTTAACTTTGTCTTTTGGGGAGATTCCATTACATGAAATTTTTAAAACTTCTTTTCATCTTATTTTGAAAGCAAACTCTGTGTGTGTGTGTGCGTGTGAGAGAGAGAGAGAGAGAGAGAGAAAGAGAGAGAGAGAGAGAGAGCTATCTTCCATCTACTGATTCATTTCCCAAATACCCACAACAGCTCGGGCTGGGCCCCGGCCAAAGCCAGGAGTCTGGAACCCAATCTGGATCTCCCATGTAGGTGGCAGGTCCCCACGTCCCTGAGTCATCAGGACTTGGTTAAGGCACACGGGAGGCAGGCAGCCCAAGAGGTGCCTCCACAGCTTCGCCACCCACCTGCCTCCTCCATCATATTTTTACACAAATTGAAAACCACACCAGCAGTTTGCAATCATATATTTTTCAGCCTTCCAGAGCTTTCCCTGAGCCAGCTGGAAGTGTGTTCAGGAGTGGCAGAGCCGACTGCGTGGCAGGTACGGCAGCTCCTGGCAGGAGGCCGCCCAGACGCCCTGCAGCCTGGAAGCTTCGCCTGGTCTGGGGGAGATCTGCCCCCAAGGACCTGGTCCAGGGAGTTGGGCTTGGGGTCTCCCGTGGTTGTTCACTTCTGTTTTCAGATACAGGGAAAGCAGATGAGGAGGAGCGACTTCAGTGGCTCCTCAGATAACTGCTGTGAGTCTCAGCTGTGTCTGCGCCCTGGGCCCCTTGTTTCCCGTTGTCGCCAGCGTCGCCCTGGCTGCGGCATCCAGGACGTCCACGGGGTCCCTGGGCTGATGTCCACGGGGTCCCTGGGCTGACGTCCACAGGGTCCCTGGGCTGAGGTCCACGGGGCCCCTGGGCTGACGTCCACGGGGTCCCTGGGCTGACGTCCACGGGGTCCCTGGGCTGACGTCCACGGGGTCCCTGGGCTGATGGCCTCCACACAAAGTGGCTTTGGATTTGTGTCCAGTGTGGTGCCAGCTCTCTTTCCAGGTGGGCGCTCTCTCCCTCTGCAGTCTGTGTTTGCTTTCAGGTTGGTTTCTCACCGCAGCTGAGACACTGCTGCTGCCGGCATACGATGTGGTCACCAAAGTCCCGAACACTTGTAAGTTAATGGTGCTAAGAACGTGGAACGCTCGGCTGACTGTGCCGCTTAGTGGGAGGGCCTAGTGGGAGGTCCCTCAGAAGGGGCTTTGTTTCCAGTCTGTCCTCGGCTTCCTGGCTTGTCCCATCCATAGCCTTCCTCTGCAGGGGCTCTGCCATCGCCAGCCCCGACCCTTACCAGACACCCAGGCCATGGGGCCGCCCAACCAGGGGTGCCTTCTAGTCTTGGACTTGAACTTCTCAAACTGAGCTAAACACACCCCCTCTCTTCATACAGTCAGCTGCCACTAGTATTTCAATGTGAGAGCTGGCTACTGAGACCCTCAGCCTGCTCCCCACCTGCTGATTCTGGCGTCCTGGGCCCCACAGGCAGCCAGCCCAGCGGATTCGCCTTCCTCCTTCCTTCAACAAGCATGGAGCAGCCTCCTCGGGCTGGGCACCGTACTGGGTGCTCGGAGTCCAGAGACAGAAGCTTGCGGAGGGCAGCGGTGGGGTGAAACTTCTACAGATGCCGGAGGAGGGCGCAGCGGTCTGCAGGCAGCAAAGTCCTCCTGGGGGCGGGGTGTGTCACAGGGTCGAAGGATGACCCGAGATGGCCGCGTCCCAGCTGTCCCCAGGCGGGAAGAACATTCTGGCTCCCCAAACCCCTCCCCGCCGGGAACTTCTCTTTGAAGCCCAGTGTTTGAACTGGCCATTAGCCACACGGCAGGCCAGGCCCCCATTAGAGAGCCTTATCCTCAAAGGACACATCACCTCCCAGCCACCGCCGCTGCTCATCTGTCTCGATTCTGAATTAGCTGATTCCAGAGCCCACATTCTGCCCCCCGTGTTGCCACTGCATAGCTAGAAGACTCCTCCCTGGAGGACGCCACCATTCCACCACCGAGTGACCGTGACGCAGCTGGAATAGATGGGCAGCCTTCTATGGTTAAGCACGGGTAGTCTGCAACTGGATGAAGGTTTTGAAATGCGTTTTGTTACGCCAGGACATACAGTCCTATTGGAAGAACAATATAAAAGGAACCTTAGGGTCCCATGGTGGCCCCCATTTTGTACCTGAGAATCCATATCTTTTATTTTTAAGATTTATTTATTTGGGGGGGAGGGCTGGTGCTGTGTTTAGCAGGTAAAAGCTACCACCTGCAATGCCAGCAACTCATGTGGGCACTGGTTCAAGTCCCGGCTGTTCCACTTCCAATCCAGCTCCCTGCTAATGGGCCTGGGAAAGCAGCAGAAGACGGCCTAAGTGCTTGGCTCCCTGCGTTCATGTGAGAGACCTGGAGGAGGCTCCTGGCTTCAGCCTGGCCCATCCCTGGCTGTTGAGGTCATTCGGGGAGTGGGCCAGCGGGTGGAACATCCCCTCTCTCTCTCTGGCTCTTTTAAATAAATCATTTTTTTAAAAAAAAAGTTAAAAAGGAATATAAAAAAGAAAAGAAGATTTATTTATTTTAATTGAAAGTCAGAGTTACAGAGAAAGGGGAGAGAGAGAGAGAGAGAGAGAGAGACCTTGTAAAAGCTGGGTCTGACTAGGCCAAAGCCAGGAGCCAGGAATTCCATCCAGGTCTGCCTCTTGGTGACAAGGGCCCAAGCACTTGGCCACGTTCTGCTGCTTTTCCCAGGCCGTTAACAGGGAGCTGGGTCAGAAGCAGAGCAGCTGGGATTCAGACGCGCCAGTGGCAGCTTGCCCGCTGGGCCACAGTGCAGGCCTGGAGAACTTGGATCTTGATGAAGCCTCTGAGACCGAACGCCAGGTTCTGCTTGGTTTCTATGGCGATCAACAGCTACGGAGCCCGAGTGGAAAGTCCCCGCCATGGGGTGTAACAGGCAGCTGCCCATCCGGCTCCAGAAGCCGGCGAGTGAGAGACAACGATGCGTGGAGCAGACAGGTCAGGGCGCTGACTCAGCGGTCCTGGGTCATTTGTTCCTTGCACTCTTCATATCTCCAAGTAGAAAAAAAAATCCTCCATATTCACACAACGCCTGGGACTCCCAACACAGGGGTTTTCCACAGCAAACAGTTGTCTAATTCTGTGGGCACACTGCCTGGCTGTCCCGGCATTCAGTTCGGTTCTGGCACTGCCTGGCGTGTGCTGGGTGAGAAGGTGTGGGGCTCTACACCCCCCCCCCACCATGGCAAGCAACGAATTCCCAAGCTGCCTGCACAGTCCAACCTGGCTCCACACCAGCGTTCTGTGGTTCTTCCTCGAGGTTGGTCATCGGCTATAAGGGCTGGCAGAGCCCAGGGAAGCAGTGTTCCCAGGCTACAGTGAGGAAGAGCCAAGTGTGCCAGATGTCAAGGGCGGGGCACTCGGGGGTGGGCAGAGCCTCGGTGCTCTCTCCAGGGACCTCCCCCGCCCAGTTCCCGCCTGTGCCCACCCACCTGGGAGCTCATGGCGCTGACTGTGCAGGGGCGGGCCTGACAGATTGTGTCATTGGTTACTGGGGATGTCGTCCTCTGGCCCCTCCTCCCTGTAGCTGGGGCTGTGGTGTGGCTGCTGTCCCAAGCCTGGAGCCCTGTGTGGCCGCCCCACCCTGAGGCTATCTAGGGACAGGGTCAGATGCAAAAAAGCCCCTTCACTCCAGATGCCACAGGGAGCCAGGGAGGAAGACCTGACCTCCAGGGAACTACTGGGGCTTAGGGGCTCCGAGTAGGAACCGGGGTGGAGACCAAAACCATCTCTTTCTCACTGTGTTACAATCTCCTGCCCTCTGTTTGCATTGCCTGTCTGCTTAGAAACAACAATCAACACTGTCCTTTTGAAGAAGGAAGAAAACATAAAACAGGGATGATCAGTCCATTTGTCGTGGGGTCTTGGGGTCTTGGTGCTGGAGCCAGAATCCCAGAACACAGGTGACAGCTGAGTGGCGGACGTGTGGCGTGCGACCCCAAGGGCAGAACTGGGAGAACAGCGAGACAAAGTCCCCCTCTTATTGCACAGGGGCGTCGCCCTGGCGGGTGTTGGCTGTCACCATTGCAGGTACGGCTCCGCCTCCCGTGTTGGCTTTCTGAACTCTCTGACGTCACGTGCGTCTCCCAGGGGACCCTGGAAGCTTGGTGCGTTTCTTCAGTGCCATCTGCCTAAGGAGGGCACGCAGAACTGGCTCAGAGGGAGGAGCGGGAGGAAGCTCAGTGGGCGCTCAGAAAGCGAGAAGCAAGCAGGGAGTGGGCTGCGGTGGTGGGAAGAGGGGGCGCTGGCTGAGCCACGGCTCCCTCCCCGTGGGGTCGCAGCTTGGGGTGGTTTCCCTGGCTCAGGCTAAAGTGGAATGGCCGGCACTGGGGGCGGGGCGGGCCGTTTCTCCTCCAGGTGCGGCTGGGTTCCAGCCGTGAAGGAGCAGGACCGCCTCACCTGTGGCTTTGGACTGCGGGCTCGCCGCCCGCCTCGCCCCTCAGCACCGCACACTGTCCCGGATTGGTCATTCAGTGCTGGGCTCAGGAGGGGCTGTCGCAGCCCCGTCACGGGGCAGATGGACGAACCTTTCTCCAAGGCCACTTGGTGAGGTCAGCTCCGGCAGCAGGCAAAGCACGAGCCGTGTTCCTGTCCAGAAAGGAACTCCAGCAGCCACCGTGGGAGGAGACTGCGTGACACGTGGGGAAGGGCCCTCGGCGCCAGGAGGCCAGGAGTGATGGTGTGTGTGGGGGGGAGCTGCTCAGCGCCCGGGCGTGAATGCGAGCATTCACGGGGCTCCCGCCGTTCCTGGGAGGGGCGCGGGCCAGAGCGGGATAGAAGTGGTCCTCATGGCCGTTCCTGGGAGGGGCGCGGGCCAGAGCGGGATAGAAGTGGTCTTCATGGCCGTTCCTGGGAGGGGCGCGGGCCAGAGCGGGATAGAAGTGGTCCTCATGGCTGTTCCTGGGAGGGGCGTGGGCCAGAGCGGGATAGAAGTGGTCCTCATGGCCGTTCCTGGGAGGGGCGCGGGCCAGAGCGGGATAGAAGTGGTCCTCATGGCCCGGGACACCTGCTCCTAGCAACAAGCCTGCCTTCTCCCCAGGACCTTGTGTTGGGTGGAAAGCAGCCAGCGGGGCTACAAAGCCGCACTCAGCCCGAGTTCACCCACACAATGATGTTTTGATGCCTTCAGCCAATGCAAATGAAGAGCAGCGTTCGGGGCAGGGTGTAGCCTCACTGTCTGCGGCTACGGCAGCCTGGTGTCCGGCCCGCCCCGCAGGAGGGGGCCCTGGTCAGCAGCCCCCACGCAGCCCTCCTATGTGGGGAACGCTTTTCCCTCCAGAGCCGACTGATGAGCAGTCTACCGTGGAATGAAAATGTCCACTTGTACGCAACAGGAGAAAACCTACCCCCGGCCTCCAGAAGTCCGAGGATGGCGCCGCTGTCCTCGGGTGCGCCTCCCCACCTCCACGGGGGCCTCACTCAGAGGGAATCGGGCAGGAGGACTCCTCCCTGGGCCCTGGGCGGAGGCGCACCTGCTGCCTCTTGCCCCCCACCCCGCCCCTCCACTGGGAAGGGAAGACGATGGGAGTTATGTCAGGGTTCTCCTGCAGAGGCTGGGAGTGAGTCCAAGGACATCCCTCAGATTCTTTGAAATAAAGAAAGAAAACCAAAGATCATTTTAAACCATGCACTGTCACATCCAGCTACTGTGTATCAGAGACAAGGCCGTGTGTTGTCTGCCTGGGCGCTGCTGTGCGCGGAGCAGCAGGGTGGAGTCCCGCAGCCCCAGGCGTGGCCCGGCTCTGGCCCCAGCAGTGGTGGGGGTGGGCTCTCTGTGCTGGCTGTAGGGGTCCAGCCTTACCCGTACCCCAGCACGCCCAGAGGACACATCTGTGAACTGGGATGGAGTAGCAGAGCTTTCTCGGGACGTGGTTAGGAGGTGCCACAGGAGATTCGTGGAAGGATCCAGGCAGTGAAACATCCCAGAGTGGGTCTGGAGCCGTGGACGTCCAAGGACAAGGTGCTGGCTCAGAGATGGGGCCGCGTGCTGGGTCCTCACTTGGCAGAGGACGAGGGCTCTGTGTCTCGCTGACCCCACGCCCCAGGGCTCCACCGCCACTCCCCAGCTGCCCCCTCCGGAAGGTGCCCACCCAAGGCCATCAGCTCATGACTGAAGATGTCCACACTCACACGTTCTGTGATGGGGACACACAGTCCACGGCAGAAGCCAAGGCCCATGCCGGCCTCTCAGTAGAGTCGATTCTTCCAGTGAACCCAGCCCAGCCCAGGAGGAGGCAATGACTGAGGGAGCCGGGCTGGGGCTGGGGCTGGGCCAGGGGTCTCGTGGCCAGGGTGGCATCGTGGGGGCACAGGGAGAGGCTGAGCAGGCAGAGGGGCTTGCCGAGGCCCCCAGGGATGGGGGGGCAGGGCTGTGGCCGGCACCACTCCCAGAGCAGACGCCTCTGCAGTCCCCGTGATGCTGCAGGGACTGTGTGTGAATGTCCCTCTGTCCCGGAGGGCAGCTGCTCGGGGGGCTGTGGGGCCGCATGCTGAGTCACGCGCTGCCCTGAGTGGCCTTCCCAGCCCAAGGCTGGGAGGCAGGTGGAGCCATCAGGGGCAAGCCTGGCCCAGCCAGACCCCGAACCCTGCGTCCCTGAAGCACAGGGCTCCCTGAAGGAGGAGTGTGTAACAGACAGAATCTGCCCTCCAGGCTGCGGTGAGCCCACATCCTCCGCCCCCGAGGACGTCCTTGCACTGCTCCCCGAGTGGCCACAGGAGCCCCGCGAGGCTGGGCTGCACCCCCAGCCCTCCCTCGCCACAGACACCGACCCCAGGCCACTGTGAAAGGGCGAGGATCAGGGGCTTACGCTGGAGCCCAGGAGCCGGCACCCAGGCCCGACTGGTTCAGGGGGAAGTGGAGCGGGAGTCTCGGCCCGGGGAGGCGCCTCAGGCTGGGCCCCCGGCACCCGGGTCAGCATTCCCCCTCCCTGGGGTCACCCCTGGTGTCAGCCCTGCTCCCATTCCCTCCCCCAGCCCCCAGCCCCCCTCCATCATGCACCTGAGCCGCAGCCCAGGGAATCCAGCAGCAGGAGCTGGGCCGGTTAGGCTGGGATCCAGGCCTTGGCTCTGTTCACGCGGCCAGGGTCTTATTTCCTAGCCTTGACCACTCCCCCTCCCACTGAGCCTCAGTTTCTGGATCCATGGCCTGAAGGGGCTGCCCTGGCCGGCAGCCAGCAGGCACGGCCCAAGAGCCTCCTGCAGACAGAGCGCTGGGAGAGCTCAGGTGCACCCACTCGCTTGGGCGCCAATCCTAGCTGCTTTCCCCTGGCAATGCTGGTGACAGAACAAGGGCCACACACAGGCACCATCCAGGGGACTTGCTCCCAATGGGGGCAGCACCGCCTCCTGGTGGGCACTTTGGGGACTGCATGCCAACGAGCACTGGTCCATCTTACCTAAGCTTCCTTCCACTCCCCCCCACCCCCCAGCTCCTATGTGGCTGCGCTGGGGCTGCCTTTCTCAAGGGCAGAGGAGGGGCTTCTGTCAGCGTCGCTGTCTCAGCTGAGCACTCGGAACTAGCACAGGCGTCGTGGCGCACAGGGCTTTGCAGGGTAGTTAGGAGTGCTGTCCGTAAAACTGATGCTGAGCATGGGTAAGGGATGGTGGCTACGGGTTTCCTCAGGGGGGAGTTATAGAGCATATTGTCACAGCAGCAGGGCCTGGATTCTGACCCAAGTGAGGACAACTTCAGAGGACTCCCAAGGCCCTTGCTTGACAACCTCACAGAGACCAAGTTGCAAAGTTATGCGGCTGTTTCCAAGGACCACCGCTAGAGGGCAGCATAAGCCTACAGGTGCATAGCTTGAGCCCTGCACCTGCCGAGTCTGGATCCCGCTACGCGGCTGTTTTGCTCTTTTTACAAACTGTAGGCGTGCACAGTCGGTTACTCAGGAGCTCCAGGCCACAACCACAGTGTGGACGCCACCCTCACACTAGGGAAAATGCCAGAAGCGTCTTGAGAGGCCTGGCTGTCGCCGTGCACAGAGGGAGAACACGGGAGCGCCACGTGCCTCTCAGCACCTTGGGAAATGGCCACGACTTTGGTTCTGGTCAGGGTGCCCCCAAGGTCACGGCCACACCAGGTGAGCCACAGGCGACTGCTAGAGCACTTTGAGGGCCATAAGACGGTCGTGTCGATTCTGTGGCTGCACCTGATGCGGGCGAACGAGAGACGCAGCCGTCACACTCGGCGTTCACAAGGAGACAGAGCAGCAGTTAGTCCCCCTCCTCCTCCTCCCCGGCGACCCGTGGCTGCTCTCACTGTGTCTCAGGGACCCCGCATCTCCCCCTGCTCTTCGGCCACGTCCCCAGTGCACGTGCTAGGGTTTGTGGACCCGGTTTCGGGGTGGAATTCCGAACAGCAGGGGTAGCACCCAGATGGCGGTCTTTGGGGGCACTTGGCTCCTTTGATTTCTTGCCGCCCTGGCTGTCCGTGGTCCTCCCGAGTGCCCTTCACCTGCTCAGCCATTGCAACACAGTCGCACGTCTGCCCGCTCGGCACACCTGGAACATTCTGAGACATTGCCAGGACCTCTGGGTTCTCGTGTTCCTCTCTGCACGTGTGCACCAAGAAGGTGAGGCAGACATCTCGGCCTCCACGTCTCGGGTCCCCTGTGGCCACCCTGACGTATCATTCATGAGTCTGAGCGGCACAGGGCACAACATGAGACTCAGTGGGCCCAGCCCCACGCCAGCTGCTTCCATGGGGGCCGTCTCTAAAGCTTATCGTGTCCTCGTGGATCCTCAGTGCTGAAACTCCCAGGTGGCCAGCACTGACCACCTACCATTTCAACCTAAGCCACTTAACTCCTTCCACACCACGATGCTCAAGGCTCTGAGATGAGGCCCCCTCCTCCAGGAAGCCCTCCAGGGCCCCCATCACTGCCCATATCCCCTGCATCTCCCAGGCACTCTCATCGCTGACCCCCATGGCAGGCTGGGGGCTCCTGGCCCTGGCTCCTTCCTGCAGAGTCTGATCAAACCCTGGAGCATCGAGGAACGACATGGCCTGCGATGGGGAGGCGGCCCCGCTCTCAGGCCCAGGATCCCAGCCGGCACTCGGGCCCTCCTTTCCAGATCCTCCCTGCCTTTGGAGGGGGCGTCTTCCCTGGGGGCCACAGACCCCTCCTCATCCGGCAGGAACCAAGCCCCTGTCTACCACCCTACCCATCCTCCCCCAAGTCCTCCTCTGCCTCCCTTGGTGGCCTCTCCCCAAGTCTGGCTCGGCTGGGCTCCACGCCCCCTCCCAGCTCTGGGGCAGCTCCCAGCACCAGCGGGAATTGTGAAAGGCCCCCAGACCCCTGGGACAGGAGCTCAGAGAGGCCTGGGCCAGGCGACTGCCCCACACCCCAGGCAGCCCAGCCCCAGCCGCCCGTCTCTGGTTCCCCCTGCCCTCTGCCAGCGCTGCCGGCTCCCAGGTCCCAGCAAGCGTCTCCCAGTGCCTGGGGCCTTCTCGGGTCCCCTCCTGCTCCCCTCTCTGCTCCGGCCCAGCCCTGCTCCCCCACCCCATCATGGCTGCTCCTGGGTCCCCGCCTCCCCTGCCCCCACCCCACCCTCTGCCTCTCAGCCGCAGCCTCTCCCACGTTCTCGGAAACCCTGGGTCCAGAGCCACCAGCGCTGTCTCAGGGCCGCCCTCTGCATCCCTGCCGCTCCTCCTTCCTGTCCACACGGCCTGCAGGTGGCTCTGCTGTGGCCGCACCGCGGGCTGGGCCCCTCCCTCTGTCTTTCCCTAAGACCAGGCCTGCCCGGCACCCAGCCCTTCCAGGTCCCGCCCCACTGTGCCTCGTGGACAGAAAGTGACAGGAGGTGGCCCCCAGGGCAGCATCAGTTTTACGGACCGCACTCCTAACTACCCTGCAAAGCCCTGTGCGCCACGACGCCTGTGCTAGTTCCGAGTGCTCAGCTGAGACAGTGACGCTGACAGATGCCCCTCCTCTGCTCTTGAGAAAGGCGGCCCCAGCCAGAGCCGGATCGGCTGCCTCCACCTGCCAGCCTGAGGGTCCCCAGCCCCGCCCCGGCGCCTCCTCTGCGCGTGCACCGGTTGATTCCTCTCTGCCCGGGGAGGCTCCCTGCCACGGGGCTTGCAGCTGAGATGCAGAATCGGCTGTTGGCCTGGAAGCAGCCGCAGGCAGCGGGCACACACGGGAGCCAGGGCGCCCACCCGTGCGTAAGAGGAGCCCCCTTGGCTGCCCACGCTGGTGGGCTCTGGGGGCGCCCCCTCCTGGGCCCCTCTCCAGGGCAGACGGAGTGAAGGCAACGGGCCTCTCTGAGTCCATAGTGGGTTCTTGCTTTAATAAAGCAATCGGGGAGGAACTCGGGAGGTTGGGAACTTCCCATGATGTTCTCAGAGGAGTGGGTGCTGGGCTAAGGTGTCTTTTTTATTTAAATATTTATTTTACAGATTTGAGTGGCAGAGTGACCCGGGGAGGGGGGAGAAATTTTGCAACTGCTGCTTCACTCTATACATGACAACAGCCAGGGCTCGGTCAGACCAAAGCCAGGAGCCTGGAACTCCACCCGGGTCTCCCACGTGGGTGCAGGACTCCAGCTCTTGGGCCGTCTTCTGCTGCCTTCCCAGGAGCCTTAGCAGGGAGCTGGGGGGAAGTGAGCAGCCGGGACTGGAACCCGTGCTCTGCCATGGACGCTGAGGTTGCAGGGGCGGCTGAATCCCCGCCCCACGGCACCCGCTCCTCAGCGGGTCTTAGTCCTCCCAGCCCGAAAGCTGCTCACATTTCACTAAAAGTAAGAATGGGGATTTTCCCCAGTTTTAGTTTTTTCGTTGAGATTTTAAGCAGTTGTGCACAAGGTTGCTCTCCACGGGGCACTGCAGGGCGCTCCGGCCCGTGTGCCCGCGTGAGCGCCCCGTGGGGAAGCCTCTGTCTCCGCCATGAGACTCCGGGAACAGGCTCAGCACAGGCGGCAGTGCGCAGGGAGCCGAGAAATGCGGGCAGGGGACGGAGCAGAGCACGGGCTCCCAACAGCGTGAGGCCGACTGAGCAGGGGGAGAAGGGACAGATGTCTTGGGAGACATGCACACGCCCACCGGCCCACCGCACGGGAAGGAAGGCTCCACCCCACCCAGCTCCAGGGAAGCAGCTAGACTGGCTGTAACTGGAATTGAGGGAAGCCCCGCCCACTGGTGGGCATTTAGAGCAAACTGCGTCCTGATCCCTGGCCAGCACAGCTGCTACCCAGCGGGACCCGGGGGCGGCTTTGTGTCTTCTCTACTTTATTTAGGGATAAATTTAAATACATTTCCTTTAAAAAAAGAAAAAGATGTATGGAGGGGCCTGTGCTGTGTCCTGACAGGCGAAGCCACTACCCGCGATGCCAGCATCCCGCATGGGTGCCGTGTCCTGGCTGCTCCACTTCCAGTCCATCTCCCTGCTAATGGCTGGGGAAAAGCAGCGGAAGGAAGGTGGCCCAAGTGCTGGGGCCCCTGCCGCTCACATGGGAGATCCAGGCAGAATTCCAGGATCCCGGGTGCGGCCAGGCTCCGCGCGGGCTCTCGCTGCCACTTGGGCAGGACTCTGGGAAGGGACGGCATTGCACCTGTCCCTGAGCCCAGCCCTCCCGCGCTGGCTGCTGCTGGCCGCCCCACCTCCTGCTGTCTCAGATGGCCATGGTGCAGCGCCGTCCTCCAAGAAAAATGCCTGGTGGTGGAGCCGCTTTCTCCTCCGACACGATTCCTGGCGGGTGTCCAGGGACCGGTCTGCAGCATAACTTCTGTGTGGCAACTCGATCGGCTTCCCCTGGCTGCCCTGGAGAGGCTCTGGGGCGCTTGTCGGCAGAGGGGAGGAGGAGGAGAAGGGTGGTGGCTCCCCGAAGGCCCCGCGTCTCGGTCACCCAGTCCTCTGACAATGGCACCAAGACAGAGGGCACTTGATGCAGTGACGGAGCTGGAGGTGGGGACTTGGGAAGCGGTCAGATTAGGGGGCGTAGGGTGGAACCCCCATGAGTGGCTTCGTACGGAGAGACCTGGACAGGTAGATACACACGTGTCTTCCAGTGATTCTGCAGCGTGGATCTTCCACGGAGCCCCCAGGGCTGAGATCAGCCACCGTCTTCCCGCGTGATCGCCTGCAGGATTTTACTGGATGGGGAAGGCCACCCAGCACAGTCTCAGAAACCGCCAGTCTCACACCGCCGACAGAAAAGCAACCCAAGTCCGTTCGAGCGCCTCTGTCAGCAACCCTCGGAAACGAGGGCCGCCGGAGTCTCTCCTCCAAAGCCTCCCCAGTTCAGCGAGGAGTTTTGTGACGTCGGTTCTATCTTGGGGCCTCCAGACGTACGTGAGTGAGGAAGATCCCTAAGCGAAAGGGAAGAAAATCCTACTTCTCGCAACAATTGCTCCGTACCTTTTGTTTGGGCCGAAAGTTAGGAGATCCATGGCAGTGAAGTGTAATCGCCGTGAAAAATTAGTCTAAGTTGGTGGGAAGATTTTGCCGTCTGTGGGAAGTGACACCTCAGTCGGGCTTAATCACCATCGTCGAAGTCTGCGTGGCTCGCCTGGCTGCCTGTGGGATGCTGGCTGGCTGCTCTCTACAGGGTCACTCACCAAGGGCTCCGGATGACCTCACTTGCCTTCCAGGGTTTGCCTTCTGCCCCCTCACCCCTCTCCTTGACCCTACGTGGTCCCCGGTGCTCTCAGGGGCAGGGAGACCGGGCATGCTGATCGGAGAGATGTGTGGGCTCAGAGGGCTGCTCCCAGGACCAGGTGTCTGCTCCCCGCCATCCCTGGCCCGCCCAGCAGGTTCCCCACAGCTCCCCTGTGGGCCGCTGCCCTGAGCCCTGAAGGAGGGTCTCCCCTGGGGCCGTGGGCTTCAAACTTGGCGTCCTTTGGGGCAGGGTGGACTCCCCTCCACGTCCCAGGGAAGTGGGAGGCTGGTCCTATGGGACCAGGAGGGCTCCCCATGGCCATTCACAAGGTCAGCAGGACAGGTGGGGCTGCATCTCTGGATATGAATTACAGAGCTGGAGAATGTTAGTGTGGAAAACACCTGCCTGGCCTGTTTGGGAAGATGCCAGGCACCAGGGTTCACAGGCACAGCCACCCTGGACAGCCTTCTCAAGCCCAAAAGCAGACACTGGCGCCACCTACAGGCCAAGAAAGGCCACACAGAGTAGCTGCTCAGGGCCAGTTCCTCTCTGGGACCGATGCAGGGGTTCAGTGGAGGGTCCTCAGTTCTGTCAGTGCACATCTGGGGAGTGGGGGAGGCAGCGAGCAGGCGGGCACGGAACCCCAGGCTCTCTTAAGGACCCATCCGTCACCCGGCTGCAGGCACAGCCACATGGCTTGGCGAGCACACGCAGGCCCGGCGCTCAGAGCATGACGAGGTGGCCACTTGTGCAGGGGCACCAGGGCCAGGGCGAGGACTTGGGGTGGCCAGACCATCAGCAGCGCTGTGGCCAGGCTCCCTCTAAGGGGCTCGGCTGAAGGTGGACGCCCCAGGTAAGCCTGTTCATGTCTCGAGGCCAGGTGGAAGGGCAGGGAAGTGGGCATCGGGGCCCGGCCGGTTGAGAGAAGGAGAGGCAGGAGGGGGAGAGACGAGCCTGGCGTTCACGCTCCCCTGCAGGGGACACAGAGCCGCGTGCTCTGGTGTGAGCAGCCGTCTGCCCCTGCTGGCTGCCCAGCCCCAGTCTTCAGGCAGAGGAGCCGCGCTGGCTCCACACGCCCCTAAGGGGAGGAGCCGCAGAATCCTGCACGGTGTCGCCCCCAGGTCACGAGGCTCATGGTGGAGGGACGGCCCCAGGAGGGAGGCACCGGGTCTTGGGTTCTTTCATCATGGTTTGTGCTTCTCTGCTCCCTGGCGGCCACTGCCTGTCTTGTGGCCATTGGAGCTTTGCTCAGGGGACAGTGGGAACCGTGGGCAGCTCCCCCGGGGCCTGCTGCCCCTGCATCCCAGGCAGGTGACCCGGAGGGCCCAGGGCCCGGGCGGTGAGGTGTCAGAATCAGCAAAGACAAGTACAGGCAGTTTGGTTAAACACGAGTTTAAGGAGACAAGCGGGCCAGGTGGATGCCGAGAGCGATTTGTCGTTTATCCACAGTGTAGATGCTGCTGGGCGACCTGCAGGTGCTCGGGTCCTCAGTGGGCGGCCTGGAGGGGCTGGGTCCGGAGACCCTCCCAGGCTTACCCACAGCGCCGGCAGGCAGCGAGGTGGGCGCCAGGCCGGCCCCGTGTGGATGCTCGGTGACCGAAGCTTCCGGACAGGAAAGTCTTTTCGATGAACGATGGCCTGTATTTAATTTCACTTTGCTTCCTCCATGTGCCGTCGGCTGTAGCGAAACCTGAACAGCAGCATCCAAGGCAAAACGCTCCAGGGTTTGGGGATCCAGCGCCATTATTTCCCAGATGGTGCCTTGCAGGACAGCGGCAGGTGGAACCAAATGAAACGCCGCTCCACCTGCTATGCCACAGCGCCGGCTCTACCTGCTATGCCACAGCGCCGGCTCCACCTGCTATGCCACAGTGCCGGCACCACCCGCTACGCCACAGCACCAGCTCCACCCGCTATGCCACAGCGCCAGCTCCACCCGCTACACCACAGCGCCGGCTCCACCCACTACACCACAGCGCCGGCTCCACCTGCTATGCCACAGCACCAGCTCCACCCGCTATGCCACAGCGCCAGCTCCACCCGCTACACCACAGCGCCGACTCCACCTGCTATGCCACAGCGCCGGCTCTACCTGCTATGCCACAGTGCCAGTCTCCACCTGCTATGCCACAGCGCCGGCTCCACCCGCTACACCACAGCGCCGGCTCCACCTGCTGTGCCACAGCGCCAGTCTCCACCTGCTATGCCACAGCGCCGGCTCTACCTGCTATGCCACAGCGCCAGTCTCCACCTGCTATGCCACAGCGCCGGCTCCACCCGCTACACCACAGCGCCGGCTCCACCCGCTACACCACAGCGCCGGCTCCACCTGCTGTGCCACAGCGCCGGCTCCACCTGCTATGCCACAGCGCCGGCTCCACCCGCTACACCACAGCGCCGGCTCCACCTGCTGTGCCACAGCGCCGGCTCCACCTGCTATGCCACAGCGCCGGCTCCACCCGCTACGCCACAGCGCCGGCTCCACCCGCTACACCACAGCGCCGGCTCCACCTGCTGTGCCACAGCGCCGGCTCCACCTGCTATGCCACAGTGCCGGCTCCACCCGCTATGCCACAGCGCCAGTCTCCACCTGCTATGCCACAGCGCCAGTCTCCACCTGCTATGCCACAGTGCCGGCTCCACCCACTACACCACAGCGCCGGCTCCACCTGCTATGCCACAGCGCCGGCTCCACCCGCTATGCCACAACGCCAGTCTCCACCTGCTATGCCACAGTGCCGGCTCCACCCACTACACCACAGTGCCGGCTCCACCCGCTACACCACAGCGCCGGCTCCACCTGCTGTGCCACAGCGCCGGCTCCAGGCCCTGATCTTCTGCACACAGCAGGCACAGGGAAGCTTTTGAAATGACAAGCTGGTCAAGCCAGGCTTCTTCTTCCAACACAGAGCACTTGATTTGGGAGTTGGGAGTCCAGCCCAGGCCTCCTCCCACACCCAAGTCCCTCACTGCACCCCAGTGCAGTGCCCTTTGAACCTCTCTACCCTCCACCCCCCCCTTCCTACCCCAGGGCCTTTGCACGGCTGCTGCCTTGACCAGGATGCCCTTCCTTCCCTGAGTCCCTGGCGCACTGATGTGGGGGGACCCCACAACAAACACCACACGTGGCTCCAAGAGCAGGAATGCAGCCTGCTGACCTTCGCAGAGGCGTCTCCACCAGCAGGGGGCAGACCAGAGTGAGGCCCGGGGGCTCCTGCCCACTCCTGGGCAGCCCTGCAGCGTCCTCTGGCTTCTTGCCAGGCGGTGGCCTCGGGGCCTGGGGCGCAGTGTGACAGAGCGGGGACACTGTCGGCCCCCACTCACGTGTCCCTGCATTTGCTGGGTCCCTTTTTCTCCCTGTGCTTATCCGTTCGGGCAGGAGTTTTTCCGACTTTTAGGAAGCAGAACCGTTGCACGGCCTTGCAGTGTACGAAATGCAGTGTCGCTCTGGGGGCCGCGTCCTGCTCCCGGCTCCTCGGAATCTGACCTGTCTGGAGGCAGCCACTGCAGATGGAACAGGTCGGGACCGGTCGCATGGAGCTGGTCCTGCTGACATCGGGTTCCAGACTTCCAGAGCTGCAGCCCACACGGCCCCACTGCCTCCGTGCGTCCTCTGTGTCGGTGTCCTGCAGCCCCGGGATATCTAATTAGACGCAATCTTGTAAATGCCGCATTTGGGACATTTCCTTATGATACAATCAAATAGTTAGAAAAGGGGCCGCTGTAGGTTAAGCTTCTGCTGGTGACGCCTGCATCCCATATGAGCGCCGGTTCGAGACCCGGCTGCTCCACTTCCGATCCAGCTCCCTGCTAATGTGCCTGGGAAAGCAGGGGAAGTGTTTGGGCCCCTGCACCCACGTGGGAGACCCAGATGGAGTTCCTGGCTCCTGGCTTCAGCCTGGCCCAGACCTGGCTGTTGCAGCCATTTGGGGAATGAACCAGGGAATGGAAGTAATATCTCTCCTCTCCTCTCCTCTCCTCTCCTCTCCTCTCCTCTCCTCTCCTCTCCTCTCCTCTCCTCTCCTCTCCTCTCCTCTCCTCTCCTCTCCTCTCCTCTCCTCTCCTCTCCTCTCTTCTCCTCTCCTCTCCTCTCCTCTCTTTTCTCTCTTATCTCTCTCTAACTCTCCTTTCAAATAAATAAATAACCTTTTAAAAAAACATTCAAATGTGTTTGAAAATGAGTATTGAGTTTGGCAAAATAATCTCTAGTAAGCATCTAATAAAGGCAATACAGCTAAGTGGGCTCGGTCAACACACACCAAGAGAGAAAGGTGGAGTCAACAGTCCTTGTCACTGTCTCCCACGTGCACATTTGAGAGGCGGGTGGGCAGCTGAGCGACCCAGGAGGCTGCAGCCCCCTCCTGGGGGAGGGGCTTCACAGCACAAGGAGAGCGAGCAGTCCCTCAGGGTGGGGTGAGTCGCTGTTCTGACTCAGAGGAATGTGAACCCAGTAGTTCGGCTGGTGCTGGAGTGGCAACCCCACCACCCGCAGCACCCAGGGGACACACGGCAACGCTGGGAGGTGACATGCTTGTCCCCAATGTGACACTGCCTAAGGAATGCTGCAATGAATGGTCTAGGCTGCTTTTTAAAAAGATTATTGTATTTATTTGAAAGGCAGAGTAACAGAAAGAGAAAGGAGGAGAGGGAGAGAATTTTGCCTCCACTGATTCACTCCCCCGTTGGCCACAACAGCCAGGGCTATACCAGGCCAAAGCCAGGAGCCAGCGACTCCATCCAGGTCTCCCACGTGGGGAGCAGGGGCCCAGGTACTTGGGCCATCATCTTCTGCTACTTTCCTAGGTGCATTAACAGGGAGCTGGATTGGAGGCAGAGCAGCCAGGACTGGAACCCGTGCTCTGATTTGGGATGCCAGTCACAGTTGGCGACTTGACCTGCTGTGCCGTGACACCGGCCCCTAGGCTAATTATCCCGTTTTTTTTTTTTATGCAGTTGGCACCGTACCAGGCACTGACCCTGAACTTGGCAGTTGAGGGGACAGGAAGCATTTGTGATCTCCCACGGCCCTGGGGGTGGGGATTTGGCCTCTGCTGGGTGGTCCTGGCGTGGGGCCTCTCCCAAGGACCCACAGACATCAGGACGTCAGTGGAGGTGTGGTGCCTTCCCAGGATTGACAGGACTACAGCATCTGCTCTCTGGTCTGTCCTTCAGCATGCGGAGTTCACGCGGCAGCCCCAGCACTTTTCAACATGGCGCCAGCTTCCCCCAGAGCGAGAGATGGGAGGAGGCGACAAAGGGCCGTCCCCGCTGCCTCTGAGCACTCGCCCGTGTGCCAAGGCCTCCCGTTCAGGAGCGAGTCACAGGGAAGGGGAGAGGAAACGGGTGCCATCTGTCAGAGGGAGGAGTCACAGTCACCAGGGTCATCAGTCCCCTCACCAGAGAGAGGAGGCTCAAGTCAGCGTGGTCCCTGCCTTCAGCCAGAGGAAGGGACGTGGGTGCACCCAGCGGCCAGGGCAGGGCCTCCGGCAAAGCGGCCTTCCCAGGGAGCCTGGGGAGGACCTGCCTCCTGGGGCTCTGCAGGGGCGTGTGGGGGTCCTGGGCCAGCAGGACCCTTGTGGCTTGAGGACCTGGTCTGGAACTTGAACTCGTCCCTGGGCTCATCAGACCCGAGCAGAGGACACGGCAGCCTGCCTTGGGTCTGCAGGTCTTCACTCATCCCTGGGCTCATCAGACCCGAGCAGAGGACGCGGCAGCCTGCCTTGGGTCTGCAGGTCTTCACTCATCCCTGGGCTCATCAGACCCGAGCAGAGGATGCGACAGCCTGCCTTGGGTCTGCGGGTCTTCAGTCTGAAGCGCAGGAAACCGTGGCCATGACCGTGATTACAGCTGCCCCCTGCTCACCTGTCTGCTGCTGGCTGTCCCGGCAGACACCAATACCGCCGCCTGGGGGAAGTGTGCGCCTGCCGAGGGCGTCGTACCCATGGAAGCTGAGACGCAGTGCCAGGAAGTGGCTCGCTTGGGGTCTCCTGAGAGCCCGTAGGAATGAGGTGTCCTTGGCCTGGCTGCCATGGGCAGAGCCACTTGCCCACAAAAGGCAGAGCCCCAGTCGAGTGGCAATGACCTGTTTGTGTGGGCACCAGCGGCCCTGGTGGGGGAGGGGAGAGAACAGGTGGCGCTCCCTCCCCGCCACCCCGTACCTGGTGCCGGGACCCACCTCCCTCTGACAACTTCGCTCAGACACGAGAAAGGAGTGAATGGTGCCGAGAGCGCCCTCTGCAATACAGAGCAAGGGCCTTTGGAAGCCATGCAGGCCACGCGCCTGGGGCGCTCCTCTGTCTTTTAAAACAATTAAGATATTTATTTATTTATTTGAAAGAATTACAGAGAGAGATGGAGAGAGAGCTCTTATCCTCTGGTTCACTCCTCAGATGGCCACAACGTGGGTGCAGAGACCCCAAGCACTTGGGCCATCTTCTGCTGCTTTCCCAGGTGCACTAGCAGGGAGCAGGATCGGAAGTGGAGCAGCCAGGACTCGAACTGGTGCCCAATAGGATGCCGGCGTTGCAGGCTGCACCGCAGCTCCGGCCCTGGGGCGCTTGTCTTTCTCCCCAGCTCACAGGCAGGGCCCTGGGATCGCAGAGTTTCCCGAATAAGCAGCAAGTGAGGGATCCCGCCAGCACAGCCGCACCTGTTTCCCCAAGCAGTCTGCAGACGCCAAAGAATCATCAAGGATCATTATTTTCAAATGAAACAGGAATCAGAGTGACTAAAAGATTAATTTGAGCTAAATTGGCAAAATATGTGTAATTTGAAAAATTATGCAAAAATAGAAGGCTCCCGTTTCCCTTCCAGCGAGGCACCTTCCGAGAGGAGAACCCAAGCCCCTCGCACCTCTCTGTGCAGCGGCTCGTGCAGGCGGCGTCGGGCCGTTTGTGCAGACTCCGGGCAGCTCTTCCCAGGGAGGTCTCTCCACGGCGGCCCTGGGGCCCGAAAGGAGTGGACCTGCAGGGCGGCTCCCCCAGCGGCCCCTCTCCTGGGGGGCTCCTCGCCTTGACAGCCCTGCTGAGTGAGGCACTCTGCTTTTCCCGGCCGCGATCGCTCTCAGGCCCGGGCAGGGAACTTGCTTCAGTGTCGTCTGAACAGAAACCCATTCTCCCTCAGGCTCCTGAGCCCTACTGGGCAGGCGGGGCATCTTGTGATGCTGGTCCAGTGCGTGCCCTGCCCCCACGTCCATCTGCACCTGCTCTCCCTGCTGCCCCTCCCTCTGCTGCCCAGGCCTGGGGGCAGCTTGCGACCTCCTCCCATCCCTGCTGTTTCGGGGGCACCTGCTTCCCTCTCCCCGACAATGGCTCTTCCACCAACACAGAGAGACGCCGGCTCTGGTTCCCTCCCCGTGTCTGAAGACCCCACGTGTCACCAACACTTGCACTCATAAATGTGCGAGGACCATGGGGCACTTCTGTCACTAGTGTAGGGTCCTAGAATATGCCACCCCCGGTGTCTCTTCGACATAGAGGTTATTTTGAGCTCAGAGCAATTGAAAGCCAGTAGATAGAGGACAAGCTCTTTACCCCGCCCAAACTGCCTAGACATTGGGAGTAAATCCCCCTCTTGTAAAGGAAATTTACATGGATCAGGACAATGTCCTCTGGTTAAGTTGTCTTCCTGGGGCTGGCCTAGTGGCAGAGCATGGTAAGCCACTGCCCGCAACACCAGCAGCCCATACGAGTGCTGGTTCGAGTCCCAGCTGCTCCACTTCGGATCCAGCTCCCTGCTAATGTGCCTGGGAAAGCAGAGAAGGTATGGCCCGCCCCCCTGGGCCCCTGCACCCATGTGGGAGAGCTGGAAGAAGCTCCTGGTTCCTGGCTTTGGTCTGGCCCAGCTCCAGCCATTGTGGTCATTTGGAGAGTCAACCACCAGATGGAAGATTCTCTCTCTCTGTGTAACTCCCACACACGTCACATCCATAATTTAAAACTGTTTATTCTGTTGCTCATCTGTCTTATATCACCTTGATTTGCAGGCTCCAGCCACCGAACCTAGAAGGGTAGAGGGAAGATTTTCCATCCCTTGCTCTTGTGTGCTCCAGTCGTCAGCTTTTCATTACAATGAGCTGCGTGGGACAAGCTGCTTACGAAGAAAGAAGGCAGCTCATGGTGTTGGAGGTGCAATGTCCATAGGCACGACGAAGACTCTAGTGAAGGCCCCCTGCTGATCGGTGGAGTACTTGTGGAAGGAGGAGCATGTGGCAGCTTGATTGACAGTCGCTCTAAAGCCGCCTTTGGAGGGCACAACCCCGCGGGCAAGGAGCTCCCTCTAGGTCCCACTGCCGAGGGTCCATACCTCCCTGCAGCGCCACCCTGAGGACCAAGCCATTAAGACAGGGCCTCTGGGGGACATTCAGCTTCCTGGGCACACGCCCCCAGGCACCTGCTCTCCTGAGAGCAGTGCCACACCTCCCTCCTGTGTCCTCCCAGCCAAATGCCCACTTCGGGGCTGTGCAGCCTGGGAGGGCGTGGCCCTGCAGATGGGAGCAGACAGGGTCGTTCGTTCCCTGGTCAGCGCCTCCCTGCAGGATTCCCGTGGGCGTAGATGGCCTAGGCGGTCTCACAGGTCAGGCTTTGATCTGCTGACCAGGAGACAAGGCCTGGGCCTTACCAAAGCCACGCCCACTCGGGGACGTTCTGTAGCTGCCCGAGGTGGAGGCTTTCCGGGAAACGCGGATCGCGTGGCTGCTTTGGGCCATCGGAGCATTCGGGCCTCGGGTAGACAAAACGAGATGCGCCGGAGGGTTCCGGAATCAGAACACGAGGCCTCTGACTAAACGCGTCCTGGGCTTTTGTGGAAAAGCGAATCAGTCTGAGCCTGTGAAACCCACACCTGCTTGCTTATACATTGTTTTCTTGCTGCTCATGTTAGCAAAATTAAGGCTGTTTTTGCTTTTAAAGGGTTAAGAATGTTCTTGGGTTTTCTAAAGGAAAAAATCGACATAGGGAGGAATTATAAATCAAATACAGAACTAAAGTTGCCTTCCAGGAATCCTATCAGAGGGCTAGAACCAAAATTCCAATTTTTCACGCCCACAAAGAAGATTCCATAAACTAATCCCAAAACTAGGCTCTGTAGATAAAACTACTATCTCAGTTCAAGACACAATTGAACAACATCTCCTCATTTTAATTTTCTTGATTAAATTCCTGAACTGAAAAACTTGAAAGAGGAAGGAAAAACGAATTCTCTAGCTATGCAGATACTGCTTTTAGAGAGTGAAGTCGCTTTATGAGTAAGAATAATTTGCACGCTGAGATTACAATATTCTGATTTTTTAAGACAGTAAGTTATCATATGAGAGTGCATTTTAATTTTTGCCCATGATACATCAACTTGATGATTCATTTCTGAATGTAAGTATTGCTTAATAATTTTATTACCAGTTCCATTGCTACTGCCTCAGCAGTGTTAAATTGCTCAGAGTTGAATTTAATAAAAGGGTCTAAGAACCATAATTTAACCTAGGAACTGAAGAAATATGTAACGCAAGAAACATGCAATTTGGCATTGCCATCCATAGAATATAAATTATGTTAAAAGGCTGGATTTGGGACACAGTTTGCAATTTTGCTAATAGTGAAGCCCGTGTTGAATATTTACAGATGTGTGAATGGGCGTGCTATTACTCACGTGAACAGCGCTGGCCTGTTGACAGGATACTGAGATGGGCGCTAACGGCTTCCATTGGCTTTCGAGTTTTGTTGGCCCTCAAGGCTGTTCTGTCCTCGCCCAGGTAGCAGACAGAGGCTCTGCCGCGTGAGCCGGGGAAGCCTGCTGTGGGAAACTGTGTGTATTTAAAGAGGCTGATTGAAGGGCAAACACAGAGATTGCAAAAGTCACTTTGATACAGTAAACCTTGGCCTGGAAGTCGCTTCGATACAGTAAACCTTGGCCCCAGGGTTAGCACCAGCGGCGGCCCAGGACCAGGAGCACAGGCGGCACCAGACAGCATCCGTGTAGCAGCGCTGCCTGGGTGCTGTTGTGGGGCTGGCCGTCCTCCGCGACCAGTCCTTGCCGTCCTGCACGAGGTCACTCCTTCACAACTCCCCGGCTTTATTTATTGTATCTGTGGTTAGAGTTTGGCCAAAGTGACTCTGGCTGGATTCTGACAACTTTCGCTAGATACATACAAGTATAACTTTCTGCATATTTTCTCTGTTGTCGTTAGGAAGGTATGCTTAGCAAGGCAGAAGGGTAGAGCAAATGTTATTTAGCAGTTCGTTAGCTTGCGGCGCCGTTTGAAATGTTTGGGCTTGGCTGTTGGCTTTGTTTCCTTGAGTTCCATGTGTCTTCCACCAAGCAGGTCACCCTCTGGCCCTGTCCACCCCACGCTGTCCCTGCACGGGAAGCAGTGGCTTCCCCTCACGGGCAGGCTGCTGGAGACCGTGCATCCTTGGTGGCCCTTGGCCCAGTTCACTCAGCCACACTTGTCCCTTGGTGAAGTCTGAGCCTGCTCTTTCCAGAGCCTGATGTGGCTCTAAGAACACACTCTTGCACGCTGTGTGCATCCGTCCTGAGATCACAGGGTCGGCCCGGCTGATGCTCTGACTGGGAGCCCCCTGGGGGCAGCATCTTGCTGCTGTGGCCCCAGAGCTGAGACAGCGCCTGTCCCGTGGAGGCGCTCAATGAACGTCCGTTAAATGGACGAATGAACTTTGACGGAAGAACACAAAAGGCAACGTTAGAGGGCCATCATGACCCTGGACTTCTCCCAGCACTGGCCCAGGTGCATGTCGTATGACGCTCGTGGAATGTGAGCGAGAGTGGGAAATACGTTTTCTCAAGGAGCCAACTATCCACCTGCTGTATTGTGCAGTGGAGGTGGCTGACACGGCTGGCGCCAGCCTGCTTCCTCTGAGCGCATGGTGTCCACGACCCACTCCGACCCTGGCTGAGGTTCTAAATGGGCTGAGTGGAGATTGATAATCCAGAATCAGGAAAAACAGCGTGAGCCTGAGGAGCTTGCAGTGTGTCAATTAAAACACAACTGAACCACCTGACCTGGGACTCGCTCAGCCCGGCAGGTTTCCGCCCCCATAACGAGCTGCCAGGGGCTGGGAGGCACAATCACACAGCAATTATTCGCAGCCTGCAGCCCCATGAGCCCGCGTTCATTAGCCAAAGGGATTACTGCGAAAACGGATTAGGCTGTGCCAGGGTCAGCCTGCCTGGAGAGAGGAACGAGGAACGGCTCTCCCTGTCACTCAGAGGGGAGCGGATGGGTGGCCCCCACCAGGGGAGAGAGCTGCTCGCCCCATCGGGGTGACAGGTGCACACACCATGGCTGTCAGGGCCAGCGTGGGAAATGGATGAGTGTCACAGCGTCACAGCAGGGTACCAGGAAGTGATTAGCAGCCCTGCCACTGTCTGTAAACAACGTTTCTGATGCATGCCATGAAGCCAGAAGCTATTTTGGTGATCAATTTCGCACTCCTGGGGAGCGGAATTTAATGACCAGTCTGATCGGAGCCCCACATGGCGCCTGCGTGAACTGTGCGTGGAACGTGGCCCCCACCTGCGGGGTGGCCACTCTCTCCCACCAGGGTCTTTATTCGCTGTTCACTCCTTTCAGAACGAATCCTTCATTTGCATTTGTTTTAATTTAAAATCCTTTCATTTGTTCCCCAAGTGGATGAGCTGTGGACAACACCGCTGAGTCCTAGCTGCTTGGATGGAGTCTTCCTGCTTGCTGGCCGCCTGGCCCTGCGCGAGGGCTGCAGTGAGGAATGAGTGAGGACCATGTCTGCCGATGTTGAGGTATGGCGATGCCAGGCAGCTTACCCGAGGTAAGCCTGGTCTTGCCTTTGGTTTGTGATGCCACCCCGATATCAACATCCTTATAAGAACCCACCCAACCCACCGTCTGCTTGATTCATCCCTCATGTGGCTTCTGGATTGCTCGAATATTTTTGTCGCGGTTTTACCTCCTTAGGAATCTGGACGTGAGGCCTTCTTGGCTTAGGGTCTGCCTTGGTTGGGCCTTTCCTGGTTACATGGAACAGAGACTCACTTCAGAAGAGACAGTTTTCTCATGATGGGATGGCACGGGTGTCGCTATGGAAATCAGTGACGGCTACCGTGGTGGTGGTGGTTGTGTTGAAGGGAATGGGGATGTGGTTAGGATGCTGTCATGATGGTGCTGACGGCTTGGTCATGGTGCTGATGATGGCAGTGAAGGAAGCCATTGGTGGTGGAGTTGGTGAAGGGGATGGTGATCATGGTTATGGTTATGGTGTCACGGTGATGGTGCTGATGGCTTTGGTGATGGTGGTTGCAATGGGAGCAGTTGATGGAGTTGGTGAAGGGGATGGTGATCATGGTTATGGTGTCATGGTGATGGTGGTGATGGTGGTTGTAACGGGAGCAGTTGACAGTGGAGTTGGTGAAGGGGACGGTGATCATGGTTATGGTTACGGTGTCACAGTGATGGTGTTGATGGCTTTGGTGATGCTGATGGTGGTGAGGATGGTGCTGGTTATGATGGAGAAAGAGATGGCAGAAATGACAACACTGATGATGATGAGGGTGGTGGTGGTCAGGGTGCTGATGAGGGTGGTAGTGGTGTCTTTGGGATTCCACGGCAGACAGGAGAGGTCACGTTTCTCAAGGGACTTGACCTGGGACCTAGACGTCAGCAAATGAGACAGTTTCTCTGGAGGCCTCTGGTTTCCTGTTTGCTTCTCTCTGGGTCTCTGCTGCATCTTCTTTTCTCAAGGGGTGAAAAGACCCCGGGGCCTGGCTGCACAACACCTGCCTGTTAAGAGCTTCTCACGGACTAGGTATGGATGTCTTCAAGGTTTCCAAAGCCACAGACCAGGCTGGTTCAGTCCAGCTGACAACTGCATTTGTCTGGAGTCAATGGAGATGTATGGGCATACAAGGTCTCATCATTGCTACAAACTGAGCTCCAGGGACAGTAGGGAAAGAGTCTCCCAAAAGACAGGGGAGCAGCGGAGAACAGAGGGAGAAATGGCCAGTGCCCCTAGCGTCTGAATGTCTGGGACAGGGCGAGGAGGCAGGAAGATCTGACACGAGGAGGCACCGGGCCGATTGGCTGGGGTCTGGGGGAGGGAGACCCAGAGGTGGCCACCTCCTCACTCTCCAGCCTCGAGACGTTCTGGCAGGGGAGGGGTTGTGTTATACCGGCTCTGAGGTTTTGGGGAGCCTCCAATCTTCCAGTTGCCCTCCTGCCTCCCTCCTCCCTCCCTACCTCCCTCCTCCCCCCTTCCTTCACCTTGGTAATTAAAGAGCCGCTAATAGTGCACATTTTCCAGTGTCGAGGGACTGCTGCACTTGCACACATATTTAAGGTAAAGTAGCTTCCAAAATCAGATGCCAGTCTCTGCTCAGGTTATGATGTTTTATTGGCCCTCAGGGACGACTTTCGTCTTTATTCTTAGCTCACTTTTCCTGTCAACTTGGGTCATAAAAACGAGCCCAAACCTGAAATCTATGATTTAGGAAATGAAATGAGAATATTGTGCAAACATCAGAAATCCACAAAGTACTCAGAGTGTTAGTTTACTTATTAAAAGGTACTTGTGGCCGGGTGGGCATTTGGCCTAGGGGGTCGAGTCCCCTGTGCTCCGTGTTGGAATGGCTGGGTTCAGTACCGGACCCCAGCTCTTGACTCCAGCCTCTGGCTAATGCAGATCCTGGGAGGCAATCGTGGTGGCAGCTGGATCCTGCTGCCCACGAGAGAGGTGTGGATTAAATTCCCAGCTCCCCACTTTAGTCTGGCTCTAACCCCAGCCATTGCAGACATCTGGGGAATGAACCAGAGGATGGGGTCTCTACCTATCTATCTGTCTGTCATCTATCTATCTAACATCTATTTATCTCTCTCCATCCCTCTCAAATAAATAAAAATTAGAGGGGTTGGCGCTGTGGCGCAGTGGGTTAACGCCCTGGCCTAAAGTACTGGCATCCCATATAGGCATCGGTTCTAACTGGGTGCTCCTCTTCCAATCCAGCTCTCTGCTGTGGCCCGGGAAGGCAGTGGAAGATGGCCCAAGTGCTTGGGCCCTGCACCCATGTGGAAGACCCGGAAGAGTCTCCTGGCTTCAGATCGGCACAGCTCCGGCCGTTGTGGCCATCTAGGGAGTGAACTATCGGATGGAAGACCGCTCTTTCTCTGCCGCTCCTCTCTCTGTGTGGCTCTGACTTTCAAATAAATAAATAAATCTTAAAAAAAAAATAGAGAAAAAGATACTTGTGAGTGCAATCCTGGTGCCACTCTCTGTGCACAAGAGGGATAAAGAACCAAGCCCCAAATTCCACGGGTCTGACGGACGTGCACCTGAGCAACTCTGACCTCTCTCCCGTCAAGGTTAGCGCATTTCCCAGAGGCATTTAAGACCCTGCGGCCTCTGTGTCTCAGTGACTCTCACGTGGGCGCACGGGGAGGGCGGTGCTGGAAGCCTGTATCTCTCCCAGCAGCAGCCCAGCAGCCCGGGAGGTGTGTGGGCACCGTAGTGGCTGCCTTTCCTGACTGTGTGCCAGTCTCCCCGAATGCGTATTAGAATACTTTTCTCCAAAACCCTGCTTGGAAAATAAACGATTTTAAAATGGTTGAGAGCAGCTCTCGGAGCTCTGCTTCTCGCAGAACTGGAGGCTGCTTCCCCCTTGTGGGGCGTCCCGGGCGTCAGGAAAGGAGCCACAGAGGCCACGGAGCCGGGAGGTCGATCGCGGCGGCTTCGCCAGCTTCTCACGGGATGGAGGGCCCTGAGCTGGCGTCGAGGGCCCGCTCCCTCCTCCTCCCGCCCCTCCCACCCCTCCTTCCATCTTTCTAACAGTTTTCAGTCCAAAAATCTTCCAGCAGAGGTCACAATTTCCTTTGAGATGAGGCAAGGCGTGTTGTATTGGAGAGAATACCGCAACGGGATAAATTCCCACGGGCTTTGGTGAGAGTCCACATCGACACGAGGCCACTGCGCAGGTGTGGGGGAGTCCCTGGGATGTGAAGCTGCCAATCAGCTGTGCGTTGTGTGCCATGATGGAGATGACACAGGCACCCACAGGCGCAGGCTGCCACATGGCTGTGTGTCTTCATCACCTCTCGGACACGTTGGCCAAGATGGGGCCACACTGGACATTAACCCCCCCCCCCGAGGGGTTCACATGTCCTTGTGTCTTGTCAAACGCGCTCGCCAACAGACTGCAAGGTTGTTACTATTGTAATAATTATTTACTTAGAGAAAGAGAGAGAGAGAGGTTGTCTACCCACTGGTTCTTCCCCCCAAATGGCTGCAGTGGCTGAGGCTGGGCCGGGCTGAAGCCAGGGGCCAGGAACTCCATCTGGATCTCCCACATGGATGGCAGGGGCCCAACTACTTGGGCCATCATCTGCTGCCTTCCCAGGGACGTTAGAAGGGAGCTGGTCGGAAGCAGAGCAGCTTGGCCTTGAACTGGCGGCACAGGCAGTGGTTTAATCCCCTGTGTCACAACACCAGCTCCTACAAGGTTTTCATGGATGCACCAGGATTTTGCCACATGGACTGGATGAGCCTAGGATGGCCTAATGTTACCAACAGCTGCTCAGGGACTTCTAGGTGGCTTGACTTAAAGTCCAGCACACACAGGCTGTGGGGACTTCCTGGGAGAGGCATGAGAGGGGCAAGGAGCTGTGTAAAGTTTCTGAGCAGGTCACCCGCAGCCATGTGCAGCGTTTCTCTGGGGGACAGTCCCCTTGGCTTCCACAAGTCCACTTCTCTGGGCTAAGTGCTTCCCATGCATTATCTCCCTTGGGTTCTACTTTGGGAAATCAAGGTTCAGTGTCTGCCCAGGACTGGCCAACTTCGAAGCCTGGAGCCCACGTCTGGCCCCGGGTTGCCTAACCGAAGGGCTCAAGCCTTTGATCACTGCTCTGAGCTGCCTCCCACGACAAAAGGCAGCTCACAGCACAGACACTTGACATCCCTTGGGTTCGTGAGTGTGGCTCGGGGCTGGGGTTTCAGACGTCTAAAACACAAAGATCTTTGAACGTGACCCACTCTCCATGAATACCTAGCTTATTCTAACTCCTTTACACTTAACCAAACCCCTGAGCCCCCTGTTCATAGCTGAAAAGGATGACCAATGGTTATATTTTAAAATGAGGTAGAGGGGCTGGTATTGTGTCCCAGTGGATGCCTGCAACACTGGCATCCCGTATGGCTCCTCTTCCAATCCAGCTCTCTGCTGTGGCCTGGGAAAAGCAGCAGAAGATGGCCCAAGGGCTTTGGCCCCTGCACCCACATGGGAGACCTGGATGAAGTTCCAGGCTCTGGCTTTAGCCTGGCCCAACACTGGCTGTTGCGACCATTTGAGGAGTAAACCAGCAGATAGAAGATTCTCTCTCTCTCTCTCTCTCTCTGGCCTTCAAATAAAAAATATTTTTAAAAATTAAATAAAATGAGGTAGAGACAAGCTTCCTGGTGTTTGGTTCCTGGGTACTTGGGTAACACAGATTTGATGTTACATGTCTAAAAACTGAAGGTCCCAGGATGAGAGAGAGCGAGAGCGAGAGAGAGAGAACAGCTCTACTTTGGAGCTTTTTCCTTGGGGCCTCGGTTTTTCTAAGCTAGTCAGTCTCAGTGGGATTGATGAGCCTGGAGCCCTGAGGTTCTGTGGGTAATGGAGGAGGAAGGTGCAGTGGCTGCTGCTGCTGGTGGCTGGGGCAAGTTTAATGGTGTCAGTGGAAAGGCCCATGTTTCACTGGGACCCCACGGAGATTTCCAACATATATCAGAATCTCTCTCCCAACACCATAGCCATGGAACTCAGATCACGAAGATCCCAGACAAGGTTCAGGCCAGAGAGCACAGGGACGGGAGCAGAGGTTACCACAGGAAGTGAAAACTAAAGGAATGGGGCTTCTGGACCATCCTGAGCAGTGAGAAAGGGGATGACGTGTGGATGGAGCGGAAAGACGGAGACGAAGGCTCAGGCAGCACCGAGCCGTCGGCCTCTGGGAAGAAGCAGGATCTGCAGCCGCAGAGCCCGCTGGGCCATCTGGTCTGGCATCCACCAAGTGCAGCCCACAGGTCCCATGGAGCTGCCCAGCACCCAGGAGTTGGCTGCCGAGTCTTTGTTCATCCTTGAAGAATCCATGAACAAGAACCCCTGGTGGTACTTTGGCATTTTTACGCAGGGAGTCCTCACTCGACTGTTAAAGTCTAGAGTCCTCTGTATCATTTTTCTCCCTTTTATATGAACTTTCCTAGGTTTTTCCAGACTCCTTAGTAAAGAGCTGCCACGCAGCTCCGTGGCTCTGTGGCTGAGCCTCGGAAGCCAGGCCCTCAGCAGTGTGTACTGTGTAAGCTCAAGCGATGTCTCCCTCCTCGTTTGCTCCCAAGATAATACCCAGAGAGTTCAATGCTGAGGAGCATCCACCCAGCCAACCACTGCTTAGCCATCTACCAGGTGCTGGGACCCCATCCAGAAAGAGGTCAGCCCTCTGCTGCTGCCGGCCAGTTTGATGTAAGAAGACCAGTGGCACACACAGGGGAAGCACAGTGTGCAAGAGGTCTGAGAAAGCCTGCGGAAATGCAGATCGTGAAAGAAGTTTCCACGGATTCCATCTTTTGTAAATACACTTCTCTTCTCATTCCATTTTCCATGAATTTATGGAAACAACATCATAGTCAGTGTTTGTAAGAGCTACAGGGAGAACTAAGCAGAGAAGGGCGTTGGGAAAGGCGGGCGCCTCCTGGAAAGGTGACGCTAGATTCCAGTGACAGGTGTGTCCATCCACAGGTTGGACCAGACCTGCATCTCGGGTGGAAAGTCAATAGAAGTCTAGGGCTGGAAATGACCTTGTTGTCCAGCCCCATCCATTTTACTTGTGGAGCAGCAGAGCCCTGACCCATCAGCTGACCTCAGCTGAGCCGTGAGACCAGGACACCACGCCTCACGCATGAACATTCGTGTCTAGTGTCTCCTCTGGGAGCTCACACAGTTGACCGGTACCGACTGTAACTATGCAGGTTGCTTCTGGAACAATCTCTGATCATCATCAGGCACCAAAAGGCAAGCAGGCAGACAAAATGTGACCATTGCCCCAGACTCGGAAGGGGCTGGAATCCTACATGAGGGCATCAAATCATCTTCCCTCTGCAGGGGACTCTCAGAGCTGCTGGGCAACACAACTCACCTTTCAGAGTAGACACAGTGCCTTCTCCCGCATGCATCTGTGATACAAACTCCTCCTAGCACTGACCTTTGAGTGCGAGGTGACTGTGCACACTTCCACAACACGTGTTGTGATGCTGAATGGGTGGCGTTTCTGTATTTTATAAGGTGCATCAAATATGACTGCCTTCTTTCCATCTGCTTTGAAAACAGCAGGTGTTGAGTGAGACATGTAAGAACGAGTGCTGGGATCCTTCCGCTGCAGACGTTACGTTCTGTAGGGTAAGAGTCATCAGCCTTGCACCAGGCAAGCACACAGGCCAGCGGCCCCGATATCATCAGGCCGAGAGAGAGCCTTGCGTTTTCTCTCCAAACATCCAGAGACCTCAGGGGTCTGAACAAGGTCCTCCTTCCTCGTACAGTGAGTGTGCTAGGTGGCGTATCAGCTGGAATGTCAAACAGTGCGTCATTGGTGCGATGAGCCACTAATTCACCACCCGGCTCTACCCCACTCCAGATGGCCCAAAGAAGAAGACCAAATGGTGCTTGTGCTCCGCGGGCTTGCGGTCCACTGGAGACCGTGTGAACACACAGCTGTAGCCCTGATGGGTAGGTGTGACTGACACTGGGGTGCTGTGGTACCTGCTGTGGTGCAGAGAGAGTCGAGCCTGGCTTGGGCTTAGGGGCAGGGCAGGCTCCTGGGAGGATGTGGCACTGATGCTGAGTCTTGAGGGCTGGGTGAGAACCCATCAGTGGAGAAGGCAGGAAAGTATCCTAGGCAGTGTGAAGACCAAGCACAAGGCACAGGCCCCAGAAAGAGCAGGTGCAGGCGCAGGGCCCACGGCTGCTCCCCAGAGCTGGAGTGGGAACAGCAGGTGGGACGCAGCCCCAGGGGCCACAAGCCGGCTGGGGCCCCGTGGGCGAGGCTTCGTGGACCCTGATAGTCGTCAGGGAGTAGAGCTGTTGCCTGCACATTTCCCATCTGCAAAGATGCAGCTGCTCCCACGGCGTCCAGCTAGAAGCACGGCCCTAGAACTCGGCACGGAGCCCAGGAGGGTGGCCGGATGTGCCCACACCTTCCCACTGCCGTGACCTCCCATGACCCTCGTCAGAGCGGGGTTCTCCCCAGCTGCTCTGGAGCGTGATGAGTCTGAGCCTGTTTTGCTAAGTATCTTTCACCTAAGGTCTTCCACAGTGAGGCAGCCTGGCCCACTGTTTTTTGCTCCGATTGCTAGATGATCGTCATGGGACGGGCTCCATTTGAGGATCCGATTCAGTTATGCAGCTGGGGAAGTCTGCCCTGCTTAGCACCCGGGGCCCTGTGTCCCCGTCAGATGTGTGCTTGGCAGACAGAGCTAATTGGAAGCTGGCAGCCGTCTCAGTTTTGCTGGCCTGAGACAGTCCCGGGTCGCTGCAGTAATTTCACATGAGTGCGAAAGGGCATCTTGGGGTGGTTTTCATTTCTCTCTGTGAAACAACAAAGCTGTTTGAGTTTGTCTGGAGGCAGGAGCAGAGTGTGGGTGATGTCCCAGTCAATGTGACAGATAGAACGTGATGTGGATCCTTCATGCAGCCTGGGCTGGGGACAGTCAGCCAACGACAGCGTCTTCTCCCTGCCTCTCCTTCTGCCACCTTCACCCTTTGTTGATGAGCAGGTCAGTTTGACCACAGTGCAGGAGCTCCCGTATCTGGTTCCTTGTCAGGAGAGTCAAAGGCTCATTTACATCCCTTTACACCTACTGCAAACAACACACTTTGCTTTTATTAATTTTTAAAAACAATATTTATTTGTTTTAAAGACAGATCAACAGAGAGACATGGATCGACAGAGAGAGAGAGAGAGACAGAGAGAGAGATACAGAGAGACAGAGAGATAGAGAGGGAGAGAGAGAGAGAGAGCGCTCTCATCCTCTGCTCCACTCCCCAGATGATCACAACGGTCACTGGGCCAGGCCCAAAGCCCAGAACCAGGAACTCCAACTGGGTGTCCCACGTGAGTGGCACCTGCCACTCTCTGCTGCCTTGCTGGGAACATTAGCAGGGATCTGGATTGGAAGTGGAGCAGCCGGTGCTCAAACCCAGACACTCCAGTAAGGGCTGCCAGCATTATAAGTGGCAACTTAACCCACTGCGCCCCACAACACCAGCCCCTCAACCCTTGCTTTTAAAATGCTTGTGCACACCACAACTGTAATAAAAAATAAAGATTTTATTAGAAGCCAAGATTTGCATTAAAAGCACACACAGCATGAGCAAAGCCACCAACACTGGCTCAGAAGAGAGGGCTGTTTAGCAGGAAAGGGTGGCTGCATTTTCAAAAAGCACACGAAGAAGAGCAAATGGGGCAGTGGTGAGATGTCCCAGATCAGCCGGTCAACTCCCGGGGTGTGGCATTGTGGCTCCGGAAGACAGCATCTCTGCCAGGCAGGTGAAGACGCTTTGAAAGAAAAACACTTTCCAGAGTTTAAACAAACAGTGCTTCCCCGTGATGCCGTGCAGTGTGGGACAACAGAGGAGCAGTGCCCAGACGGTGGCTCTGACTGTGTCCTGCCCCCCACCCAGGGCAGTTGTGGACGCTCCACATCTGTGCTCGCAGGGGACAGGCAGAGAGGGCTGGGGCTGGACAGCAAACGCCAGGGCTCTGCTCAGGAGTGTGTGGATGGGGAGGTCGAGTCTGGCCAAGGGGGAGCTTTTGGCTGATGTCGGAGCAGAAGTACCACAGAGAGAGACGGCAGGTGTATGGAGCCTCTGCGAGCCCCAGCCCGGCCCGGCCTCTGTCCTTTCTGTGTATTTTTCTCACGTGCTTGAATCCTGGGTGAATGGACTCCCAGGTCTGCCGTCTCTCAGAAAGGCCCGTGGTCACCCAGACACAAGCAGCCACTGCTGTGTTGTCCTCTTGGCAGCCCCACTCACCACTCGTCTCTGCTGTGGTTTGAATGTTTGCCCCCAAGACCCAGTGCAGCAGTACTGATGGGCGGGACCTCCAAGAGGAGAATGCACAGACACCTTGGGTGTCACAGCAGTGAGTTCCTGACCAAGGAGAATCTCCGCCCCCCCCCCACTCCCACGGCTGCTTCCTCGCCCTTCTACTTCTACCATGGGACGATGCAGCTTCACGGCTCTTGCCAGATGTGTACCCCGGATGCCAAGTCTCTGTGACGTCTCAGGTGCTCTGTGACAGCAGCTCAAAGCAGGCTGCCACACTCTCCCTCCCCCACCACCTCCGTCCACTTCCGGATTTGATCCCCTAACTCGCCCAGAAAGAACTGTGGGAAGTTTCTAGAACATGCAAGGCCATCTCTCTGGCCTGGAACCCCTGGAAGCTGAGGTCCTGCTGACAGCCCCGGAGGTGACCTTGGGAAGCACCCCGTTTTGGTCCACTCTGTTGACAGTCAACAGAGACGAGCATTGTCCCAGCCGTGGAGAATGTCAGAGCAGGCAGGTGTCTCACTGTTATTCTTATCTGCGTAGAAATAATATTTACTGTAAATCCGTGTGGGTCACTCCGTGTCTTCTGCACACATTTGAAGAGGAAATTGGGCTGCCTGTTTGACTGGGAGAATTGGACTCCAGATAGGCAGCTTTGTTCCAGAGCTCTTGTCATGAAAGGTATTGCCCCATTTCCACCATGCTTGCAGGGGATCCCAGCTGTTACACAGCTCAGTGGAGTTTCCAGAGGACTCTCGGACGAGGAGATGCAGCCCTGTTGATCTGCCTTTGTCACATCAGGGCTCTTCACACTGAGTGAGTTGACAGATTGAGGATCGCTGGTTTTTTCTTCTCTGAATTTTTTTAATGGGACGCCACACTGGTGTTGACCAGGGCTGCAGGCTGTGTCGGCCACTGTCACCATGGCAACAGGTGCTCTGCTGCACTACTTGTCCTTTGCTGGAACCGTTTTCTCCAAGTGTCCGGGGAGTGATTTCCCCACGGACGTTTCGATCTGACGTAGCACTTACAGCCTACCAGCCCAGCACGTGAGCGTCTCAGACTCAGGAATGCTCAGACTCATTTTCCCAAAGGGGGAAAACCAGTCCGCGCTGTGAAAAGGCTGGCTTGCCCGCCACGCAGGGCTGCAAGGTCAGGGCATTCTTGGTGGAGGGCGTGGGTTTGGCCCAAGAGAACAAGGAGCCACTCATCACTCATCTGAGCTGAAGCGAACCTTAACAGAAAGGCAGGACCTGGCACAAAGCCCGGAGGATACAGACACCCAGGGAAAAGCAGGGGCGAAAGGCAGCTTAGAAGGAAAAGGGGGAGGTGTAGGTAGGGGGGAGTAGTTGAAGTCTTGAAAGAGCATTCAATTCTGCAACGAGGCCGTGGCTCGGGGTCGAGCAGAGGTTCTTCCAAGCGTAGGTTCTGTGGCTGGGACCCCTCCGAGCTCCAGCTGCCTTACTGGAAGAGCATGGTCCACACGTTTAACTCCTGCAGTCTTGTGTGATGATCACAAACTACGTGTGAGCATCCCTTACAGTGCACAACACACACCAAGGGCTCCGTGACTGCCTGTGTCTCCCCACTATTTGCCGGGTGATGTGGACACTCGGATGAACAGGTGTGAATGTGTATTACCCAGAAGATGAAAGCCTAACTGGGGACGAGTAGGTGTTCTGTACTGTGACCACCCTGGGAGCACAGGCACCCACAGGAGGAGACTCAACCTGCAGGCAGAACCGGGCAGCACTCAGGGGCGGGTGGCCCCAATCTATGCCTTACAGGAGCTCGGAGATTTTTGGCTAGAATGGCAGCAGGGCCAAGGGTGAGACTCCCTGGTGCCAGACAAAGCTCTGGGCGATCGGGCAAGGCAGCCACGTTGGGTGTGCTGTGGAGCATCTGTAACTCACTGTACCTTTCAGCACCGATGCCTCTCGGACAGCTCCCTGCCCCTGAGTGGGTGGCAGCCTAAAGGGGTGTGGTGTGGTGCTTAGAATTAGGAGCTCAGCTCATCTTAAAAATTCAACACAAAACTCTTGCTTTTTGTTCAAAACAGGGGGCTCACGGGGTGGAACTCACGTAACACACGCTTCACCCGTTTAACGTGTACAGTTCGGTGGCTTGCAGCAGGTTCCCGGAGCTGGGCAGCCGTCAGCACAGTCCAGTTTCAGGTCACTTCCGCCAGCTCAGGGGGAACCCCGTGCAGCCATCAGCAGTCACCCCGCCTTCCTCATCCTCCGAGCATCACTTATCTTCTCTCTGCAGATCTTCCTTTTTTTTTTTTTTTTTTGACAGGCAGAGTTAGACAGTGAGAGAGAGAGAGAGAGAGAGAGAGAGAGAGAGAAAGGTCTTCCTTCCATTGGTCCAGCCCCCAAATGGCCGCTATGGCCGGCGAGCTGTGCCGATCTGAAGCTAGGAGCCAGGTGCTTCTCCTGGTCTCCCTGCGGGTGCAAGGCCCAAGGACCTGGGCCATCCTCCACTGCCTTCCCAGGCCACAGCAGAGAGCTGGACTGGCAGAGGAGCAACTGTGGGGGAATCTGGCGCCCCAACCAGGACTAGAACCCAGGCCAGCACCACAGGCAGAGGATTAGCCTAGTGAGCCGCGGCTCCGGCCATCTGCAGATTTTTCTGTTGGGGACACTTGTGGGAACACAGCCCCACACCGTGTATTCTTCCGGGGCTGCCTGACCTTACTTGGCACGGAGTTTGCAAGGTTCATCCAAGTTACAGCACGTATCAGTATTTTATTTTATCTTTTTAGGGTCAGATAATATTCTGTTGTGTGGACAGATTACAGTGTGTCTATCCACTAGTCAGTTGATGGACTTTAGGGTTATTTACATTTTTGTCTTTATGATTAATGAAAGTCTTCAGTAACTCACTTAAAATGCATACATGTCAAAAACTACACATGGATTTCAAAATTTTTCAGCCAAAATTGTTATGCTTAATTTCATTTTTCTATGATCTTTGGAAAGGACCCTTAAGTAGGTAAGCATTAAAGTACAAGTTTTGTTAAGACATATTTTTGTTTCTCTGAGCGTATATCTAGTATGGGGTTGCTGTGTCATGTGGCATTTATGTTTAATAATCTGTCAAGCTATTTTTTAAATAATCTGTCAAGCTGTTTTTTTAAAAATATTTATTTACTTATTTGAAAGGAGCGGGGGAGAGGGAGAGATAGAGACAGAGGGAGATAGAGAGAGGTCGTCCATCTGGTAGTTCACTCCCCAGATGGCCACAACAGCCAGCGCTGGGCCAGGCCAAAGCCAGGAGCCAGGGGTTTCATCTGGAACTCCCACATGGGTGGCAGGGGCCCAAGCACTTAGGCCACCTTCTGCTGCTTTTCCCCAGGACATTAGCAGGGAGATGGATGGGAAGTGGAGTAGCCAGGACACGAGCCGGCACCCACACGGGACATCGGCACCCCAGGGGGCGGCTCTAACAGCTGCAATGCTAGCTCCTGCCAAGCTGATTTTCAAAGCAGCCTCAGTGTTTGCGTTCCCATTGGCAGTTCTGACTTCCAGGTTGGGTGTCATTTTGTACCAGGTACTGTGCTGCATGCTTTCAAGGTAGATGGGAATCCTCAGGGCAGGCATTGTGGAGTAGCAGACTGAGCCACACCTTGGGATGCCTGCATGCCATATCAGAGAGCCTGGTGAGAGTACCTGATACCCCCTTCCAACCTAGCTTCCGCTCTGCCATCCTGGAAGGCAGCAGGGGGTGGTGGCTCAAGTGGTTGAGTCCCTGCACCCGTATGGGAGACCCAGATGAAATCCCAGATACCTGGCTTGGCCTGGCCAGCCCTGGAGGTTGCAGGCGTTGGTAAGTGAATCAATGGATGAAAGACCTCTCTCTCTCTCTCAATCTCTCTCTTAAAAGGCAGGTGAGAATCCCCAGGCCCAGCGAGGTGAGTAGGTCGCCCGGGATCACACAGTACATTGTGGAACTTGGCTGAGCTGTTTACAGCAGGGACCAGCTCCAATATCTGTGCCTTTTCTGCCATTGATGTACGATGTTGTCCTAACTGGTAAAAATGTCTTGATGACAGCTTTCTTAAAACGCCGCATGAAGAACGCCTCGCCCAGGGTGTCAAGTGTTTTGGGAGAGACTCAAGATAAAATGATCAGAGATACGCCCTGGAGACATGCGGACATCAGGTCTCCTCTGCCGTTTGTAAGCTGCAGCCTGACTGGATGCCATTTGATTAATGATAGGAAGCGCCCTATACATTTACATTCTGTCCCTGAGCAGCCCAGAGCAAGACGGGATCAGCCAAGGCGGTGTGTGCATGGGTGGGAGTGGGCACGAGGTTCACACGAGAAGCTCACATTGTCAGAGGTGAAAATCTCCCCAAGGACTGACCCTCGCCGCTCCTGGAGCCCCAATCCACGCATGTCCCGTGGGGGAGGGGCGGCCTTGCAGGGGGCCCCCACTCGGCATTGCCCAGGCAGCATTTCCTCTGAGGATCACCCTGACACGTTGTTCCCGTGACCTGAGCATCAGAGACAAATGGCTGGAGTGCTGGTTTAAAAGGAGTCAAATGCTGAGGGACCGCTCATTTACTTGATTCCGAGAGATCACCCCATTTTGAGGCAGGGTGGTCACCACACAAGTCAGTTGTGCTGCCAAGCAAGTAGGTCTGGAAAGCGTGGAGTATGCACACTGTGGCAGCAGTCAGAGGTCACACAAAGGGACCGAAGCGTGACCAGATCCAGTCAGTCCCATGTGGCCAGGAAGTACTTCCGGCCCCACTGGCCCCTGTAAGGATCCTGGTGCCTGGAGAACATGGGCTCCAGCCACACAGTCCTGTCCCTCAGGAGGTCAGTGTGCCTGTGTGCCGCAGACCCAGCGAGCCCAGGGTGGCCCTGGGATGGCCACCCGGGTAACGCCCACCCTGCCTGCCCTTATATGCAGAGGGTAAACGTGCCCTAGACTGGACCGAGACTCCCTGCAGTGGGGCAGGTGGGCCCCGGGCCGGTGAGGGGTCTCGGCAGAAAGCATTTTCCCTTTCTCTCTGGCGTCACCCCAGCCGCCGGGGCAGGGGCAGCCGAGCTCCGCCTTGCTGCTGTGTCCGCAAACTGCGCTTGTGGGAAGCTGCCAAGTCTTCCAGCAGAAACAGCTCCACTCAGCGATTCTGAGTGTGACTTCTGCCTTTGGGCAAAATCCCCAAGATGAAAATCTCCCGAGGTCACCTTCTTCTTCTGAGATCAGCGCCATTTCCCTGCAAAAATCGAATTTGAGTAAAACAAACGGCAGAAACCAAAGAAAACTCCCAAAATGCTGCTTTGATACTAAAAAGGCCCGGCTATGCTCCCCGCTTTCCAAAGGCCATGATCCAGGGTGTGAGAGGAGGATGCGGGGAGCTTCCCCGACACCCTCATGCAGCCCTGGGACTTGGCAGGTGCAGGGCAGGGGTTCTCTCAGTAGGTAGCAGGGAGGCAGGAGGGGGTGTGGTGCTGGGCACAGCTCCCAGTGCAGGACTCTGCCCCAGGACGGTCCCTCTATGCCTCCCCTACATCTCTTTGCAGCTCTGCTACTAAAGCAGGTAGCTGATACCTTGAGTCAAAGACGCATCTTAACTCTTACTGAGATATCAGTCTGTAATGTACTTCCTAGAAGAAGGAAATATTCAGATAATATTTCTCAGGTTTTTTTTTTTAAAGATTTATTTATTTATTTGAGAGATAGAGGCAGAGAGAAAGGTCTTCCATCTGCTAGTTTACTCTCCAGATGGCCGCAATGGCCAGAGCTGTGCCAATCAAAAGCCAGGACTCAGGAGCTGCTTCCTGGTCTCCCATGCAGGTGCAGGGACCCAAGGACTTGGGCCATCTTCTACTGCTCTCCCAGGCCACAGCAGAGAGCTGGATGGGAAGTGGAGCATCCAGGACATGAACCAGTGCCCATATGGGATGCCGGCACTGCAGATGGCAGCTTTTCCCACTACCCCACAGCACCCACCCTCATATTTCTGTGTTATAAATAAAGTCTCAGAGAAGCCAACTTTGGTTCCACTTACAAAGCTAGTGAATGGTAGAGCCAGGACTGGCCTCAGCAGGCTGCACTCTCTCCAAATTACAATCTCAACAGTGGAGGAGGGGTGGAGACTGGGGGCCCACACTTTTGATCAAGGGGAGTAAATGTCAAAACAGAAACCTCAGCAGCAGACAGGAGACACACTGACCTGGTCTACCCATTCCTTCTGTTCTCCCTGCCCGGGCAGCTGAGCGCTGCACCCCGATGTATGATTACGGGGCAGTGTGCATAGGTTAGGTCCTTCTTATTTTCAGCCTGGCTAAGGTGGGCAAGATTTTCTCCCACAGGCACCAGCACAAGGAATTTTGCAGCTTGTGTGGAAGGAATGCACAGCGTAGCGGGCCTTATTCACGTGTGCCTTTCCCTGCGCCCTCCCAGGTCCCTGCGTGACCGAAGCCCCCTCTCAAGTGACCTCGGGGAAGTTCAGGCCATACAATGAGCATGGGGCTCAAGGTCTGAGAGGAAGCAGAGGCAAAGTCACCTCCCTGGCCGCTTTGACCCTACCAAGTCCCTCGAGTTGTTTGTGTCTGATTTTCCTGATGTTTTGATGTTTTCTAGGGCAAGGCTGTAAATTATGGCTGTTCTCTCACCTTCCATCATCTTTGTATGCTATTGATTGGCGTGGCATTTTAAGGAAACGCAATGTCTGCCTGCACTCAACTGCTGTCAGGGACAAGGACATGCAACATTTTTTACTTACAGAGATACTTAGAGTTTTCTCCACCACCCCTCAAAAAGGCTGGGCAGGAAAGAAAGCCAGTAAGTGGCCTCGAGAGACCAAGAGCTGGAGTCCTTCAAGGGCAAGATGCCCACTTTGGCATCAGTGCCTGCGGGCATCAAGCGTGGGTTGAAGAGTCTGCGTTAATAAGATGCGGTTTGTAGGTAGATAGTAGGTGAAAAGCCCCAGGAATATCAGTCAGTGGCTGGTCAAAGTGGAAACCAACTGCTCTGGGTGTTCACCATGCATGTGGAATGTGTGTGTTCATGGGTGTCTGTGTGTATGTGTGTGTTCATGAGTGGTGGTGGTATGCGTGCTCATGTGTGTGTATATGTGTGGAATGTGTGTGTTCATGAGTGGTGGTGGTATGCGTGCTCATGTGTGTGTGTGTGTGGAATGTGTGTGTTCATGGGTGTCTGTGTGTACATGAGTGGTGGTGGTATGCGTGCTCATGTGTGTGTGTGTGTGGAATGTATGTGTTCATGGGTGTCTGTGTGTACATGAGTGGTGGTGGTATGCGTGCTGATGTGGTGTGTGTGTGTGTGTGTGTAGCAGGGGGTGGGTAGCATAAGCTGTGTGAAAATCAGTGGGTTTGATGCCTTTTTGAACTACATGTATTCATCAGCGAAGAGAAGAGTGAGAAAGTTGAAGCTGAATGGGTGAACTGCCAGAATATAGTGCCTGATTCCAGCAGAGCAGGGGAAACCAAAGCCATCAAAAGAAAAAAAAACAAAACCCCGGGAAGGTCAACTTCCTCTCTGTCGTCTCTTGACTGATGCCAATCTCACAAGCACAAGGGAAACGGTAGCACAGCAACTTGCAGAAGGAGAGAAGAAGCCCTGAGAGTGGATACCAGCAGCTGCCCCAGATGGGGAGAAGAATTTACAATCTGTGAATCCAGACAAGAACGCAGTGATGCTCAGAAAACTATGAAAGAATCCTGAGTTATTACCACACATAATTTATATGTCTAGTCTTTAACCAAAAATCACTAGACACGCAAAGAAACAGTAAACACTCTGGAAGAGAACAAGCAGTAAAAGTTGACTTCAAGTGGTACCATTTGTTCTACAGGCAAGTACTTGAAAGCAGCTAAAAAACATATGACCAAAGAATTAAAGTGTGTTTAAACAATGGAAAAATATGCCAGAAACGTATGGATAGACAAAGTCAACAGAGAAATGAAAAATTCCTGGAGGAGCGACAGCTCAAGTCCCAACTTCTCTGCTTCCGATTCGGCTTCCCGATACTGCACCTGGGGAAGCAGCAGCAGATGGCCCACTTGAGCCCTGACACCAGGTGGGTGACCAGGATGCAACTGCTGGCCCCTGCCCTCAGCCTGGCCCAGACCTGGCCAGCTGGGGAGTGAACCAGCACATGGAAGATTCTCTCTGTCTCTGCCTTTCCCTGTCACTTTGCCTTTCAAATAAATAAATAAATAAATAAGTGTTTTTGAAAAATTCCTGGAGTAAACAGTTCGATATTGGAAGAGAATTTCCTAGTTGGGTGCAGCAGCACTTAGCAAAGAGCAGAAGAAATCACTGAGCTTGACAAGGAATCAATAAAAATGACCTCATCTGACCAAAAGAGAGAAAACGTGTAGCAGAAAAATGAACAAAGTTCAGGAGCTGTGGAATTATAAAGTGGCTCAATGGCTGTGCGCTGGCGTCCCACGAAGGACAAGAGAGAAAGGGGCAGAAGAATGATCTATTTGAATAAATCATGGTTGAAACTTGGTGGAAAACTAATTTTACTGATTCAGGTATCCCAACAAGCCCCAGGCGATATACACAGGAGACAATTTCTCTTAACCTACCACAGTCAAGCTGCTGAAAACCAAACCTGATGGAACAATCTGGAAATCATCCAAACACAGAGAAACACATCCCAGGTAGAGGGGCAGGGACAAAATTGCTGGTTTCTCTTTCAAAACCATGGAAGGTGGAAGACACTGGAACGGCCTATCTGAAGTGCTGAATGAAACAAATGCAACCAACCAGACTCCTGTCATTTAAGAATTTGAGATCCAGGGAGATCGCCTTCAAAAATGGAGGTGAGACTAACACAAGCTCAGATGAAAAAAAAAAAAAAACCGAGAGAAGGTGTCACCATGGGTATGTTTTTCTCACTTTCCTTAGAAGGCATAAATCAGTTATAAATAAGTTATAAATCAGTTCCAATCACACCGTGTCAATGGGTGTATAACAGATATAGGTGAAATCCATAAGAAGATAAACAAAATATACTGTTTCCGGTTTTCTGTATTTCGCCTTCAGTAGTCAATATCAACTCTAAGCAGTTTAGGAATGCATATTGTAACCTTTATAAAAATCACTAAAAATAATGCAAAGAGGTAAGCCACCAAGCCACTAGAGAAATTAAAATGAATTAAAATATCTCCCACATACACAAAGCAGGGACTGAAAAAGAGATGACAAACAAACAGATGTGACAAGGGATTAAAATAGTGCCAGAGCGATTGTAAGTCTAACAACATTGATAATTAAATATAAGTGAAGGAAGCACCTTAATCCAGCCACAGATAGTGTGAAAGTTCAGGAGCCAAGTGCAGGCGGCCCCTGTCCTGCTGGTCCTGTACCTACAGATTCAACCAACTGTGGACAGAAAATGTTAGGAAAAACATGACATCTGTACTAAGTAAGTACAGGTTCACTTCCCTGCCGTTATTCCCTAACAATACTGCACGAGGACTATCTTCACAGAATTGAAATGGTATGGGGGAGCGCGTTGTGGCAGAACAGGCTAAGCAGCTGCCTGCAATGCCAACCCCACCTCTGAGCCAGCTCCCTGCTAAGGTACTTGGAAAACCGGCAGGAGGCAGCTCGAGTGCTTGGGCTCCGTCACCCACATGGGAGACATGGAAGAAGCTCCTGGGTCCTGGCTCTGACCTGGCCCAGCACTGCAGGTTTCGGGCATTTGGGGAGTGAACCAGTGGATGGAAGACATCCTCTCCTCCCCCCGCCTCTGTAACTCTGCTTTTCCAATAAACAGTTAAAACAAGAAGAGTTGCAGTGGTGTCAGGTGCTGGAGCGGGTGTGAAGTACGGAGGTGTGCGTGGTCACCTGCAGGTATTTCACCGTTTACCCCAGGACTGAAGCTTCTGCGGATGCTGGTGCCTGCGGGAGCTCTAGAACCAACCCCTCACGGACACCAAGGGGCAATGCAAGAACTTCCTGGTGAAATCGGATTAAAAGATGAGTTTATTTTGGTGCAAAATTCTGAAATCCATGCATAATTTTTTGCGTAGTATACCTTTTCCATGAACTCTTTGAAAAGCCTTCGTATGTGCTATTATCATAAGATACTTACTTTGGTTATGAAAAAATAGGCTGAACATTACAGGCCGGATAAAGATGCACTGAGAATCCTGAACAAGAGCGGCTCCATTCACATCCCACATAGTGGACATAAAAGTGAGGACTCTCGCCATAAAGAGGCGCAGTTTGTACACGGACAGGATAACTCTGCTCTTTTGCCTTGCAATAGCTCAGCTGTGAGTGAAATCAAGTTTACCAATGTGCTTCCTCACGGCTCCTGGGTTTCGAGTTTTCTCACTTCTGCATTATAGACAAAGTCAATTATCTTTCTCCTCGTACTTGTAAGTTTTTTTTCACATTTACATCTCTGATCCATTTTCCCCAGAATTTAAAAAATAGAATGGTCATTAGAAGTGTTTGCCTCCAAATCTGTAAAGGGTCTCCATTCAGCAGGATTGAATCGCGCTCATAACTGACCGCTAAGAATGACGGTATTGCCACTCGTTCCCTTGTGCATTCAACGGATGATCAATCAGTGTAGGCCAGCGCCACAGCTCACTAGGCTAATCCTCCACCTGTGGCGCCGGCACCCCGGGTTCCAGTCTGGGTCGGGGTGCTGGATTCTGTCCCGGTTGCCCCTCTTCCAGGCCAGCTCTCTGCTCTGGCCCAGGAAGGCAGTGGAGGATGGCCCAAGTGCTTGGGCCCTGCACCCCATGGGAGACCAGGAGAAGCACCTGGCTCCTGCCTTCAGATCAGCGTGGTGCACCGGCAGCAGCGCGCCAGCCGCGGCAGCCATTGGAGGGTGAACCAATGGTAAAGGGAAGACCTTTCTCTCTCTCTCTCTCTCTCTCTCTCTCTCTCTCTCTCACTGTCCACTCTGCCTGTAAAAAAAAAAAAAATCAATCAGTGTAAAATTTAAAGACAATGCTCTCCAAATGGTTTCTCTTTCTGAGAACAAAAGGTGGGGCACTTCCCAGGTGTGAAGTCCTCCAAGGTTTCCGGAAGGTTCCTTGGAGGTCAGCAGGTCTTCCCAGCAGCCAGGGGCTGTGGATGCCTGCAAGGGGAAGGGGTCTGCACACTTGACACCAAGGGGTCTCTCTGTGTGGCTCTTGATGGCTGTAATTTGTGAATGGCCCATTTTGTAGAAACTGGAGCAGTTGATAGTTTTGTCTTCTCAGAGAACACACAGCCAGGTCAGAACACACAGCCAGGGTCAGAACACACAGCCAGGTCAGAACACACAGCCAGGGTTAGAACACACAGCCAGGTCAGAACACACAGCCAGGGTCAGAGAACAAGCTGGGGTCAGAACACACAGCCAGGGTCAGAACACACAGCCAGGTCAGAACACACAGCCAGGGTTAGAACACACAGCCAGGTCAGAACACACAGCCAGGATCGGAGAACAAGCTGGGGTCAGAACACACAGCCAGGTCAGAACACACAGCCAGGGTCAGAACACACAGCCAGGTCAGAACACACAGCCAGGGTTAGAACACACAGCCAGGTCAGAACACACAGCCAGGGTCAGAGAACAAGCTGGGGTCAGAACACACAGCCAGGGTCAGAACACACAGCCAGGGTCAGAACACACAGCCAGGTCAGAACACCAGCCAGGGTCGGAGAACAAGCTGGGGTCAGAACACGCAGCCGGGGTTAGAAGTCACAGGTACAGGTTTCCTCTGCCTTCTGTTCTGACCCTTCCACCAAGATTTGCTCTGTGCTGTTCCTTAAAAAAGATGGTTTGGACATCCACAGTTACTAGCAGGCAGTAGATATAAATAGGTGTGTCGCACGGTATGTGATGGGTGTCCCAGCACAGCTCCTGTGATCAGCGAGTGATGCATGTACGAAGCTCTGGCAACCAAAGTTACATGAGTTCAAAACATAACAGGCAGGGCTGACGCTGTGGTGTAGCAGGTGAAAGCTGCTGCCTGCACTGCTGGCATCCATATGGGCGCTCGTTCAAGTCCCGGCTGCTCCACTTCTAATCGAGCTCTCTGCTATGACCTGGGAGAGCAGTGGAAGGTGGCCCAAGTGTTTGGGTCCCTGCACCCACGTGGGAGACCTGGAAGAAGCTCCTGGCTCCTGGTTTTGTATCGGCACAGCTCTGGCCATTGTGGCCAATTGGGGATGAACTGGCCGATGGAAGACCTCTCTCTCTCTCTCTCTCTCTCTCTCTGCATAACTCTGACTTTCAAATAAATAAATAAATCTTAAAAAAATAAAAAATAAAATAAAATGCTGCAGGCATCAGTCGGGGGAAACACAGATTGGGAACATGCTCTGGTTATGCAAGGCTTCAGCGCACCTGAAAACAGGTGTATGTGTCCTTGCCATTAAACTGGCACCTGTTTTTAGTTCATCTGCGGGAGGGTGGGCCTCCCAAGAAGTCTGGCTTCGGAAACCAGGGTCTTCTGGCTTAGCTGAGTGCCCTGCCTTGGCTTCCTCGGGGCTAACTGGCCAGGGACATCCACTTAGGCTCGGAACTTCTCCATATGGAAGGTCATGATGAGATCATCTTTGCACCTTCGCAGTTTCTATAGGGCTCACATGGTAATTTATGTGCGATTGGTAAATGGGTTTTGTGGTTGTGGGATGTGAATCCCAGCTGTACACTTAGCTGTGCCACTCAACCTGCTCTGTGCCTCAGTTTCCCCACCCACAAAGTAAAGAGAACAACAAGCCCTGCCTGTAAGGCGGTGAAGGCTACGTGAGTTAGTTCGTATGAGATGGGCGGGATACTGTCTGGCTCTGGTTATTACAAATGGTAGAATGTGTAGAGATGGCCAAGCACTGCTGAATCAACCATAATCTGTGCTGCGTCCCTGTCACGTGCCAGGCGTGTTCCTGGCACTTGTGCGTTGTTCGATCCTCGCAGCATTCCTGGGAGTTGTGTGCCTTTTTCCATGGAGGAAAGAAAGCAGCACCCAGGAGGTTTATGAACGCAGGTTCCCCAAAGTCACCCTGGCGATAAACACGAGTCCGTGCGTGGAACCAACGCTCGTTGCTGCTCTGCTCCACTGCATTTGCTCTCAGCAGAGGGGGCACAGCCATCTGCAAGAAATCCCCTTCTCCCGGGCAGCTCCTCCTGGTGCCCAAGGCGCTTGCTGCTTTGCTGATTTGCCCCGAGGATCAGGGTCTGCTCCCCAGAGGACCCCGGCTCCTCTCCTCAAACCATGCCCCCTCCAGGCTGGCACGCACCTGCCCAGATCCAGGAAACATTCCCACCATTCCTGCCTCCAAGCCTTGCTGTCCACTGCCTGCACTCGGACATTCTCATCCACTTTGTCTTTGAGCAAACACAAGCACGGACTCGGAAAACCACCGCAAGGACCTCAGTTGATTCTGTTGTCAGTGGGTCGTGCTAACAATGACAAGGAGGCAGAATAGAATACTCACCACTCAGTGGACCTCTGTAGGAGACGAAGCAGTGGACTTGGGTAAGAATCAACTTGGTCCGTGCTTTGTCCTTCATCATTGATTAGGGATCCTCTTCCACGGCGGCTGACATTCAAAGCAGGAAGAAATAGCTCCCCGAAATGTCAGATGACTTTTCTGCAGAGCCCATTTTAATTTCTCAGGAATATAACCTTTCAATAAAAGGCTTACGTTGGCTCTAAAGTTGGTAAGAAACGTTTTAGAAAAACAGTGTGAAATCATAAAAATCTTGATTGCAGGAGAGCAGGACACCCTGCAGCCGCTCCTGGAAGAAGCTGCTACCCCTGGGCTCCAAGGCAAGCAGACGCCCTCGGGGTTGCCTCCTGCTCCCTGGGCCTCTGCTGGCCGGTTCCACCCCGGGGCTCACAGGAGAGGAGGAAACGCGCCCCTCCCCCAGCTGCACGCACTCCACATCTGCTCCGGCGGTTTCTGATGGACAGACGGCCTCCACCCCCTCAAGTCTCAACCTGTGTCAGGGTCGACTTCCAGGTCTTCCAAGGGTCCCTCTCAGACTCTCCAGGTTAATCTGCCCCAATCTGCTAATGAGGATCAACTGTGTTTCCTGCCCAACAGGCCTCCTCCCTGCAGAGGATCATGGGTAAGGGGATGCTGGCTGAGCGCTGCCTATGGTGCACAGTTCTGGGTCATGGGTTAGCAAGCTTTCCGCAAAAACCAGGAAGCCGATGATTTAGGCCTTTCCAGCCACATCTGGTCTCTCTCACTTAGTCTTTGTTTTCTGTCTTGCCTTGTTCACAAACCTTTAGAAACATAAAAATCATTCTTAGCTCAGGGTCGGGCAGGCAATGGCCTGGGTGTTGCACCTGGTTCAGTCCACGGTGATGCCGTGACCACACGGTGATGAGAACGGCCTGCAGGGCCCTGGCAGCAGAGAGCAATGAGGAGAGAAGTGCGTGTTCCCCTGGGGGAGGAGGTCAGGCCGAGCCCAGGGGGGGCTTCCTGGAGGAGGCATGCTGCTGTCTGGCCTCTGCAGTGGACGCTCAGGCAGATGAAGTTGTGTGTGCAAAGGGGTGTGGCAGGAGAGGAGCGGCTGGAGCCAGGCCCTGTGTGGCCTGAGCTGGGGCAGAGGCCTGGAGCCCGAGGCCTCTGGAGATGGGTCAGACACTTGGGTAGACAGTAGCTGGGAGCCGCTGAGGGTCATGAGCCAGGATGCCAGAGTTCTTTAGCCCAGGGCTGCAGGGGTGGAGGTGGGGAGTGTTCGGAGGCCCCCCAGGTGCTGCCCAGCAGGAGGCAGCACAGGGATGCAGGAGAGGGAGGATGGGGCTTAGACTTCTCCCCTGACCCGGAAGTTTGTCAGCGAGATGATACCAAGGGAACTGCTTGGAGAAGGGGGCAGGGACCTGAAGATCAGCCTGGGCGGCTCCCTCCTCCCACAGCCCTGAGGATCCTCCAACATGAACCGAGCACCCAATGCCCCCCACCCCCAACTTGCCGATGGGAAGCTAAGTGGAGTGACTCAGACAGAGGACAGGTGTGGAGCCTGCGCTGGTGCCCGCCGGCTCTGGGCTTGCACACCCCACACCATTGCATACTCACGACCTCGTCCTGCTTCTCCTGAGAGCCCGCCATCCGTCCCCATCTGCGTGTCTTGAGAATAAGCAGCCCACAGGGTGTTTTGTCCATGGGGAGCCAACGTCCATTGGGGGCACACAGGGGCCATGCACCGGCACACCAGAAGTAGTGTGCACAGCTTCATAGTGAGGCCTGGGAAGGCATCGTGGTGGGAGGAGAGGGAAGGTTGGGTGGGGCAGGAAGGCGGTTGCTGGGGAGGCAGGGCGGGGTGGGGGTGGGGAGGCTGACAGCTGTCTCTTCCAGCAGGACTTGACCCCTGAGCTAAGTCTTGACCCCTCCGCCAGTCTGCAGAGGCCCTGGGTACTTCCGGAGGTGATGAGTCGATCTCTGCTTTGGGAAACCAGCCTTGGCACAGTGAGAATCACAGGACGTGAAGCCGAGATGGGTGGGGAGGAGAACCCACCAAATTCCCCTCTGCATTTTACTCCCCTTGATGAACTTAGCTGCCTGCCTCCCCACCCCGGTCTGTGCCTGCCACGTGGGACCACCGTGTGTGTGAATCCCCCTCTCTGCTCCTGATCCATGCCTACACAGCCAGCACCCTGAATGACGGCGCAAGTCATCAGCCAAACCAGCCAGAGAAGCACCCTCATGCCTCACTGGGAGATAGTGATGTTCCAGGAAAAGTAATGGCAAGACTCTTATCCCCTCCAACAAGGAACGTTGTGTCACACTGCTGTTGATGATGCTTGAAAGATAAAGGAGGTCACTAAAAACCCCTCCCAGCTCTGTGTTCCTGTTGTATGAACCTTTAAAGAATCAGCAAGATTGGTAGTGAACAGAAGCCTGTAGATGTCTAGACTCTTGCTTAAGACTGTTACACATCTGTTGAGAAGATGGAAAGACGTTTGTCCTTAAAGGACCTTGAAGTTCAATATTACACCGATTTGCAGTAAAATACAAAGCCAGCGGGGTGCATGTAGGGAGGGACTTCTGCCTGTCAACGTCACCTGTAGAAGCCGGGTTGCCCCGTCAGTTCCAAGTTCCTGTGCTGGCGTTCACGGTGTAGGGTGGCTGATGCCGGGTCAACACTCTACCACCTGCAGCCCTGCTCAGTGAGCTGTATCGCTTGCAAAAGGAAACAGAGCAGGGTTTACCTAAGGTCTGGCTCTCAGCTCACCGTTTATCTAAAACTTGAGTGTCAGTGGAGTCAACAAACACACTTGTGAAAATTGTGCAGAGCCAGGTGGACCTGGAGGAAAATGAAGATGGTGACACCAGCGATCAGAACTGGATTCAGCAACGGAAACTTCCAGCACTGGGCCTGCAAGAGTTGATGCTCAGGGCAGAGGGCATGAGCCGTTCGACAGGGCTGCAGACAACACAGAGAGAAATTGGGCTCATCTTAGTTTAAAAAATAAATGAAATAACAATAAATCCATACAGAACGCCTTCTGGCCGTCAGGGATGGCCGTCCCCAGGGGCTGGAGGGAGTGGACATCCTGGGCTCTTCCCGTACAAGCTGATGGCGCCTGGTGGAAAGAGACACAGACAATTAAGTCCCAGTCGTGGGACAGGTACACTGGAGGTGTGGTCACCCGTGGAGAGGCTCCCAGGAAGTGCAGGATGGTGTCCCATGGGGGAGGGGGGAGTGAGCAGACGTGACAGGTGATGTTCTAGAAACGAGGACGAGACGGGAGGACTGTGCCTCTCAGCCGCTGGGATATCTGTGCTCTTTGGCATACTTCCTCTACCAGGGGGGCGGTCTTCAGCGGGACTGCCATGTCTTGAACTTGAGGTTCTTTGCAGAGACCATGACAAACTCATGAAGAGCTCTCTGCGAGGCGCCTGTCTTAGGAGAATGCTGCTTTGGAGCCAACGAAACGCGTGTTTGAAAATGAGGAGGAAGAGGCCGGCGCCGCGGCTCAACAGGCTAATCCTCTGCCTGCGGCGCCGGCACACCAGGTTCTAGTCCCGGTCAGGGCACCGGATTCTGTCCCAGTTGCCCCTCTTCCAGTCCAGCTCTCTGCTGTGGCCCGGGAGTGCAGTGGAGGATGGCCCACGTGCTTGGGCCCTGCACCCGCATGGGAGACCAGGAGAAGCACCTGGCTCCTGCCTTCAGATTAGCGCGGTGCACCGGCTGCAGCACGCTGGCCACGGCGGCCATTGGAGGGTGAACCAACGGCAAAGGAAGACCTTTCTCTCTGCCTCTCTCTCTCTCACCGTCCACTCTGTCTGTTAAAAAAAAAAAAAGGCCACAGCACGGGGGTTGGGTGTAGGACATGAGGTCTCAGCACCAACCCCACCCGTCAGTCCCCACCTGCTCCTGCTCCAAGTCTGTCTGACCTGGAGGCCCCATTAGGCTGTCAGGGGAGCTTTGAGCTTTGAATGAGCCCCTGTGAAACCCGAGCTGAGAGCGGGGTCCCCTCCAGGCAGGCTAGAGTGTGGGGACATTCCTCCCACCAGCTACCTGGCATCGAATGGCCTTTTCCTGGTGCAAATCTCATTGTAATGTTGCTCCTGAAACCGATGCGCAGATGTGAGACGACTTCAAAAGCTCACGGAACATGGAATTAAATAAGTTTTACCCTTGCAATTGTGTTTCAATGCACTCTTCGTTTCCTTGTGAGACACATTCCTATGAGCCTTGAGCCGGTCCCGCCATTCATGGATTTCAGAATATCTTTTGCCTCCCAAAAAAACGATTTTTAAATCTCATTTTCCATGAACTTTTTGAAGACCCTTTGTAAGGTTATGTGAATTAACAGAAAAAAAATGAAGAATAACAAATGAAAAATAAAAAAGACTCAGACAACTCAGCTCCCAATAATCCTAAATGATTCTTCAGACAGTTTCCTCCTTCCTTCTCTCGCAACGTCTTACATGTTACATTATTTAAACACCATGTCCAGTTGCTTTTAACTCCCTCCAATTGAAAAAGAGAGAGATGATCTACTCTGAGCAAAAGTAAAAAGACAAATAAATCATAGCAGGCCGAGTCAATGGAGCAGTGGGACCTTCCCCCGCACTCAGGATGACACAGTGCATGGAGAGTGAACTCCAGAACCTGAAACTGAACCCTTTCATTAAAGCGTCCATTGTCCACCCAGAAGGCCTCCCCCAGCCCCACCGGCCCCTGGGCTGCTGAGGGAAGCACTCTCAGCCCAGGAGAGGAGGCTGCCCACGCAGCTGGCTGGGGTCAGGTGTGGAAGCTAATGTGCGCCTCGGGCAGCTTGGAACTGCTGGGGCGTGCAGCAGCGAGGGCCTGCATGCGGGTGATGGATGGCCAGGGTAGGCGAGAGGCCTGGTGACAGGCAGCCTCCTCCAAACGTGCACAAGGCGGGAAGAATGACCCACCGGCCGGCCACAGCTACTCCCCGCCCCCACCCCGGGAAGGCGCACAGAAGCACCAGGCCATTCCTGCCTGCCTGGAAGCCGAGCCCAGTCCTGGTCCTGGCTGAGGGGATCTGGATACGGGCAGTGCAGGGGTGCAGGGGTGCAGGGGTGCAGGGGTGCAGGGGTGCAGGGGAGTGCAGCCTGGAAAATGCCTGGCAGCCCTGCAGAGTGCAGAGTCACCCTCACATAGTCTACACCGGGGCACTCATCACGCTCATCACGCTGGGACCACTAAGGTGTGGGCTTAGCTTCTCCAAGACACGGTTTGCATGGTTGCGACAGTGCTCATGTTGGCAGAAAAACTTAACTTGGACCAACTAACCCTCATTGGCCTCTTTGTCAACTACACGTTTGAATGTTTCCGGCTCCCAGCTCCACGCCCCCGAGTGGCTCCCAGCTCTTTTTGCTCAATGACAGGGGTTCCCAGGACTGTGCCCCAATCACTGTCATCTCCAGGGTCCAGCAGAAGGCCTGGCCCTGGGTGAGGAGAACCTGGACCCAACACAGGACACAGGGGGCTGGTGTGGCGAAGACACTCACAGAGTGTGCAGGACGCAGCTGCACTCATTCATTCATTCTCCCGCCGTGGTCTGCCCGCACTTGCCTGGCCCTGGGTTTGATACGGTGGCACAGGGCAAACTCCTTTCCAGTTACAGTATAGGAGAGGGCGCAGGAAGGGACCTTCCGGGAGCTGTGACGTCATGTGGCAGGTCCAAGGGCGTAGGAACACATCAGATGGGAACTTAACTGGAACTTGGACGGCCAGGAAAGAGGTCTCTGTTATCTGAGGTGGGAGTCCAGGAAGCTAGGGACAGAGACACAGCGTATCCTCCTGACACAGCTCAGCATTAGCTGTGGACTTTGGCAAACAGGCCACTTTACGGGTCTGAGCCTCCACTTTCCCATCTGTAAAATGGGACACCAATACTCGGCTCCTTGGGTGTTCTGAAGGCCAATGAAGAAAAAATCTGTATTAAGCATCTAACAGAGTCCTTGAGACCTTGATATTTTATCTGATGCATGAATGGGGGACTCGACTCCTGGGGGTACAGAGACCCCAACGCTTCATAGGTTTAGTTTGCTCTCAGTCCTCAAAGGGAGCAGCTCTGGTGTGTGTGTCTGTGTGTGTGTGTGTGTGCGTGAAGATCCAACTTCATATTCTCTTCTACTTGCCCTCTATCTATGAGCTGAGGGAAACTGAGGGTATTTCCATCTCTCTGTCTAACCGTGAATGACAGCTGAGCAAAGAACGCAGAGACTAGAGGGTGACAGGTAGACTCAATGTGTAGCAGATCTATTTATTGATTCCCCAGAAACCTTTTATTTAAAGTATAAACACTTCATGCATTTCATAACTACAACTTCAGGAACATAGTGATTCTTCCAACCCTACCCGCCCTCCCACCTGCTCTCCCACATTTTAAAGGGTTCTCAGGGCCAGTGCTGTGGTGTAGCTGCCTGCGGTGCCGACATCCCATATGGCTGCTCCACTTGTGATCCAGCTCTCTGGTATGACCTGGGAAAGCAGTGGAAGATGGCCCAAGTCCTTGGGCCCCTGCACCCACATTGGAGACCTGGAAGAAGCTCCTGGCTCCTGGCGCAGCTCCGGCTGTTGCGGCCAACTGGGGAGTGAACCAGCAGATGGAAGACCTCTCTCTCTCCCTCTCTCTCTCTCTCCCTCTGCCTCTCTTTTTTCTCTGTGTAACTCTGACTTTCAAATAAATAAATAAATCTTAAAAAAAAAAAAAAAGAGTTCTCATCAATTCAAGCACAAAGGAAGCCCTGGGGGAGGCCACCGTGGTCGCATCTGCTGCATCTCCTGTCACCACCAGGTGACAGACATAAGAAGGGAGCTGAGTTTGGGGCCCGAGGAGGAGCCAGTAGATGGGACCTGCTCCAGCCCAGCCGATGCCTCGCTCCCTGCTCAGACCACAAGGGGGCGCAAACCTGAGGACCGAACCTTCCTGAGCTGGCGGAGTGAGGTGCATTCAAAGGACACGATCTGGTACTTGCACGTTGACAAGTATCTTGGCCGTGAGGTCATCAGTCAGGAGCCAGACAGGCACGGGCCGACCTGCAGTAGCTGGTGCATTTATCTTGACCGCCGGAAGGAGGCTCTGTGACAGGAGCCACGGGCCCAGGTTGGTCACCGCAAGACTGAACATAAAGCCACGTACAGATTCGGCACTGAAAGACTATTTATTAAACGAACCACATTGTCTTGAGGTATAAGTGACTCAATCTCTATTGCACTCGATGATGCCTCCACATGTTCCTCCCATCTGAAGTCAAACCTGAAGCACATGTGTGATATTCTCACTGTAACTGCTTGAAAATACGATGCCTTAGGTATCAAGGGCATTGCTGTAATCTACATCTTCTCCTTGAGACTCATCGCCAAGACAGGGCTCCGTGGCGTGTGTGTCCATGTATGGGGTGTTCATTTGAGTGTGTGTGTGTATGTGTGTGCATTTCTAAATACGGGCCACACAACGATTGCATGTATCTCAGGAGCTCTTTGTGGCTCCCATCAGATAAGTTCCTTTGCCTCAGCTTTTCTATCTGCAAAATGGGGCTGTTTCAGATTCCCGCATTACTGGCGTAGTAGTTATAATAATTTACAAAGTTATTTTTCTGGGTGAGAAATGCCATTTGATTAAAGTGGACATGTTTTAGGAAATTAAAGATTAAAAGTTGGTTTATATCCCCAAGCAGCCTTACTAAAGAGCAAACTTTGTATTCATCATGAACACACACGCTGAAGCTCCATCGACACGTGAAGCCCACAGTGAAACCCAGTGATCGCTGCTCGGAGCCTTCCTGACCCTTTCACAAACGCTTTAATGACTCCTGAGTTTTCAGCGTGAACAGCTCTTCTTGACGTGGGAATTCCTCACCCAGTGGCTGGCGTGGTTCTGGGGGAGAACAGAGTATTTTATTGTTACGCTTTTTCAGCCACCTGCAAATTACCCATGTTCCTTGGCAGTGGAAGTAATTCCAAATAAATGCAGAGCCACCCATTTTCAACTGCCCTTCCCCTCTGAATCTGAAACTTGTTTGACACTATCCGGGGTCACCGTGCTCTCCAGTCACGGTGAGAATCGGGCACTCGCCTGTCGAGCCAGCACAGGCCAGTATCACACACACAGGACGCCTTCCACGGAACTTTCTGTAGGCAGTGAGATTTCAAAGGCACCAAAGGGCCAGAGCTGTGACCGAGTTGGAAGCTGAGGGCCGCAGTGGGATGTCTGCCCTGGCCTCCTTGCCTCAGTGGCCTGGCCTGAGCAGGAGTCGGTGGCCCACAAGCAGCCTGGGGGGGCTGTGGTCAGGTTCCCCCGAGCACCGGCCCGCACACAGTACTAACAGTAAAGCGACTACAGGCGGACTCGCTCTTTTACTCACCTTTGTCTCAGCGGTTTCTCTCCCCTGGGAAATGATTCTTTGGGATAACGAGAGTGAGGCGCACTGTGCCTGGGCCCAGGAGCTGCATTTTGGCCCGGGGTGTCCGCTGACCTCTGACCGATCCGGACACGTGGACCATTGCGGAGGAGGGGAGGGTTTGATTCCACCTGTCAGTCACCCCACCTGTCACTGCACAGACCCAGCCCTGCTGGAGTTATCCTGAGCCATGTTTTTCTCAGGAAGGTTCTCTGTTTGATCAGCACAGTGATAACCAACGCTTTAAAGTTGTGAATGAATGAACAGCTCTCGAACAGCGAAAAGCGATTGCTAAGCAAGCAACCCCAAAGCTGAAAATATCATTACAAATATTTTCCCTGAGTTTTAACAACAACAAAAACCTGCTACACGGAAGAAGGCAGCTTCTCACCAACTTCTCTGTCGTGGAGCTACGACACGTCATGTGTGTCACGTGTGTTTCTCAGCCAACTTTCTGGCTGCGTCACTGACAGGTCGCACATTGTACTTTCCCACTGCTGTCAAATTTTTAAAAGGCCTCTGTTCAGGTTTCCTGCGAATGCAGAGTCCACACTGCGGGTGCTGGCGGGATTCTGGTACAGAACAGAGCGTGCACCAAGCCACCTGCACTCAAGCTTACTTGTCCGCATTTTACTCTGTTAAAATAGGCTCAAGAAAGAACATTGCTTCCTTTGTAAGCTGTGGTTTTATTTTTCCTGCTGGCTCTCTTTAATTGCATTCCATCTGGGGAGGTGATTCCCCGAGAGAGATTGTGGAGGGGTTGTGTGCTCGCTCAGCAACGGGGTGACCCCACAAACCGGCACCCTGCTCACCCCCGCGTGGCAGGCAGCAGCAGAGTTAGGAGCCGCAGGCAGCAGCAGAGTTAGGAGCCACAGGCACCAGCGTGCGAACGACATGAGCCAGGTTCACCTGGGCCTTGGTTTGTTCTAGTCACTTGTTGCGTGTCTGTCTTTCATCCTCCCTGGCTCCCCCTGCCTCCCTCCCCCATGTCTCTCTGTCTCTCTCACACACCCCTCATCCTCAGGGGCACTGCTGGGGACACTCAGGAGCCCTGCTCATTCCCAGAAGCAGCCAGGCCATGGGCCCAGTGGGCAGACTGGGAGGTCACCAGGGAAGACCTTGCCCGGTGGAGGCTGGGACACTGCGGTGTGTGTGACACCAAGTTCACGGTGTCCCGGCTCCCGGCTCCTCCCTGGAGGGTGCCTGGCCACTCTGCAGTGTAGGATATGGTGGCACCCACTTAATTCCCTCGTGTCAGGGGAGTCCCAGATGCCACACAGACACTCGGCTCCAGGACCTCGGGGAGCAGAGAGGCCAAAATCTCTGTCCCTTGCAGTGCCAGCCCCTTCCCAGCAAATGCAAACGTCTGTGGGACCAGGGTTAAACTCACACAGGAGGCGCTGGCGCAGAGTGGGGGAGGGGAGAGACCCCAAAACAGTGCAGCCGCCACCTGACTCAGGTGTGTCTGCCTGTGAGGCACAAACGCGACCCTTTTCAGACTCCCAGGTGCTGGGCTCAGCCCTTGTGGGCGGGGCCCGGAGTCTGGGCTCGGCCCTTGTGGGCGTGGCCGCTAGGGCCCTGCAGGGACAGGGTCTGGAACTGAGTGACAGGGAAGGGGGCTGGTATTCCCAGGGGTAGCTCCTGCTGATGCAGCCCTCTGTCCGCGGACCCAGTCCCAGCCGTCCCAGGCCGCTCTCACAGCACATTCTTGGAGAGAGGGGATCGGAGCCGCGCCGCCCGGGCTGCAGCGCTGGGAACCCGCGGCCGCCTCTCTGGAGCACGTAGTGGCCCGCCGGGGCGCTCCTGCAGCCGTCATCCCTGGCGAGCGCGAGGCACTGGGGCTGGACCAGGCGCCCCGGGAACGGAGGGGCTGGGCGGCGGCGTCGCCCTCCGAGCTGGATCGCTGAAGAGCTCTGGCGGGCTGGGCGCACGCTGTAGCCGGAGCAGACGACCGCTCGCTGGGCCATGGGCGCTCGCCTTGTGGACCGCCGGCCAGAGGCGCCACTCAGCTCTGCTCCCCGGGGGTACCGGAGCTCCGCACTCCGCTGTCACCTCCGGACACTGCACGCGGGCAAACCCCAGCCTCCCTTCAAACGAGGGTCCCTTCCCGGCTGCAGACGAGGTGGGCCACGCGGAAGCCGGTGGCCGCCGTCTGGTGGCCAGGAGAGAAGCCCCGCTCGGGACCCGGCACCTGGGGGCTGTGGGCTGCGACTGTCCTCCGTCTCTCCAAGGAGAAGTCCCCAGCCAGGCCGCCGGGAAAGGTGCCAAGGCCTCCGGCCAGCGCGCCCATGGCCGAGGCGAAGCTGGAGAAGCAGGCGTCGGGGGCGGCTTCGCGCGCGGGCGGAGAGGGCGAGGCCGCCTGGTCCGGGGAGGCGGCGCCGGGGGGCTCCAGCGCGGACGCCGAGGCTCCTCCGGGGCTCCCGGTTCCCAGGGGCGCGGCCGCGCTCGCCTCCCCCCTCTTCTTCCTCCTCCTCCGGAAGTTCCCGTTATCAAACATCTTCTCGCAGTTGGGGTCCAGGGTCCAGTAATTGCCTTTGCCTGAAGGGAAAGGAAAGGCGGGGTCCAGGAAGGCCGCATCTGGTGGACCAGGCTGTGCGGGAGAAAGTCCAGTCCCCGCAGCCCGGTACCCTCGGAGCGTCATGCGCACCCCTCCGCTGGTCAGCCTTGAAGGGGCATTTTGTACCCGGGCGGGCCTCCACATCCAGGCTGGGAAGGATTTGCAGGTTCCAGAAAGAAGGAGGAAGGCACCCTCTGGAATACTCAGTCCCCTCGCCCACAGGTTCAGGCCCGCAGGGTGCAGAAGCAAGCCTGCTTCTGCCCTGGGCGGAGCAGACCTCATCTGGACTCCCTGTGGGCTCCAGAGCTTCCCCGGGGGCGTCCACCTGCTTCACCAACCTGCACAGGAGGCGTAGTCTTCCTCGCGGTCTACAGGGAAGGCCACGGAGGCCCAGGGCCTCTCAAGGTCATTCCGCTGCCCAGCTCCCCAGCCTGTCCCGCCGAGGGAGCGCGCAGACGTCCAGCGAAGTCGGCGCTGGCTGCTGTCGCGTCGGTGAGCCTCCCCCATCTCCCCGCCGCGAGCGCTCACACCTGAGCGGGTGGGGACCACGCTGACCCAGGCCGCCCCCACCCCGAGCGCCTGGCGTCCTGCACCGGGCGGGCGCGCGTGCCTCAGTACCTGGCTCGTCCCGGCCGCGCGGCACCTTCTTGAAGCAGTCGTTGAGCGACAGGTTGTGGCGGATGGAGTTCTGCCAGCCCGCCTTGCTGCGCCTGTAGAAGGGGAAGTGACCCACCACGTACTGGTAGATCTGGCTGAGCGTCAGCTTGCGCAGCGGCGCGCTCTGGATGGCCATGGCGATGAGCGTCGAGTAGGAGTAGGGCGGCCGCACCAGCCTCAGCTGGTCCTGCTGGCCCGAGAGGCCCAGCCACGCGAGGTCCGCGCCCGCCAGGCCTCCCGGGGCGCCCAGCAGCGGGGGCCCCTCCGCATAGCTAGCTGGCCTGAGCGCAGGGCTCACCCACAGACTCTGGCAGTTGCCGACTGCGCCCAGATCCCCGCTCACGTAGCCTTGGGGGTGCTCGGCGGCCGGAACCTGGCGGTGTGGGGCCGAGCAGGTGCCCAGGCCGTCACGGTACGCAGCCATGTCCGGCGTCTCCCACGCTGGGGCCGGCGGCTCCGCACCGAAGTTCATGGGCACCCCATTGCCCCGCTGCCAACAGCGCCGGATTGCAGACAGCCGGGCCCCGCCCTCCTCCCTTTAAATGCCGTTCAGGCCGGAGCCCAGGGTGCGCTTCGCTGCCGAGCCCCCTCCCCCACCAGCCCTGGGGGAGCGACGTCCCCAGACCCCGCCCAGGGGTCAGCTTTCCGCCCTCCCCGGGTCCTGCTGCGCCCCCGATGTGGCCGCCGCTGAAATTCTCACTGCCCAGGTGGCCCTCCAGTGGTATTCACATTTGGCCTTAGCTACAGGGGCGCTGGGCCCCCAGGAGTCACAGATCTCCGCTTCCTCCGGACGGTGGAACTTGCAGCCCCTGCTGTCCTGGACTCTCCCGAAGACCCCAGGTTGTGACTTGGGAGCCCGGGGTCATTCACTGCATGTCCGCCTCGCCCAGCCCCCTGCTCAGCATCACAGCCCTGTGTCTCAATGAAGGCGCAGGAGTAGTCTGGGATTCCCACGCCAGGGCTGCAAAAGGTGGGGCGGGGCACGGGACAACAGGGCCCTGTCCACAGAAGGTGGGGCGAGGCGCGGGACAGCAGGGTCTGTCCGCAAGCACGGAGCACCAGCTGCCCCAACGCTTCTGCGTTGCTGCAGCCTCCAGAGGCAGAGGCGCTGCGCAGGGCGGGGGTCTGGGACTCTCAGGCCATCAGCGCACGGAGGCAGGGATTGTCTCCCAGCGATCATGGTTCAGAGATCAGAAGGCCCCAGGCCCGCCAGCGTCAGTGCAACCCATGGGAGGAGGCAAGCGTGGGGGTTGAGGAAAGAGCTGGGGTCCGGGAACTGCTGGCGGATTCCGGTCCACAGATCACCGCCGCTCCCGCAGGCTTAGGCCACCCAAACCGCAGTAACAAGGCTTGGGGAGCAGCCCGTGCATGGAAGGAGGGGAAGGGAGCCCCCACTGAGATGTTGCCCCCCCCCCCCCGACTTAGCAGGAGCGGCCCCTTAAGAGACGCTGGGTAAAGTGAAGCCAGGTCCCAGACCTTGACCAGAAAGACATGTGCCCCCTCCGCCTCTCCTCCCTCCCGTTGTCAGGACCGCTGGTGGTGGGGTTCCCAGGTTCCTTCCAGATGCCCCCTGCCCTTCCCTCCTCTGGGCGGGGACGGGAGTGGGGCAGGGGGACATCTCCCTAACTCCCCACTGCCACCCTGTGCCACCTGCTGGGTGGTTTCCGATGTTGCAAACAGACCCTGCTCTCTGTAGTGTGACAAGTGTCAGCAGCTCCCTCTTGAACAAAGTGTCTTTACATCAGTGTGACTTGGGCGGGTGCATTAGGATGCAGACTGGGGGTCAGTGCGCATCAACCCTCCCTCCTACCCTAGGGTTGGCTTAGGGTCTGAGACATTCCCACCCTCCTGGAGATCTGAATGGTACAGACTAGGGAGCAGTTTTGTAGACATCTTGCTCCATGGGGGAGGGGCTGTCATAGAAGCTGTAAGGTTCTGCCCTGTCCTGGCTGCTCCCAGACGGGGCAAAGCAGAGCTGCAGCCAGGTGGGTGGGGTGACAGCATCCCCAGGGTGCCTGGCAGGACACCCGCTGCTGCTCCTGGGGGATCCAGATTCGCTGAGGCTTTGGATGTAGAAGACGCTCGTGTTGATGGACTAACACAGTGCTCTGGGAGGAGGTGTGCGTTTTACCCACAGGGAGCTGCACTGCTCTGAGAAGGAAGCCAGACACTGGGTTTCAGTAACTGTTTGGGTCGTCTCTTGCAATGTAAAGGAATAGAAAAGGCGAGAGTGCTTCTCAAATTCGATTTGACTGCCTTCCCTTCTGAATTTATAGTAGCTGTTCAACATGTGCAGGTTTCAGGACCACCAAGAAAATGAACCTTCATGTAAGTCCTCTCTGGTTCACTCCCCAACTGGCTGCAACAGTTGGAGCTGTGCCGATCCAAAGCCAGGAGCCAAGAGCTTATTCCAGGTCTCCCATGTAGATGCAGGGGCCCAAGGACTTGGGCCGTCTTCCACTGCTCTCCCAGGCCATAATAGAGAGCTGGATCAGAAGTGGAGTAGCCAGGACTCGAACCAGCCCCCATATGGGATGCCAGCACTGCAGGCAGAGGTTTAGCCAACTATGCCACAGCACCCACCCTTCCTCTCGTTGTTTTTTTTTTTAATCGCCCTTCTTTGCTTTCTGAGCCCAGAGATCCTCTGCCACCCTCACTGTAATAGCTTCCTTATCTTTGAGCACTCTGATGACTTGAAATGAGCTTCAGTAGATGGAGTACACTCAGTTTGGGAGGAAAAGAACTTTTTTTAAGATTTATTTTATTTATTTGAAGGGGAGAGAGAGAGAGAGAGGGAGAGAGAGAGGTCTTCCATCTGCTGGTTCACTCCCCAAAGCCACAACAACCAGGGCTGTGCCAGGCAGAAGCCAGAAGATTCTTCCAGGTCTCCCACGTGAGTGCAGGGGCCAAAGCACTTGGGCCATCCTCCTCTGCTTTCCCAGGCCACAGCAGAGAGCTGGATCGGAAGTGGAGCAGCCGGGACTTGAACCAGCGCCTGTATGATATGCAGTGTCACAGGCAGCGGCTTTACCTGCTACGCTACCCTGGAAAAGAACTTCTGATACTTGAGTTAGTCTTGGATGGAACCTGTGATGAGAATTTTTCCAAGAGGAAAAGAGCTTTTAAAAAGAATTATTTATTTTAATCTACTTGAAAGGCAGATCAGCAGAGAGGAGTGGGGAGAGAGGTCGAGAGAAGTCTTGTATCCACTGGTTCACTCGTCAAATTCCTGCAACATCCACTGCTGGGCTGGACTGAATCCACGAGCCTGGAACTCCATGCAGGTCTCCCACATGGAGGTCAGGGGCCCAAGCACTTGAGCCCTCACCACTGCCTCCCAGGGTGCATTAACAGGCAGCTGCATCGGAAGCACTGGGTCCAGGACTCAAACTCCGGTATCGGGAACCCTCGCCAGCAAGGGTCCGACCCACGGATTCACGCACGACACGACCGCTGTTTGATCGGTTCTCAAAGAACTTTTATTTATAGTGATAGAAGAAGGAAAGGAGAGAAAGAGAGGGAAGCAGCCGAAAGAAAGAAAGAAAGAAAGAAAAAGACTGAAGAGGCTGCCCCACTTCCCGCCCCTATCCCGGTCTTTTATCCATCCCCGGTCCCCTAGGGCTAGGGCTAGGGCGAGCAGTATGGTCAGTACTTCCTTGACTTTGTTATGCTCAGCAGGTTAAGGCAGATTGCAATGAGGAGGTCCCCACAGGTGGCCAGCCTGTGGTTCCCCACACTCCGGCACCCGGATATGGGATGTAACCGGGACACCAGTATACGGGATGGGTGCCCAAGTGGCAGCTGAGCCTGCTGTGCCACAGCACCTGCTGTCAGGGAGAAGAAAAACCAGGAGGAAGCCTGTGATGGACTTGGGGTTCCTGGCGGCCTTCTGTAGATAGAGCAGCCCCCATGACTCCGAAGGCCCCACACACACCCTCTTTATTCGCACAATAAAAACTAGGTCTGCCCAGCCCTCCGCCACCATAGGCCTGAAGCCCCATGGTGCCCCATCCCTGTGCCGTGAGCTCCCTTCAGGTGGGGCTGGGCCAGGGCTGGGTCTCGCTCTTCCCCTCCCTGACTCTTGCCCACGGTCTGCACAGATCTCAGCTCCTCTTCCCTACGAGGTCTGCCCAGCCCACATCTCTCTGCTGCATCTCAGCAGCCGGACTTCCGGCGGCTGCGGCCCTGTCCTGCCCATTCAGAAGCACTCCTCACCCCTCCCAGGCAGCTATGCACCCCTTTAACATGGAGGAGACTGCTCGGGGACAGTGTCCAGTGGCCTCTGTCACCCCAAATCCAGTGATTACTTGCCTTCACACTGCTCAACTCCCAGCAGCTCTCAACACATTGTGGAACCAACAACCATCTCCTCCACCAGCTTTTCCTCTCTGGCCTTCTGGTCGACCTCTTTCTGTGGCTGATTCTCAGGCTCCAGGTGGCCTGTCCTCTTCCGTGGCTGGAGCTCCATCCTGGGCCCTCTCCCCTTCTGTTCCTGGGTCTTTGACCTTTAGATACGGGTTCAGAACTTCTCCGCCTGGGTCCTGTTGACATTCTGGACTGGGCAACTCATGCTCCTGTGTGCTGTAGGATTTGCAGTAGGGTCTCCACAGACTCAATGTGGGTAAGACCCCCCCCCCCAACTGTAACAATCAAAAATGCCTTCAGACAGTGCCAGCTGTGCCCTGTCATCCCTGAGGGAGATTCCTGCCTCAACAGATGATTCTCCATTTGGAATCATCTTTTTGGAGCGTTCCTCTCAAAGCCAACATGTCCCATTCTATCCTTTGTCTTCCACACCCCTATCCTGTTTATCCCAAAATCCCTTGAACACTAATGTCATTCACATTGTTGTTCAAGAAGACCCGGTGCTGTTTCTCTCCAGTCACTCGCACAGCTGGTCAGTCAGCAGGACTTCATAAAGCTGTCCAACCTTGACCACTTCCATGTGGGCCAAAGCCCAGTCCTCACACCTTACCACTATCTCGGCTCCCATCTGCTGGTTGACAGCCCAAATGCCTGTAGCAGCCAAGGCTAGACCAGGCCAAAGCCAAGAGCTAAGAACTCCATCCAGGTCTCCCATCTGGGCCCAAGCACTTGAGCCATCATCTGCTGCCTCCCATGTGCACATGGGCAGGAAGCCGGATTCGTAGTGGAGACAGAACTCAAACCAAGCACTCTGATATGGGACGTGGACATCCCAAGTGGTGCCTTAAGCACTGGGCCAACGTTGACTCGGTTTCCCTTCTTGCTCACTTTGTCTCTCTCAGCACAGACTGAGCTTTCCAAGTCTGTAGAGGACAGCAGTGCAGAGCTGATCCTCCACGAACTCCTGATCTTCAAGCAAACACTGAATAAGTACTGCTGGGGGGGGGGTTGCTGACACAGACGCATTGCCACCTCAGTTGACCTTGAGATGTGGACGTTCTCCCAGCCAGGTGCACCCTCTGCAAGCAGGGTGCTCTCTCCAGCTGCAGCAGGAGCCAGAGAAGGACTTAAGGTGTCATCGCACGCTGGGAATGTGAGCAGACCCTGGAAGGCGGAGTGGCCCTGAGCTGACATCAATCCTACAACCACAGGGACCTGAGTGCTGTCCATGACACGAATGACCTTGGAGGGGGTCCCACGTCCAGCTGAGGTTGCCTTAATTACAGCATGAGCAGGGGACCCGGCCACACCTTGCTGGGTTTCAGACCCAGGGAACTGTGGACTGGGCAGCAGCCTGGTCTTGAGCTGCTGAGTTAGTGGTAACATCAAATTGCAAAAGAAAGCCAAAAACAAATAGGGCTGTGCCACTCTCGTCCAGAACTACAAGTGTTCAGCGATGCTTACAGCCAGCTTGCAGGGAGCACCTTGGCTCGAGGCATCTATTTAGGTTTCTCGACTTGGGAACCTGGAACGGGCTCAGGTGGCTCACTTAGAATGGGTCACTGTGACTTAGAATGGGCCACTGTGACTTAGAATGGGTCACTGTGACACCCACGGGAGCTCTCTTGGGTGTTTGCAGATTTTGACTTCCAAACGGCACCCCTGGTTCTGGAGTTCCATGCGGATTTCTCGTTTCCTCACATTAGAAGGGATCGGGGCAGGGGCCGCCTTGACCAGAGCTCAGACGGATTCACCTGGACCTCAGGTTGACCCCCGACTCTAGCAGGGAGCTCTGAGGGTGACTGTTCCCTCCCACAGTCTCGTCTGCCCCACCTGTGCAGTACTCTGACATAGTATGTGTCTCAGACGATACACACCCTGTTTCCTCTCTGCTCCATGTAATTCATAACTAAAATTTGCTTCAAACCCTTACCACTGAGAAAAAGTAGGTTAAAGCAAACATTAGGACGACCCAGAGCACTTTGCACTGGAACCTTCACCAGCTAGTGGGTTTCTCAGTTTTGACCACAGAGGGACCTGCCTTCAAACCTTGGCCCTCATCCCAGCGGCTGAAGGGGCAGACTGCTCAGCCTCCTGTGGTCTCTCTCTCCTCTCTTCCCATCTTAAGAATAATGTTCCCACGGAACAGTCATCTTAATGTTTTGTTTTGTTGGATTTCTCTTTTTTATCATGATGCCCCCAGAAATTTCTATAGTTTTAGCATCTCAATAAACTGCCTTTACATTGGTGAGGACTATTTGCTCCCTATGAAGTCCTTGGGATCAGCTCAGAGCTGTGTCCTTTTCAAGTGGCCCTGCTAGTCTTGGGCTGCTTCCTTGTGTTCTGACACAAGCTGCTCCCACGTCAGTGTGCTTCCCTGCCCAGACCCCCGATCACCAGTTCCTCTGCAGGGCCCTGGTAGAATAGTGATGTAAACTGGAACACAGAGTGGGAGGACACATTTTCCTGGACAAGGGATAACATCACTTCTAGGCTTTCCCATGCATAAACCAGGAATTATATATATGTATGTATGTATATATATATGATTTATTTATTTATTGAAAGTCAGAGTTAGAGGAAAAAAGAGATCATTCATCCACGGGTATATCCCCTAGGTGGCCAAAACGGTCTGGCCAGAGCCAGGAGCTTCTTCTGGGTCTCCCAAGTGGGTACAGGGGCCCAAGCACTTGGGCCATCTTCCACTGCTTTCCCAGGCCATTAGCAGGGAGCTGGATCAGAAGTGGAGCAGCCCAGACAGGAACCGGCGCACATACGGGGTGCTGGCATCACAGGTGGCAGGTTTACCTACTGTGCCACAATGCCAGCCCCAATTACTTTTTGTTTTATCTCATAGTCTGCTCACAGGGTTTCAGATAATTACACAGACATTAACATTACCAAGCTACTGAATGAGGCATAAGATTTCTTGGCAGGTCCTTTTTGTTCCTTAAAATGCACCCCAGCCACGATATCTGGTCAAAGGCTCTGTGGCAGTCACTTGGAATCTCCCTCCTCTGAGGGGGCTGTGTGGTTTGTGCAAATATTTGGTTTTGCAGTTCATTTCATTCCATTTGTGTTTAAAGCCTTGGATTTGCTGAGAAATCAGTTAGAAACCTCACTGGTGATTTTCCCATGCAAGATTTATTTTCTGTGCCATTTATATTTAATAATTAGATATAATGGAATCTATCTAGGGTTCCTTGAATGTTAAAAGTTACAGCCACTGGGATCATCTAAGGTTGTCTTACGGCTCATGGCCTGTGGGTTCATAGTGTTACCATAGTGTTACCATAGTGTTCATAGTGTTACCATGGGTTCATGGTCATGTGTTACTATAAGTCCATGGTCATGGTCATGTGTTACTATAGGTCCATGGTCATGGTCATGTGTTACTGTAGGTTCATGGTCATGTATTACCATGGGTTCATGGTCATGTGTTACCATGGGTTCCTGATCATATATTACTGTGGGCTCATCGTTGTGTGTTACTGTAGGTTCATGGTCATGTGTCATTACCATGAGTTCATGGTCATGTGTCATTACCATGAGTTCATGGTCATGTGTCATTACCATGGGTTCATGGTCATGTGTTACCATGGGTTCATGGTCGTGTGTTACCATGGGTTCCTGATCATATATTACTGTGGGCTCATCGTTTTGTGTTACTGTAGGTTCATGGTCATGTGTCATTACCATGGATTCATGGTCATGTGTCATTACCATGGGTTCATGGTCATGTGTTACCATGGGTTCCTGATCATATGTTACTGTGGGCTCATGGTCATGTGTTACCGTGTGTCTCTGAAGAATGCTGGGAGTGGCTGGCTCTGCTAAGGAAAGTCGTGTCTGGGAGGCGGGCCTGTACAGTCAGGGGGACTTGGGATTGAATCCTGGTCCTGCCAGTCACTTTGTGTGTGATCCTGGATGTGTCTGTGGGGACCCTCAGTCTTCCCACCTCCCATACGGGGATCATAACCTTCTCGCAGACCCTCCCCTGCCCGTCCAGGTGAAGGAAAACAAGGCTTTATGAAGCCCTGGAGCCTTTGCCAGCAACACACATGCTTACATGTGACTAATGCTAATAGGGAGATGGATACACACGTGGTTCTTTGTCTTCAAACAATGGGCATGCGTTGTCTTCATAGCAGCAAGTCTTCATAGAGCAAACTCCAGTGAGCTGAGGGTGAAGATGGGGATGGGACCCTGAGTTTGCTGCCTTGGAATCACTGTGCTTCTGTGCTGATGGATCCGTTTCCCGTCCTTAATTATGTGACTTTGATGCCATCTAGTGGGAAGTGAGAGTCTGTCCTGGAGCAGCCTCCTGTGACAAGGGACAACCCCACATTTTTACTTTAACTGATAGCTTACGCTCCACATAGAAGCTTTCCATAGTATTTTTATATTCATTTAAAAATTTTAAGGACCATTTTCATAATAAATGTATTGAATTACTTAATGCAGTGCCGGTAAATGCACTGGGGATTGCAATAAGGAGATTCTGATCAACAGAAAGACCTGCTGTGCATTTTTCTTTGATTTTGTTAAGTATTTGTAATGAGTGTAAGATCTCACCAGTGATGACACTCGCCCAGCTTAGGGGTAGCCACAGGAGTGCTGGGAACTGGGGCGAGAGAGACCCAGTCCCTCCCCTCCACCCTGTGACCCTGGATGGGCAAGTCCCACCTGGGCTCCACGTGACTGCAGTGTCCACAGAGTGTGTGGGAGGCTAATCCGCACTCCATCCCACAACATCCTTCCATCCGGAGCTTCCGGCTGTGACGGTGAGACCTGCTCGGCTGTGGTTTACCTGTTTACATTGCTAATCCTGTGGGGCCTTTCGCCCTGTTCCTTGCTGGCTGCCTCAGGTGCTAACGAGCTTTAGGAAATGGTTTATTTTCCACTTCTTATTCTATTGCTTCAGCCTGGTGCCTCCCAATCCCTGCTTGCCTGGCTTAGCGTTTGGGTTGAGCCGGGCTGGAGCTGGGCTCCTGACTTCTGCTCACCAGATATGGGACAGTCACTGTAGGGACTGTGCCAGGCCTACACGCCCTGAAGGGAGAGTACAGCTCTCTCTTCTTACATGATATTTCTCCATTTGAATCGAAAGACACACAGAGAGAGTGATCTTCCATTTGTTGTTTCACTCCCCAAATGCCCACAACAGCCAGGCCGTTGTCAGGAGCCAGGAATTCCATCCAGATCGCCCACACAAGTGGCAAGGACCCGAGTGCTGGAGCCCTCACCTGCTGCTCCTGGGTGTGCGTTCGCAGAAAGCTTGGTCAGAAGCAGAGTACGTGGGACTCAAGCTGGGTGCTCTGACAAAGGCCACAGATGTCCTGAGTGGTGATTCAGTCGTTGCCCACAACTCTTATTTTGAAGAGAAAATTTTCCTGCAGAAATGAGGGAGGGCTCATGGCCGTCCACACCTCGCCACCCTCAGGTGGTTCAGCACGCCCCACGTCCTGACACAGAGATGAGCCAGGAATGCCTCTGGCGGGAGTCAGCAGGACACAAGAGGCCAGATGCAGTCCCAAGTCACAGCAAAATGGGTGCATAAGGGCATGGGCTCTGAAGTTGGATGGATCTGAACCTAAATCCAACCCCTTGCTCTGTGCCCAGGCTGCGCCTTGCAACAGGTGCACTGCTTCATCAGGTCAAGGGGATTAGATGACGTCTTGGCTGCTAAGCCGTTAGCATATTGCTCGGCATCTGGGGAGTGCTTAGTAGGTTTTTATTGAAGGGTAACATATATACCAAGCTAAAGATGTATTGATATTAATACCATCAATCTTGTGTTAGTTATGGTGTTATGGAACATGGCTATTAGATGTTGTATTCACTTAATACAGTACATGATATACTGCTTGTGATATGTGGTGTTATTAACACCATATTACATGGGATTGCACGTGTGATCTATTCATTCATATGTAGAGTTTTTCCTGGGTCCCTGGCTGAAGGGAATGATGGTTGCTGAGTCAGCGAAACGGGGCTTCTGCTTCCTTCTCTTGCTGCACTTTGCAGAATTGAAGGACTTTTCAGTCCCCCTGGAATCTACCTATTTCTAGTATTTTTAAAACCTTTGGCTTCCTGCGGCTTTGTCAGTTTTGGATGCCAAATGTGGAGACGCTTTCCAGAACAGTTCAGCACCCTCCGGCCCCAACCCTGCCCTGCGTGGATATCGCCTGCTGCCCCTCGCTGCACGTCAGCTCCGGTGTGGTCCACAATGCTGAGAGTTAAGGGGAAACGCGCTGGACCCAAGGGGCTGCCCGGAGACTTGGCCGCGCCGAGCAGCTTCCTGCGTCTCTACCGCAGCCGTGCAGGGCTTGTGGGAGAGAACACGCTCTCCTTAGCATTTCAGCACCGTTCCCTTGCTTTAATTACCTCTGGGTGCAATGCACAGACAGGCAGCTCTGCAGACATACAGCCAAGCCTGGCGTGGGTGCACATCTGCAGAGAATTGCACTGAGAAAACGAAACCAATCCAAGCACAACATGCTGACCACCTGTGCGTCTTCCTGGTGCACTGGGGAGCGAGGAGACGTGGGGTTCAGCCTGCGGCAGTGCTGGGGAGGCGGCACCACTCACCCTTCCTGGTTGCTGAGGAGCAGGGCTGGTGGCCGTGGCTTCTTCTGACTGGCGCCATGCTGTCACGGAAGCAGCCCCACGGGCACGGTGAGAGCTCCAACCAGGGATGGCCTTGAGCCCCCCCCCTCGCCGACTCCTGCGACCCGAGTCCCCGTGGACCCTGCCTCTGGGTCAAACCTGAGCACGTGTCAGGGAAGTGTCATGAAGAGTAAGAGATGCTGTATGCACACTTGGTGGTGGGATTTCCCTCTCTGGGGACATGTGGTTAAGAATAACCCCTCTTTGGGCTGACATGGCACAGCACAGGAAGCCCCCACCTGTGATGCCAGTGTTCCGTACACACGCTGGTTCGAGTCCTGGTGGCTCCTTTTCTGATCCAGCCCCCTCCCTGCTGATGACCTGGGAAAGCAGTGAAAGATGGCCAAGGTACTGGGACCCTGCCACCCACATGGGACACCCAGAAGAAGCTCCGGCTCCTGGCCCTTGTGGCCATTTGGGGAGTGAAACAGCAGAAGGAGGGTCTCTGTTCCTCTCTCTACAACTCTCTTTCAAATAAATAAAAAATCAAAAACCTTATATAGGAAAGAATGTATCCACCTCTTACAAGAAACAACGTGCAATTAAGCTTTCACAAAAACTGAAAAATGACAAGGATTTGTTCTTCTTACCACTTATTTTCTGGAAAATCCCCTTAAAACAAACTCTCACCTGATTGGTTTCACGTCTCCTTGGGTAGCACTGGCTGCAGTGATGAGGGCTGGATTGATTTTTCCCCATTTGAAATAACACCAGGTTTTTTTCATTTCCAGCCCATTTTTCCTTTCCTCTCTTCTCAGACACTCTTGCCTGGGCCAGGACCTGCAGGGTAACGCCTATTAACAGCAGTCTCAGTCTCATTCACACTTTCTCTGCTGAGCCCCCAGGGAGATGTGTGCTCTAGGAGTCTGTAAGTGCCCTTCAGACGCCGAGACCGGTCCACCCGACTCCTAGTAAGGACGAGTTGTTTCACCATTATTTTTTGTAAGCCATGGAAAGGTGAGGGACTTTACTACAATGCCTGCAGTTATTGGAAACATCATTTCTGTGTTCTCAGAAACTAGCGCACTGAATTATATTAGATAAACCAAATTTGGTCCTGAGATAGCCCCCTTATAAAATACTTGCATATCTGGGGCCGGAACAGCAAAATAGACTGCAACCAGGAAGTGGGCTGTGCATTGTCTTTCTTGTAATATCGTCAGGTGTAGGTTCCAAAGTGTAGCGATTTCCACAAAATGAGTTGAGTTGTCTCATTTTCCTGTATTAATATTATTACGTATTTGGATGCTTGATACAATTCATCAGTGAATTTTCTGGTCAGAATACAAACCATGGGAAAGGATTAAACCATAGCTTCATTAGTTGATGTAGGACTATGGGGCTTTCTCACTTCCTCTAATAACAAACACTCGACACAGCGCCCGACACATGGCCTGTAGCACGTCTGCCCGTTAGGCCGCTCTGTGAGAACTCTGGTTTGGTGGGAGAGCGGCCTTCCAGGGCAGCCAGGGTCCCGTCAGCTTTGCTCACCGGGCAGGAAGGCGGCAGGCCCCTGTTTCCCGTGATCCTGCAGCTGAAGCTGGGCCAGGGGCTCCTGCTCCGCGGTAGCAGCAGCGGGCGGTGGGATTTGCCAGCTCCAGGCAGGGCCCCTGCAGCAGCCCGGGTCCCTGAAGTTCTTGCCGTGAGGTGCAGCTGTAGGGGACAACTCCAGGGACCCTGCCGGGGACCAGGGGCAGAGGCAGTGGCCAGGAGGTCTAACGAGTGCCACTTCTGGCAGAGAGGTAGCAGCTTCCTGCCACCCGATGTCCGTGCACTGCCACCTTGGGAGCGGCCAGCTCGTCCTGTCACTGTGACTTGATTTCCGCATCAGACCTCCCTGTCTGTAAAACCTGGAGCAGGTTCTGTTTTCCAGATGAGACCTAGACTGACAGTCTGGGAGCCAATTGGGTGCCAGCTGCTGGCCGACTCTTAGCTGCTGTCCCGTTACTTTGTAACGATGCGATTTTGAACCACTGCTACTAGCAAAACAGCAGTAGCTCCCTGTGGCTGCTCTGTGCTTAGGGATGCACAGCACATCCTAACAGATGGTTATCACAGTTGAGATTTCCCGACAGTCCCCGAGTAGGAAAAGCAGATGTTGTTTTCACCTTCATACAGGTAAAGCAGCAGAGAGCAGAGTGGCTCAGGAAAGCCTCCGGATGATGAATCTGCCGGCTCCAGGCTTACCCCACCAGTCGCCTGTCAGAGGTGGATGTGCAAGCACTGGGCAGACACTCTCCAGAAACTCTGCCCAGAGAAGAAAGTGGCTTTTTCCACCAGCTGTCTGTCACCCCGAGCTGTGAGATACCGTCCAAACCATTTTATTCCAGGCTTGTCCACGGCCATCATTTAACAAAGTTTCCCCTGCAGGAGCATGTGTGGAGCAAGGTTTTGCTTCTTGACCACCGTCCCAGCCCTGGTGAATTCCCAGGCTGACGTGTGTTAATTCCCAGAGTGTTCCCAGCCCCGACTCCGTGCCAGCATCTGCGTTAAACTCTGGAAGGCACAGAGCTGTTGGGAAGCTGCAAGCCAGTTAGGAGGCTGCAGGGCAAGAGCTGACTGCACTTGGAGCTGAAAAGGAAGGGGGTGACACAGGGGGTCGAATGGGCTCACCAGTGCGGCAAGGCCACGAGGGGAGGAAGGGGGTGCGGGGTGGGGGAGCAAAAGCACAAAGACGGAGCAGGCTGGGACAGGTCTGGGGTGCAGCCAGTGGCTTTGGGACGCACCCAAACTGTGCCGGGGGAGACTGCGCCCAAGAATGCACTAGGACTTCCTGCCTGAGCCAGTTCACGCATTTGTCTCCAGTGAATCTTACTCGTATTCACACAGTGCAGTGGTTTAGATGGCCCCCCGGAAGGCCATGCGTGGGAACCTTGATTCCCTGGTCACTAGGAGGGTCCCTGCCTTTCTCTCCAGGTGGGTTTGTTCCCCAGGGAGTGGGTGGTTGCTGGCAAGGGTGCCCCTCACGTGTGCAGCCTCCGAAACTGTGAGCTAAATAAACTTTCCGTTCTAAAGCACCCAGCCTCAGGTATCTTGTTACAGTGGCATCAAAGACACTCAAACATGCGGCAAAGTCCACGAGTCCAAGAGTACAGCTTGGGGTGAATTCACACCTCAGCCAGCATCCAGAATGTTCTAGCACGTAGGAGAAGTCCATGAGGACCTCTTGAAAGGTAACCGTGATGCTGAGACTTCTAACATGGATGTGGGTCCCTGGTTTTGATCTTGATGTCAGCTTCCCACAGTGCATATCCTGTGAGTTGGCAGGAGGGAAGCCTGGATTGAATTCCTGGCTCCTGAGTGTTTGGGGAATAAACCAGTGAACAGGAGGTCTCTGTGCCTCTGAAATTAAAAAATCAATGAAGTAATCAATAAATAAATAAATGCAGTCACTTGTATGCACGGTTTTGTGTCTAGATCTTTCATTAACATATTTTGGTAATTTTTCCAAATTGTTCAAGTGCCCATAATTGGCTCTCTTTTGCTGAGATGACGTCATCCTGTGGCTGTAGGCAGGGTGCCTTGATCTGTGCTTCCTGTTGGTGGGTGTTTGTGAAATCCCTGGTGCTTTGGCTGCTAGGTACAGTGCCAGCTGAACACCGGGTGTAAATCTTGTGGTGAGAATGTGTGCAGCTTTCTAGGAGTGGAAACACCTGGTCAGTGGGTCGGTCTGTTGGATTTATCAGACATGGACAATTTTCCACAACAGTCACGCCAGTTTGCATGTAAACCCTGGATGAGCGTCCTGGCTCTGATCTTGTAATGGTTAAGATCAAGGCCTTGAACAAGTATCTCACCCCGAATCCTGGCGGTCAGAGCGGCCCTGGGCTTCGTTTTGCTGAACCGCAGCAGTGAATTTTTTAATCTCTCACGTTTTCACCCCAAGGGCTCCGATTTCTGACACCAGAGCTTCGCATAGCCTAGCACAACTGTATACCCTAGCCCGGACCAAATTCCAGGCTGTGGGGGGCGGGGTTACATCAACATAAAAGACGTGAACTCGAGTGTAGCCCAAGTGCAATCTAAAACTGGAAAATGGGGTCCCCTCGTCTGGAGAGCATCGCTGTCCCCCACTGGGACGCCACACAAAGAACTGAAACCTGAGCCGTGGGGTGAGCTGCCAGCACTGGGACCCAGTGAGCTTCCTCTGTCTTTGCTACAGCATTTTCTCTCAATGTTTTGAAATCTGTTTTTCAATAGCTTAAAGAACTTCAAAGAGTGAAGCACCCGGCTCTGCTTTCTCTTGCTGATGAAGTGATGGGTGCAGGAGCTGCAGACTTGATCAGCATCTTTCTCCCAGTAAGCTGAGCTCCTCTCCGGACAGAGCTTCTGACGTCGCCTCTGCAACTCCCCATAGGCCCCTTTTATGTTAAGAGCTTTTCTGACAAGACCTTCTCGGCTTTCCAGTCCCTTAGCCCCACCCCCACCCCTTTTCTTAGAGAAAACCACTTTTCAACTCTTTTGGCTGATTTTGAAACCGTTTACCTCCGCATTTTAAATAAAATGTAGGTTTGTTATTATTTGATTCATTAATATTTAACTTTGTTCATTTTAAGGGAGAAGATATGTGGGTTCGTTTATCCTAGCCCCCCCCCCCGAACCATTCTCCCAGTATAGTGTCTTCCCTTTTATTTAATTCCATTTTCAATGTTTTAGCTGTTTTAATTGTATATTGGTCATGGCTAACCCAGAGGTATGATTGCATTTTATTTTATGTAAGCTTTTAGTTTTCCAAGAGTTACAAGCACCTCAGTTTTTTTTAGTTAATTAATTTATTTAAAAGTCAGAGTTACACAGAGAGAGAGAGAGGTCTTTCATCCACTGGTTCCCTCCCCAGATGGCTGCAATGGCCAGAGCTGCGCCACTCCAGCGGATCCAAAGCCAGGAGCCAGGAGCTTCCTCCTGGTTTCCCACGTGGGTGCAGGGGCCCAAGCACTCGGCCATCTTCTACCACTTTCCCAGGCCATAGCAGAGAGCTGGATCGGAAGTGCAGCAGCTGGGACTCGAACTGGTGTGCACATAGAATGCCAGTACTGTAGGCAGTGGCTTTACCTGCTATGCCACAGCGCTGGCCCTGAGCCTCAGTTTTTAACATTGCATAATTTTCCTTGACATCCAAGTACTTCCATGTCTCCAGCACTCTCTAAAAGGCTTAACTTGTCAGATAATAACAAGCCTCTGTGTGTGTGTGTGAGTGTGAGTGTGTGTGTGTGTGTGTGTGTGTGAGAGAGAGAGAGAGAGAGAGAGAGAGAGAGAAATGCTCTTTCTGGAGTCTTTTAATCAATGCTCTAAGCCGGGCTAGGTGCTCTTTTAAGTTTGTGAGACCTTGCCTTTGCTAGGATCCAGGTAACTTCTTTCTCCTCTTTGCTTCTGAAATCTACGTTTTCCCACCCTCCTGGCTCCTGGCTTTGGTCTGGCCCAGCCCTGGCCGTTGCGGCCATTTGGGGAGTGAATCAGTACATGGAAGACCTCTCTGTCTCTGCCCCCCCCAATAACTCTGCTTTTCAAATAAATAAGTAAACCTAAAAAAAAAAAAAAGAAAACCTCTGTCTTCAGACTCCCACCTCACTGCCGCGCGTCCCACTCTTGGGCAGGGTTAGCATGCTCCCAGTGACAGGTTGGACCTGAAGTTTTCTAAAGAGGACGGAAGTCCTGACTGATTGGAAGTCCTGTAAGCACTTACTGCAACCATTCCCTGCCTCTCTATCCCACCTTAACCTTTCACCACTCTCTCTGAGACGCTAAGCTTCCAACTCTGCATAAAGGTAGAGAATTTATGGAGTGAGCACGCAGGCCAGATGCCCCCCTGCTGACCGGATAGCAACACAGCGTTGTCAGACACAACCTCCCGGGATGAGATTCAGAGGCTCTTACTGTGAAACACGAGGCCGTTCTGTGGGGACCAGACGTGTGCCTAGAAGAGTGAACGTCACTGTCATTGCAGCGTGACTCCTGGACTCCTGAGTGTCTCGAGGGAGGAAAGGAGCAGAAGATGGATCCCTCTGCTGCTCTGGGGAATGGCCCTTGGCCCCGATCCCTGCAGCCACAGGTAACTCAGTCACCCAGGCTGAGGATGCACGGTGTAATTGTCGCTTGGAGACCTGCGGTCTGCTGCAGAGTAGGCCTCCTGGACGTTGCTCTCCCCTGCAAACTGTTCACCACCCCAGGGAGAATCAGGATCCCCATCAAGCCAAAGCAAGGCTGCAAAAATCCTTTCAAGACGCTCCCTGGCGTCCAGGGTCTGCTTTGAAGGAGTCTTGGTTTTATTTTCCAAGTGCATTCCCTCCCAGATCAGAGGCGATCAAGTTACTAATTGTGACAGCATCAAAGCAGCTTTGGGTGAATGGCCCAACCACTCTGCGCCCTGGCAGTCTGCACTTCCGATCACGCCCCTGGCTGGACCCCCAGCCACAGCCTCTGTAACTGTAGCGGGTCTGATCCCAGCCCCCCCAAAACAAACACCGACAATGCGTGAGCTGGCGACAGCGTCATTCCTAAAACAGAAGGTCACAGCTTAACCTTTGCGGGAGGCAAGGTGTATGGGCCTTATTCAGCTCTCTGCTGCTTTCTGGAAAAAGTCAACAGCCATATCATGTTTCCCGCACAGTAACTGATTGAAAGCTGTCAAAACCCGGACTGCACACTTCCGGGTCTGATTTTATCTGCGGCATAATTGCAAAGCTCCCACGTTGCCAGGGTTGGTACAGCAGCCACGGGGCGCGCGTTGGGGGCAGCCCAGCTCTGTGCCTGGGAAGTTCCTGTCCCCTGTGGAGGGAAGCCCATCCCCATCCCGTACACCCCAAAAAGTGATCATAAACCAGAGGCGTGCTCCACACCCACTTACACAGTGCTGTGCCTGCACCCTGCATTTCACAGGGGGGTCCACAAATACTGTGTACTCCTCCAATACCCAGTTGCTTTCCTTTACAGACAGAAAACAAAGAATATTAAAAAGTCTGACTTGTAGTCATTCTTCCAGAGGTTAAAAGCCTGACTTAACCAGAATGCATCTAGAGGCTTAAAGGCACGGGGTGAAAATATTTTTACACGGAATAAAATAATTTTATGAGAACTCCCTGTGTAACACTTCTGAGTGTAAGGGACAGTCACTGTTTTCTCATGGCTGGAGTCACTGGGAGGGAGTTAGATTGGATTGGTAGGAATTTACTCTGGTTTAAGATCACGGCTTTTCACTGCTGATGGATTTACATGGTGTTAATCGCTCCCTCAGATTTTCAGTTATGAATTAAAACGTTCCAGTCTGCGGGTGCATTTTTGTCTCCTTTCTTGAAGGTGCAGAGAAGAACGGGAAGTAGAGACATCTGTATTAACGTGTAGGTTCAGATGGAACAACCAGTTCTAATTTTAGCACCTGCACCTTGGCAGCTCCTGGTGAAGCACTTGGCTCTGAACAGATATGCAAATTGAGGCATCGGAAGTGAGGAGCTCAGTGTTTGGAAGACACTTCAGTGCCGAGACTGCTGGAGAGGTGCATAGACTCGCAATTTGCTCATTATGCTCTGATTCCAGAAATCCGTGGTTTTATTAAAGATGGAAACCAGCAAGCATTTAAAGGTGAAGATTCCTATGAGTGCTGTGCCTCTCTAAATGTCAGCTCTGCGAAGCCGCAGGTGTCTGCTACACAGTAAGCCCTGGACTAGCCTTCTGCGCAGGCAGAATGAGGGCGGACGCGTGGGGGAAGCTGTGCAGCGCCGCCTCCTCACTTCTGCAGTGAGCGCGATTTGCCTTTAAAAATTCCATAGCACACCTTCCTGTCACTCCCTGGCCCAAGTAGGTCGTGTGCTTCATGCCGATGGACGAATAATACCGTTTGACCTTGACACAAGAGGGGGCTGTCTGCAGAGTCCACCACGTGTGCCTGCGGACAGCTGAATGACCCGCAGTGTTCCACCGTCACATGCAGCATTAAAGAGAATGACGGAGCGTTTAGCCAGGTGAGCCCCATGTTTTGTTTTATGGATGAAGCAGGGTAGCTGGTAGCCGGATGTAGTCCAGTGACACTGCATTAAATCATGGCTGCTCTCTGCACTCGGGCTGCCCAGGCTGGGGCGGCATCTTCGGCCGTCCACCACCACGTGATCCACTCCCCTACAAATGCAAAGGATACTCATAAACTTTCCAGCCGTAACTGCAGAATTCGCATTCTGTGAAACATCAGGAAGTGATGCATCATGATGAATGCTGCATCAAAGACAAGAATTAACATACGCAGCCCAGGCGTGTCAGGGACCGCCGGCACTCGGCACACGTGGAGCAGGTCCAGCCGGCTGGTTGACGGTGCCAGCCACTGTCATCACGTGGCTTCTTGGAAATGGACTCGGTCTTCCGTGGATGCAAGCTCTCCCCACAGCTCCATCCCGCTGGCCCTTGTCCTCCGAAATCTTCGCATTTGCACTAACTCCTCCTGCTGGAATTCTCTGCTCATCAGGCGTGAGTCTCCCCGGCAGGGAGACTTCAGCCACTGCTCCAGAACCAGAGTGGCATAGCCAGAGCTGTCCCACCCAGATGCCCACGGAGACTGCTCTGCCTGGAGTCAGGCCAGGACAGCCTTCCCGGGCAGAGACTCACTCTGGAGTCCCCTGGAGCTCTAGGGTGGAGGCTGCCACCTGAGCAGTTACCTTAGTCTTAGAGGTGGCCCCGGGAGAGCGAGCCCACATCATCGTTGGTATGGCCCTGTGGACAGCGTTCGCTGCTTGCCACCGGTTCGCCTTCCTGTCTTATGGGTGATGCTGTCATGGAGGAGATGCCGATGAGAATGGGGACAAGGCGCTCAGACTTCCGAGGGAATCCAGAAGAATCCCCAGGGCACTGGCCGACCATGCCTGTTCCAGGATTTCTCCCCGTCTGCGGGCTCGATGCTGACGAAGCCCTGGACTTGGGCTCCTGTGGCCCACTCTGAGTGGCTGGGACGCCTGCGTGCCCCAGGACCCAACTCACTCTCTGCTCCCATTTCCCCACATCAGCCAGCGGGAGTTAATTCTGGAAGGGGCCGCTTCGGTGCCCAGGACACCGGCACGTCGTTTCTTCCATGGTCTTTCCTTTTGCTCTCCCTTCCTGGGGACCGTGCACACACTCAGAGCTGCGCTCGTGCCGGGAGCCCTGCCGTGTGCCGGGAGCTGTCGGCACATGGTCCCGTGAGTTCATCTGGTTTCCACTCAACAGGTAAAGGCCAGCACCTTTGGCATCCTCTGTTACTTGGATGCACGGGCTGCCGCGTCACCTGAAACCTTTCAGCCACGTTGGGTTCTCTTGGTAGAAATCCCTCCCACGGAGAATTGCCTACGTCAGTGTTTATGGAAGACTCTGTCTATCCTAGGAAATGAGTCTAGCTACTCTTTCAATATATTACTGCTGCGAACTTGATGAGTCAATCATTTAGACACCATTCGGATTTTTTTTAAAGATTGTATTTATTCATTTGAAAAACAGAGCTACAGAGAGGCAGAGGCAGACACAGAGACAGATCTTCCATCGCTGGTTCACTCCCCAGATGGCCACAGCAGCCAGAGCTGAGCCGATCTGATCCAAAGCCAGAAGCCTTGAGTTTCTTGCTGTTCTGCCATGTGGGTGCAGGAGCCCAAGGACTTGGGCCATCTTCCACTGCTTTCCCAGGCCACAGCAGAGGGGGCAGCCGGGACTCGAACTGGAGCTCATATGGGATGACGGCACTGCAGGCAGTGGCTTTACCCGCTACGCCACAGTGCCGCCCCCACCCCCACAGCGCCACCCCCACCCCCACCCCCACTTGGGTTTTTCAAAACAAACAAAAAACCAGAGAAATAAATGCATATTTAAACATTATCTACCACCATCAAATTCTATCTGTGCCTTTAAGTTTTGTTTAGGAAGCATAACTTTGCTGATTACATTGATAAATAATCTTTTAAAATGCCAAATAATGTATCTTCCAGTGAAAAAATAAGATATTAATTACCCTTGGAAAATGCCGTATAGGCTAAAACAAAATTCATGCACACACATTTATAAGCACATAGATAGGCGTAGACCAGCATATGCATGGATATGCACACATATATAGTTTTTAAATCACATATTTTGCTTGGCATTTTTAAAATTTTATAGGATCTTGGCTGTCTATCATTTTGCAGGAGTAGGTTGACATCTTAGCGTGCTCTGCTGGGCTCATTCCATTGTCCTTGCTGGTGTGGTAACCCATTGTCACTTGAGACTGTGAAAGTAAAGCATTAAGTATCAGTAGGACAAATGGCTGCCATCCTCCAAGATTTGAATTTCTTTTATTTGATCTCTAATTCCTTTATCTTCACATTTTCCCTCCTCTTACAAGATGGGGATTTCACTTAAAAATCAAATGTCTGCCGATGTCTGTGAGGCCCCAGGCTGTGCCTTTCCCAGTGCCCAGGTTGCCCACTCCAGCGTGGATGCTTCTGCCTCTGAACGAATGGCAGCCCAGGAACCCCTTGTGCTGGACGGAAATAAACCCCCAGGAGCGCACGCGCCCCAGTACCGTTTCTAAGTCTGTAATGTTGTTGAAGTGCGTTTTCCTCTGTGTTTCTGGTTTCCAGGCACTTCAGTTTGGTTTACAGCTTGATGGAACGTTTGTCCTATTCATTTACTTAGTGAATGAGTTTGTTACTGGAAGATTAAATTGATTTCATTGAATGTTGCTAATAATCACTTGTTACAGCTGAAATATGCCCCATAGATCCTTGGGAAATGTAACTGACACCTGTAGTGGAGGAGACAGGTGCCTGCTCACACGTGTTCTAGCTAAAAACCTTACCCCTCCTAGCAGGTGTGCAGCGCTGGGGAACTGAGAGAGAATGGGGACAGCCTGGGGGGCCACAGTGCCACAGTCAGAGGTAAGCTAGAACTTGCTTAAAACTAAGAAAATAGAAGGTCGGCGCTGTGGCGTAGCGCCTGACCTGTAGTGCTATGGGTCCCCTATGGATCCTCTTTCTAGTCCTAGCTGCTCCATTTCTGATTCAACTCCCTGCTAATGTGCCTGGGAGAGCAGTAAAATATGGTCCAAGCCATTGGGTCCCTGCACCTGCATGGGAGACCTGGAAGAAGCTCCTGGCTCCTGGCTTAGGATCAAGCTCCAGCCATTGCAGCCATCTGAGGAGTGAACTAGCGGATAGAAGACCTCTCTCTCTCTCTGTGTGTCTCTCACTCTCTGTAATTCTTTCAAATAAATAAAACAAATCTTTAAAAAAGCCTTAAACATAGAGAAAACTGGTCACAGAAGTGGACTGGTCAAGGGCAGTGCGTTCAGAGCTGTGGCACCTTGAGTTGATCCTGCTAGAGCTGAACCTGTTCAAGGAAGCCCCAGTAATAGAAGCACTTTGGTGCAGAGAAAGAGATGAACAGCTCAAGGAAACACAGCAGTGGTTTAATCAAAGAATCAGACAAGAAGTATCTGTGATACGCAGATAAGCACTTCAGATGAACAAGGAAGAGACATGTTATTCATAAAACTGTAACTAAATCATACACTGCCCTTTAGGGGGGACTTACAACATAATCAATGCTAGGCAAACTGAAGAATGAAAAGAAAAATAAAATGAAATAATATAGTGTCCTAGAATAACAACAAAAATATACATGAGAATTTATTTAAGATCCTGAAATGCATGGGGTCAGCGCCGTGGCTCACTTGGTTAATCCTCCACCTGCGGCGCCGGCATCCCATATAGGCGCCGGGTTCTAGTCCCGGTTGCTCCTCTTCCATTCCAGCTCTCTGCTGTGACCTGGGAAGGCAGTGGAGGATGGCCCAAGTCCTTGGACCCCTGCACCCGCATGGGAGACCAGGAAGAAGCACCTGGATCCCAGCTTTGGATTGGCGTAGTGCACCGGCCATAGCAGCCATTTGGAACGGAACGAAGATCTTTCTCTCTGTCTCTCTCTCTCTCACTGTCTATCTGTCAAATAAAATTTAAAAAAGATCCTGAAATGTGGAAAACCTTTAAAGCATGGTACTGAACACCAAAGCCTTAAAATAAAATTGAGAGATTCTATTCCTTTATAATATTAAAATTCCAGAATGGAAAACCTATCTTCATGGGGCCGGTGCTGTGGCGTAGTGGGTAGAGCCACCACCTGCAGTGCCAGCATCACATATGGGCACCGGTTCAAATCCCAGCTGCTCCATTTCAGATCCAGTCTCTGCTGTGGCCTGGGAAAGCAGAAGATGGCCCAAGTCCTTGGACCTCTGCACCCACATGGGCGACTCGGAGGGGACTCCTGGCTCCTGGTTTCAGATCAGCACAGTTCTGGGCGTTGTGGCCATCTGGGGAATGAATCAGTGGATGGAAGACTTCTCCCTCTCCCTCTCCCTCTCCCTCTCCCTCTCCCTCTCCCTCTCCCTCTCCCTCTCCCTCTCCCTCTCCTTCTCTCTCTCTCTGCTTCTGCCTCTCTGTGACTCTTCCTTTCAAACAAATAAATAAAATCTTTAAAAAAAAAAAAAGAAAACCTATCTTCAGTGAAGTCAAAAAACAAGTGGCAAACCAGAAGGAAATATGCGGGATCCATTTGGTAAATAGAGAGCTGATTTCCTTAATCTACAAAAAGTTCATAAACAGTTGAAAAAGGAGACAGCTCAACAGGAAATCAAGCAAAGTGAGTCAACACGCGTTTCATGCAAAGAAAGTCTGCTGGTGAGTTAACCTGAGAAACACTCGGGCTTCACTAAAGAAATACAAATAAATATGCTGACATACCACTCTTTACATCTCTCTGATTGTTAAAAATTTAACAACACTCAGTGTTAGCCTAAGCATAAAACTGAAACCCTACCCACCATTGGCCAGAATATAAATTAGGACATTTTTTAGAGAGCTGAGTTCTAATGTTTTAAATTTAAACCTTATGAGCTATAAGAGCTGCACTTTGAATAACGATGGCGTTGCTTGTTTCAGATAAATCCTTCTATACAAGATAATTATGAAATATTTCTTAGAGAACTATCTGAATATATTTGAGAGTGACCAAAGCAAGCAGAGAGATGATCCCTGAGACAAAGGAGCTGCACCTGGTGAGACTGACATGACAGACTGTTGACAGACACCCGCCAGTCTGCGTGGAGTGGGATGGCTGAGAATGAAGCCCAACTCCATGGACTTACTCCTTGACTACTCGAAGGATAGGATTCAGGTTGCCAGGGTGGCCAGCCAGGGAGGGAGCTGGTCCTGAACGGGAGAGAGAAGCAGAGGAAGGAAACCCAGAATCTGAACCTGAACTCCGACTCTTGGCTGACCCTTGAAGCGCACAGGATGGGAAGGTTGTGGGGCCGGGCAGGAAGCAGCAGGTGGAAAGCTGGAGGACGTGAGTGGGGCTGTAGCTTCTGTCCACCCCAGGGAAGTCGTAGTCTGGAGTTTAATTCAGCCAAGTCAGTTGCATGATAGTAGGAAAAGTATCAGCAATCTACACAGAAACAAAACAGCATCCAGAATCTACTGTGTGCCTTGCATGTTGCCCGCAGACAGCGCTGCTGGGGCTGGGGGGCGGCAGGGAGGTTCACGTCAGGAGGAAGACAGGCAGTGGACGTCGACTCTCCCAGGAGACCCAGAAGCGGGACTTAGTGCAGAAGGGTCTCCAAGCCATCGGTATGTGTAAGTGCAAGGTCTACAGGAATGTTACTGTTGCTAATAATAAATGGATAGCAGGCTGGGGACAGAGGAGAATCTTGAAAAAGGGACAGACCCAGTGATAGCTCCAGAACTGGAAATGGGGCTAATTCCACCTCTGAAATACAAAACTCACAGGAGGGACTTACCCACATACGGAGACGCCTCGAGAAAAAGTCACGAAACTTGAAGCTAAATTACCCATGCTGAAGGGGGGGAGATGATTAGGAAAAAAACGAGAAGACCCTCTGTGGTGTTTAGAAGGCTATCAAGTAATCTAGAGTGTACGTAATAGGAGTCCCAGATGAAGAAGAGAGAGAACAGAGGACAACCATTTGAAGAAATGAGGGCGGATTTTCTCAGAATGGTAAAATCTTACACCTACAGCTCCAGCAACTCGTTATTAGGATAAATACAAGCACACCATACATACCTACAAGCACACCAGAGTCAAAGGGCAGAAAGCCGAAGACGAAGACGAAGTGTTGAAGAAGAGACGCAGTGTGCACAGGGGACGTGATACAAGTGCAGTTGACTTCTCATTAGTATCAGGGAAAAGACCGCAGGATGACATGTTTAAAGCGACATAAGAAAAATCAGGGGCCCGTGTTGTGGTGTAACAGGTAAGCCACCGCCCGCTACGCTGGCATCGCACAAGCGCGCTGGCTCCAGGTCTGGCTGCTCCACTTCTGGCCCAGGTCCCTGCTACTGTGCCTGGGGAAGCAGGAGAAGGAGGCCCCAGTGCTCGGGGTCCTGCACCCACGTGGGAGACCGGATGGGGTTCCAGGCTCCTGGCTTTGGCCTAGCCTACAAATGGCCATTGCAGCCACTTGGGGGGTGAACCAGCAGATGGAAGACCTCTCTGTCTCGCTCTATTTCTTCTTCTCTCTCTGTGACTCTGCCTTTCAGATAAATAAAACAAATATTTTTTTTAAAAGAGGAGGCATTTGGTCTAGCAGTTAAGATACCTGGATCCCGCACTTGAGTGCCTGGGTTCCATTTCCAGCTCCTGGCTCCACTTCCTGTCAGCGCAGACCCTGGGAGGAACAACGCTGGTTCAGGTAGCTGTGTGCTCACCACCATGTGGGAGACATCGACTGAGCGACTCCCGGCTCCAGTCACCATCCAGTTCCCCATGTTGTAGGCACTGGAGAGTGAGCCAGTGCATGGCATCTCTCTCCCCCTCTCCCTCTCCCCCTCCTCCCTCCCACTCCCCCCCTCTCCGTCCCCCTCTCCCCCTCTCCCTCCCCCTCTCCCTCTCCCCTCCCCCTTCCTCCTACATGAACAAATTAAAGAAAGAAAAATAAATTATGATCCTAGCATTCTGTACCCAATGAAAATTTTCTCCAAAAAAAAAAAAAAAACCAAGAATGAAGACATTTTAAAATACACAAAAACAGATATTTTTTCACCATCAGAACTGTGGTACAAGAAATGTCACAGAGGCTTGCTCAGGTGGAAGGGAAATGAAACACACGGACAAGTCACCCAAGTCAGCACAGAGAGCGCTGGGAATGAGCACCACCTCACCCAAGTCAGCACAGAGAGCGCTGGGAATGAGCACCACCTCACCCAAGTCAGCACAGAGAGCGCTGGGAATGAGCACCACCGCCATCGGCCTCCGCCAACGCGCCCCTGTGTGGACACGCTCTCGTTTTTCCTGAGTGTGTACCTGGGATGAGGTACACACCCACGCTGTGGTTTTGATTCATGTTTTCCTGTGACTCACGATGTTGAACATCTTCGTATGTGCTTCTTGGCCTTCTGATCCTTGGTCTAATTTTTAAACTGGATTATTTGCCTCTGTATTGAGTTCTGGGAGTTCTTTACACACTTGCCCTGGAGGCAGACGCATTAAGAAGGCAATGAGGAAAAGTAACAGCTGTGAGTACTGTCTGTACCCCATGGCACGCACATTCACCTCTGAACGCGGGAGGGAATCCTCACGCAGTATTTGGAACTTGGCGATTCCATTTGGCCCTCTGCAGCGATTTAGCGACTGCCTCGCACCCCACCCTTCCTCCTCTGCTCTGTGAGCTGGGGGTGGATTCCGCAGATCCCCTGTTTGTACTGCGGGCTGCTCCCTGCGGAGAACAACCACCAGAGAGCGCTAGAGAGAGACTGGAAGCCTGGGAGACCGAGCTGCTTCCTGCTCCCATGGGGTCCTGTGACCCCAGTTCGCAGCAGTTTCCACGTCCACAGAATCAGCCTCAGCGCATCCCCCCAGGGTCACTGCCCAGTCAGCAGGGCACTGAGCCTGCCCGTAATCCCCCAGGCCTCTGAGGGTGGCCCCTCCTGACGCCCTCCCCTTCCCCCACACTCCACCCCGCGGCATTTGCTTCTTGCCTTTTTAGTTCTGTTATACCTGCTCAGTGAATCCTCAAGATCGACTCTCTCGCCCGGCCCCAGCTGGTGGATCATCTGGACAACGGTGGACTTCCGTTCCCACTGCAGTCCCAAGCCACCTGCCCCACTGGGTGGGCGCCCAGGAGGCGGCGTCTTACCCTTCCCTGGGTCTAGCCGACAGTCAGACAGGAGCAGGGCAGTGTGGCCCCAGCAGAGGAAGAATTCCGTGGGTGTCCGTGACGGTGCCGGGACTTGACCTGCGTGATATCCCTCGCTGCAGAAGCGGGCTTGGGGGAGCTGCCCCGAGCCTGGGGACGCTTGGGCCTGGGGCTGTCCAGGGCGGTGGGCTGTCTTGACACTTGGACTACACAGCAAAAGTAACAGCTGTTCTGATTGTCACTGACTGGGTCTCCTGCTGCCCTCCGCCCCCTGGATGAGCCTCCTGGAGCCCCTGCGGGTCCTTCACAGCCTTCTCCTCCTTCGGATTTGCCCTTAAGATAAAACAGGCCCTCCTGTGGGCTCTGACCACCTGCAGCTCCTCCTGCCCCCTCCCCAAGTCCCAGCTGATGTCTTAGCTCCTTAAAGAGCCCCTCCCGTCCTCCACCTGGGAAGCCCACCTGCCCGGCAGGTCCTCGCCTGCTCACGCCCAGTCATTCTTCAGACCACGGTGTAAAAGTCACTGCCCATGGCAGGCACTCCTGGCGCCTTCCGCACAGCCTCTGAGCTGGCCTCACCAGGCTCGTCCTTGCTCGTTGACCGTCAATGCAATTGGTCATCTTGTCTTTGTTGCCCTTGCCACGCGTGCAACGTTCCCAGTCTCTTTCAGGAGACTGTAAGCTCCGCAGTGGGACAAGGACCAGCTACGTCCTGCCTTTTACTCTATTCCTAACCCTCCATGTGGGCCTTGGCATTGTGTAGGGTAAGTACTGATCGAATGAATTGTTGAGCAAATGCATGAGCAAAACCTAAAAGAGGCCCATCTGCCAGGAATTCCATGTTTTTGTCCCAACAGGGAAGAGTTTGCGTATGGACAGAAGTGGGTGCCCAGACCTCACTCTCCCAAGGGCTCCAAGCCCAAGGCTCGTCTGTCGAATTCCCCGAGCAAGATGCCATGGTTCACGCCATGGCCTTGAGCTGTCCTTCCTGACATCACTAGCAATCAGTTCATCTCCTGATTGCCTTTATCCACGGGAATAATTATTGGCGTTATTATTAGACCTCAGACTTTGTACTGAGATCCTCAAGGTGCTGTTGACTTTAGCTGGAGGGGCCCGGAGCTCGCCATGGGCTTTCTTTTGGGATCACAAAGGAGCTGAGGGCCCTGGAAGGGGGCTTCTCGGACCTTTGTCCTGAGTTAAGAGTGATCTGTCCTAATGTCTAAAATAGGTGAGGGGCGGGCGGTCAGTGCCTCAGGCTGCTTGGGGTGCCTGCACCCCGGATCCGAGTGCTCGGGTCCCAGCCTTGGCTCCACTCTGGTTCTGCTTCCTGCGAATGCACACACTGGCAGCAGGAGTTGGTTCACGCACTGGTGTCCCTGCCGCTCATACGAGAGGGAGATCTGGCCTGAGTTCCTGGCCCCTGACTTCTGGCTGGCCCAGCCCTGGCCATTGCACACATTTGGGTAGCAAACCAGCAAATGGGAGAGCTCTGTCCGTCTCTTTCTGCCTTGCAAGCACACACAACACGTGAACGCTCACCTGTGCCCAGCGAAGTGCAAGCATCAAGCTTTTTCCTACATCCACCGCCTTTAGTAGCCTGGTGCCACGGAAGTGGTGCTGTCGTGGGTTTTCACAGGCGGGCAAACAAGCCCCGTGTCCCGGGGTCTCAGGAAGTGAGTGGCAGAGCCACCAGGGGGAGCCCACCCAGAGCCCACCCTCTCAATAACAATTCCATTAGTTGTCCTGGAGGTAGAATTTTCTACTACAGAAATCCATTTCAAAATGGTTTTAAAAGTTCGAGTGTGATCTTCGGAAGGCTCAGCAAGGCTGTGTGCCGGCCTTGGCTCATCTCAATTCCAAGGTGGGCTACCGGGGAGCCCGGGCCATTTCCTGCAGTGAGACCTCCTCGCCCAGCGAGGGAATTCGTTAAGCAAGGAGCTGTAGGGAAGGCAGTCATTCCCAAGTCACTTCCTGACCGATTAAACCGCACACTATTAAAAACGTAATTCTTTCAGATGCTGCATTCTGGAACGTATTTATAGGAAACAAGGAAGCCTCAATTACAGCAGAGCACAGGGTGCCGGGCTGGGGGGGACGTCCAGCCCGCAGGCCGTGCGGGACCTGCCAGAGCATCGGTCTGTTCTACAAGGCAGCCGCGTGCCGGGTGTGAAATCTACAGCAGGCTCACATTTAAGTCCATCATTTTGTACGGCCCACAGTGATGCTATAAATATCCAAATGGCCCTTGGAACAAAAAGACTCCTCACCCCCCACCCCTGGAAAAGAAGGGAAATGCAAAGAGGGGGCGAATTCTAAATTCCTCCTTAAACGTCTTTAATTAGAGAAGTAGCGATATGGGTGATGCTGCCATGACTGAAACACTCCAGAAGCAGATGGAAGTACTGAGGGGCGGGGGGGCCGATCCTTCTCAGAGGGTGAGGATGTTCAGCAAGCAGCCAAGGGGATGAGGACCCCATCTCCAGGTGACGTCCGCACTGCGAGCCCCGTGTGCTGTTTCCACAGCCGTGCCCGGTGTCGCTTCACTGCCGGCTGTTCTGCCAAGAGACGGCATCAAGTCACAGTGGATTAACAGCTCCAGGAGAGCAGAGAGCTGTCCGGGCTCCAGTTCCGCTTGGCGCCGGGCCTGGGCTCCTTTTGGCTTTTTCCTTAAAGGGAAAGGATTCTGGGATAGCTGTTGTGTTCGCTGTGACTCGAGTGTCCGGCTAGATTTCCGTGCCGGTTTTGGAACCAAGCACGGACCCCTTATCCTGACGGCGACGAGAGAGAGAACTGCTGAAGCAAGTGGGTCTGAAGATGCAGGAGAAAATTCATCACTCTTACCCCAAACGTTACAACAACGCCAGCAGACAAAATTTATACTCCAGGCATCTTTGTTCGCAAGGAAGCCACAAAGTCCTTTATACTCCCATCTCCCCAGACCACAGGAAAAAAGTCCTCAGAGAAAGGCTGAGCCACTAGATTACCCAAGTTGTATCAGTACACGGAAACTTTCTGTTATCTGCTTAAACAGGACCGTCTCACCTGCTGCGTTCAGAGCGATCCTTGAGTACAGATAAACAAGGTGAGCAGGATCTGCTTATTGCTGTTGCTACATTAAAATGATTAGCGATCGGAACCCACCACTGGATGCAGTATCTAAAAATCCCAAAGCTCCATTCCTCTCTGGTTACATCTCAGTGCTGGAAGTCGGCGTGCTCTCATTTGAGGCCACAGTTGATGCGATGCATTTGCGCCTCCTCTCCCGTCCCTTGTCAGAGCTGTGCATTACAGACTCATTCACAATGACCGAATCAATTCATTCCAAAGAAAGAAGATCTATTCTATGTGCAGTTGGAGTTGCACCTTTTAGCTCGTATTCTACCACTACTGGCGAGCAGCTGTAAGATGCATTGTGCTCTTGGGCATTTCTTGAAGGAAAAAAGTCAAGGGCATTCCTCGCCAGAAAAATGTTTTTACATGAGGCAGGACGTATTTGTGATTTTCTGTGCACGCTTTCTCCTCCCCAGGAGCCTCCCCACAACAATACTTCTGCCTTCTGCCTGCTTTCTCAGTGCCTGGAAGCAGCTCCAGGCCGCTGGGTGGCCCTGAATGGCTCTGGGCGGGCCGAGCACCCTCACCAAGGCTTGCACGTGGGATGCAGGAACTCACGTTCAAGGACTTGCCAGCGCCATCCCCTGTGTCAAGCCACCTCTGCCACCCTGAGAGCAGCCAATGAATGCCAAGAGCACAATTTTAAGGCCTGCTGACTCTCTGGCCTGCCCGTGGGTGAGGGGAGGTTGCTGAGCACAGCGCAGCCTCCTGGCTGGTGGGTGGGCGTGGGGTGCAGGGAGAGTCCCGGGTTGTCTATGTGGGCAGTGTTGTGTGGCTGGCAGCTTGGGCCAGCTTTCAAGTAATTAAAAGACCTCAACAAATGCCAAGCCTCGGAGAAGGGGAAAGAACTTCCAATGGCGTTGGTGCAGAGAACGTGGGGACGGCAGGGTGGTTTGACCTGCAGCTCGATGAGACCGGGTGGGGCTTCAGAGGACCTGGGCTTCTGCCTGTCTCACAGCTGAGGCAGCTGAGTGCTTGTGTGGGGAGGACTTGATGGCACGTCAGCCTTCCTGAGTGCATGCAGACACTGCCCCCCGGAACGTGGGACCTTCCACCTCTTACAACTTGTAGAGGCTGGGTGCAGCAAGGAATCCCAGGGGCGCAGGGATGGGGCTGCAAACTCAGAAAGCTAACTGGAACCTGCTTCTGCACACAGCACAGCCCTGAGTGGGCTGGATGTGATCGACGCTGCATGTCACTGCTGGGCAGGCAACAGGGAGGATCTGGCAAACTGGAGTGCTTGTGCCCTGCCGACTCCGCGCTAGTCAGCCTTGGCCTGAGAGGTGGGCAGGCCCAGGGTGCCAGTCTTCCCCACTTCTGAAGAAAAAAAAAGCCAGAAATCCATAGGTTTCTGTCAAATTCCTTAAGCTTAAAATACCAATGACTGCTTGGAATTTAAATATTGAAGGTACCTGGTGAGGGTCCGACAAAGCTCATCGCTAAGTCGCGTGAGCCTGTGCAGGGGGAGCCCGCCTGGGTTCCAGAGGCACGGGCTCCTCGGGCCTGCAGCCTGGGACCGAGGAGCACCCCCAGCCCAGCCCAGCCCACCCCACCCCACCCCACCCCACTCCACCCCCCCAACCCAGCCCAGCCCAGCCCACCCCACCCCACCCCACCCCACCCCAGCCCAGCCCAGCACAGCCCAGCCCAGCCCACCCCACCCCAGACCAGCCCAGCCCAGCCCAGCCCACCCCACCCCACCCCAGCTCAGCCCAGCCCAGCCCAGCACAGCCTGCCCAGCACAGCCCACCCCACCCCACCCCCACCCCACTCCACCCCCCCAGCCCAGCCCAGCCCAGCCCAGCCCACCAGCCCAGCCCACCCCAGCCCAGCCCACCCCACTCCACCCCCCCAGCCCAGCACAGCCCAGCCCACCGCAGCCCAGCCCAGGTCTTTGTCCTCTTGGCCGCACCCACTGTGGGCAGAGCTGCTCTCTCTCTAAGCCAGGATGCCCCAGGCCTCTTGGGAAGCGTCCTGTTGCTTTGGCTTTGCTTGGCCCGGAGGGGTTTCCACTCCCTCAGCGGATGGAGCCGGCTGGGTGCGCCCCAGTGCTGCTCCTGGAGCAGGGATGCGAGATGCTGGATGCGTGGAGCCTCTGCTCTGAGATACAGCATTTCCATGTTACACAGAGAGAAACCATGGCGAGCCAGCCTGCTCCCGAGAAGGAGGGAACATTCCGTCCCTTTTTAGGACTCTCAAGAAAATGCCGTAGGGGGTTCCAAATGACAAAATATGTTTGCAGATTATACAGATTGGCGATTATTTTTCCACCCTCCAAAGCTAAGAGAAACATAGAAAACAATAGATGCTGCATTTGTTGTATCACTTCTTATCAACTCCTGCCTCGTGTTTTGCTCTTCCCGTCTCTGTGTGTTCCTTCCCTGCCGGCCGCAGTTCCAGCCTTCACGGCTCGCACGGGTGTTCAGCAGCCCAGCCACTGCAGCTTCCCTGTCTTGGACCTGGAGCCCTCCTTGCACGGCCAACCTCTGTTGATTCTCGGAGGACGGAGGGCACAGCGTGAGCCTTGGGCTCTGCCTCCACGCGTGCCAGCACCCTTGGCGGGAGTGGTGCAGGCAGATAGGATGCAATTGATTAGATTTGGGAGCTGGAGACCACGCCTTCGCCCTGCCCCTGTGTGATCTCATGCCCCTACCTGGCCTCACCGGTACGCCCACCTGCCAATCAGACTACGTAACCACTCCCCTTCGCCAGAGAACAGAAGGCCTGGGGTACCGGGGCCTCCCTTGTCCTGCGCCTTTGCGCCCAAGGCCTTTGTGCCGCCTCTGCCTCTGCTTTCCTGCCCACGATTCGCCACCTGTGGCTTCGCTCCACGTGGCTCCCGGCCGCTCTCTGCCCGCTCTGCACCCAGCTAATGCTTCCAGACTTCTCTCCTGAATAAAGCCCGCGCTTCCCTGTGTATTTCTTGCACTGAATAAATGCCAAAACCTTACCACCACGTCGCCTGGTTTATTCCAGCTGGTATTCAGAATTCTTATCTGAATAGAGACAAGAACTCTCAGGATATTAGTGTTAAAAATTATTACTGAAAGGCCGGCGCCGTGGCTCAACAGGCTAATCCTCCGCCTTGCGGCGCTGGCACACCGGGTTCTAGTCCCGGTCGGGGCGCCGGATTCTGTCCCGGTTGCCCCTCTTCCAGGCCAGCTCTCTGCTGTGGCCCAGGAGTGCAGTGGAGGATGGCCCAAGTGCTTGGGCCCTGCACCCCATGGGGAGACCAGGAAAAGCACCTGGCTCCTGGCTCCTGCCATCGGACGAGCGCGGTGCGCAGCGCGCCATCCGCGGCAGCCATTGGAGGGAGAACCAACGGCAAAGGAAGACCTTTCTCTCTGTCTCTCTCTCTCACTGTCCACTCTGCCTGTCCAAAAAAAAAAAAAATTATTACTGAATCCAGCTGATCTCAGGAGTGGGAAGCTCCTGGCTGTGCGCTGTGCTGGGAGAATGCAGAGGGGAGACGGCCACGGGAGGGCAGAGTGTGGGCCTCAGGACGGGGCGCGGCCTCGCAGGACTGTGCGTGGAACCCGCACTTCCTGACTACGAGAATAAAACGGAGAAGCAGCAGCTCCACGCTCCGCCCTGACCGTGCGGGAGCGCAGCTGTATGTGGGAAAGGCAGACTCTCATTCCATCTTCTATTTAACGTCAATTTCAAACTAAATTACAGTCCGTTTCCTTTGGTTTATCTTCCAGGCCACTCTATTTCTTTATGACTTCCTTGTGCAACCTGCTACAAATTCTTTATATTTTTCAAATTATTTTTTACCAAAACAATTTTCCATCATCTTTAAATGGAAGTTCAAGTAGATAAGAATTGCACTTATACTTTCACAATGCGTTGTTATTTGATTTTGCTCTTTACTAATATTTATCCATGTGTAACACTGCACAGAAAGGTATAATCACAACACTTTGTGTTTTTATTCATTCCATCAATATTTAACGAACAAAATACATTTTATGCTTCTTCTCCAGTTTCATAAATTTTAATGTCAGCAAAATATCTCATAAGCTCTCTCCTTAGGGTTAATCCACCGTAATTCCTAAAACAGTTCTCATGTTTTAACCTGCATTTAACAAGGCAGCGTCACGGTGACCATCAGCACTACACCGCAGCCGCAGTGCCCTGGCCACAGTGGAGTTCCCTGTATCTGTTCCCACGAGTCACTCAGGGACTGGATGCGACAAGGAGCCTGGAAGCCAGGCCAGCCAGGCCGGGAAGTGGAGGAGGTTGGTTGGAGCCGAGAGAAGCCAAGAGGAAAGTGAGCAGAAACTGAGGCAGCCAACGACAGGGCGGCCAGCGGGAGGGACCAGCCCTGCTGCACACGGCCCAGGGGGCGCTGCTGCCCCGACGCTGGGGCTGTGTGAGTGCAGTGTCCCCTGCAGGCCAACAGAAGCCCAGAAGGGGACTTGTGTACAGATCTTACTCGTACTGCCGGCTCTCTGTCCATGAGGGCTGCCATGGCGCAGTGCCCAACACTGGTGGCCAAAGCAGTGGAAACCTCTCTCTGACTGCTCTGCAGCCTGGAGGCCAAGGTTAAGGTGCCGACAGATGCAGTCCTGGGAGGACTTGGTCTCTGCTTTCAAGATGGGGCCTTGATGGCGTCCTCACACGGCAGACGGCTGGGAAGACAGAAAGGCGTGCAGCCGTCTCCCTTGGGCCCTTTCTAGGGGCGGCCAGCACCCAGGAGCCCTGGGATCATCACCACCTACAGGCTCCACCTCCTGGGTCCCAGCAGGAGAGTCCTGGGGGCACAAACGCGCAAGCCAGGGCTCCGGCCTAAAGCACCATCCGTCAGGTTGTAGCTCTGGACCGCTGCCCTCAGCTCTCAGGACAGGGGGTAGGGATGCCCTGGACTCCAGTGCAGCCTGGGGGCCTGTCCCATTCACACTTGGAGGAGAACGAGGCTGGCTGGGAGGGGACGGCGCAGGGCGGCCTCCCCCAGGAGCACTGTCAGGCCGAAGGGGCTGCTGCGAGACTCCCCTTTCCTGCCTGGTCTCTGGGCAGCGCTTCCTCGCTTCCTTCTTGGCGGTTACAGGTCTGATTCACGGCCAGGGGAGGCAAACACAGCCAGCATCGTAAGCGCCGCTAACGAGCTCACCTCTGCCGCGGGAGCAATTCCATCGATAGAGAAAAATGTGTAGGCTGGACTTCTTCACTTACGGTGACGCTTCTATGACTGTTTACCAAGTGCAGTTATGATGATCCCACAGTGTGTTTTAATTGGCTTGTATTTGTCTGTTCATCTAATTAGCAGCCTTTTTTCCAGGAGTCTGGTGAGTGGAGTCCAGCTGATAGGTGGATATGCACACACGAGGACAGGGACATGACGGATGGCCCACACACGTCTGACAAGCAATCTTGTGTTTTTAATAACATGAAGCATGGGGGAGAGAAGGGAACAGAGAGGAAAAGAAATCTATTTTTATAGAGCACGGGAAGCCATGGGGTTGTGCAGGAGAAGACCAAATGTGTGCTCGATAGGATTATCATTACAGGTAATTTCAATTCTTCCAAACTAATTGAAGCTCTCTAAGGAGTCTGCACTGTCGCCTCCCTGAGAGACACGTGCAGGAGAGGGCTCGGCTACTCCTTACTCAGAAGCTCCCGGGGCAGACTCCACGGCTGACCTAGAAGGTACCCGCAAGTTAGAATTGGCCAAGACAGCAAGGTCAGACAGGGCTGCAGATCATTCCAGGGAGGACGGGGAACTTGATTGAAAGCCGCCATCCCTCCTGGCTGCTAGGAAAGTGGCTCCCATCACGTGGCGCGCCTTGGCCAACTTCACGTTCAGTGCAGGTTTTCTCATGGCTCCCAGAGGCACCCAGGCGCTCCCTGGAGCCTGGCCTCCGTAAGTAGGGCCTCTCCCAGGCACTCCATCTCCGCTGTGTCCTGTGCAGCTTACTACACTAATATATCATTGGAGCAACAACTTGCTTTGGTGATGGATGGCGCAGTGGAGCCGGGAGGTGCCGCTCACCCCATGACGGACTGCCCCCTTGCTCCGACAGATACTCAGAGGGCTGCCCCGTGGGTCCTCTGGGAAGAGGAAGGGACAGGCTGAAGCGTGGGCTTGTTTAAAGACATGCACACCAGGCTCTTCACAGAGGTCCCCCATAGATCTTCCCTGAGTAGGAGTTACATTCTATGGCCAGGTGAGGCAAAGTGGACGCATATGAACGCTGCATTCAGAAGCTTCTAGAAAGCTGAGATCTTGGACAAGCCATCCGGAAGGTTCCCAGGGGCGTGGCCCCTTCATGCTGCACCCTTACTGCTGGAGAGACAGCAGTTCTCTCCGAGTTTAAGGAGTCTGTTGCTCTTGCTGCCCTTAAACTTGTCACGGGAGAGAAGTAGAAGCCCCGTTTTCTACAAGCTCAGGGGCACACTGGCCCCGCAGGATAGTCTCGAAAGTCCAGCTCTCTCAGGGTGAGCAGGGGTTGACTCCCTGCCTGGCTCAGCTCTGGACCACCGATGCCCTCGGGTCAGAAAGGGGTCAGACTCAACAGCTGGGCACCATCGCACCAGCAGGGGTTTCCCAGTGATGCTCCTCAGGCTCGCCATTACACAGATCAGCCAGCAGGTTTTCTAAATCTCCTCCAGGTTCTTCCAATAGCGGCTGGTTGTGCAATGCCCCAGTTGAAGCATCTTTTTTAAATTCATTTGACAGGTGGCGTTACAGACAGAGAGAGAAACAGAGAGAAAGGTCTTCCTTTCATTGGTTCACTCCCCAAATGGCCGCCATGGCTGGTGCTGCGCTGATCTGAAGCCAGGAGCTAGGTGCTTCCTCTTGGTCTCCCATGCGGGTGCAGGGCCCAAGCACCTGGGCCATCCTCCACTGCCCTCCTGGGCTACAGCAGAGAGCTGGACTGGAAGAGGAGCAGCTGGGACCAGAACCAGGTGCCGGTATGGGATGTCAGCACCGCAAGTGGAGGATTAACCATGTGAGCCATGGCGCCGACCTCCTGAACCATCTTTTAACCAATGTAAAGTCGATTATGGAAGGTCATTGCTTTGGACTGGACCCCCATGACAGACCAGACTATTGGAATTCCTCCTCCATTTCTGACACGGCTTCCTGGGAGACAGCAGATAGCGGTTCAGGTCCTGGGTGTCTGGCACCACGTGGGAGACCTCGATGGAGCTCCTGGCTCCTGGGTCAGCCCTGGCAGCTGCAGGCATCTCAGGAGTAAACCTGGGTGGAAGATCTCTGTCTCTCTTCCTCTCTCTGTGTTACTTTGCCTTTCAAATAAATAAAAATCAATAAATAAACTTAGAAAATAAAAAAGAAGTAATCCATGCTAGAGCTCCTTGTCACCAACCTCAAACTAAGTCTTTATGTGGCCAGCGCCTGGGCTCACTAGGCTAATCCTCTGCCTTGCAGCGCCAGCACACTGGGTTCTAGTCCCGGTTGGGGCAACGGATTCTGTCCCAGTTGCCCCTCTTCCAGGCCAGCTCTCTGCGTTGGCCTGGGAGGGCAGTGGAGGATGGCCCAAGTGCTTGGGCCCTGCACCTGCATGGGAGACCAGGAGAAGCACCTGGATCCTGCCATCGGATCAGTGCGGTGCGCCGGCCGCGGCGGCCATTGTGGGGTGAACCAATAGCAAAGGAAGACCTTTCTCTCTGTCTCTCTCTCTCTCACTATCCACTCTGCCTGTCAAAAAAAAAAAAAAGGTAGCCTCAGGTAACCTGACGTTAACCAACCAGTTACTTTCCTACTCTTCTATCTTTGCGTCCCCACTATACAAGGAAACCACTTTGGATGACCAACCAGCCAACCAGCCCCTTTTTCTGTTTGTTCTTTCCTGCTTTTTCCAGTCCCCTTCTATCTATAAAACCAAGCTCTTCTGCTCTGCCCATCAGAGCGAAGTGGCGTCCGATCCTACCACTGAAAATAAGGCCGACCGTGAGCTTCAGATGGTTGTGATTTTGTTCTCTGATGCAGCTTTGGCTGCTGCTGTAAAACTTCAAGATGATTTCAGCAAGCGGTTATAATGAGATGCAGACGTGCATTGGCCTGAACGCTGTGAAGATGACTAAGGACAGCAGTAACCTCACAGTGCCGGAGTGTTTAAAACGCACTTGAAACGTTCCCACGTTTGGTGGCTGTTCTCCCCTCAGCCCATCACATAGACTGGGCTGGTGCCAGATCCCCCTTACAGAAAAGGAGCCGTGGCAGGCAGGGTGAGAGGCAAGGCAGGACGTGTGCCTGTGTGAGGACAGGTCCCTCTCTTTCCAAACCTTCATCCGATGGACCATGAATCCCCCAACCTCCCACAAAGTCCCTGGGACACGGACTCAGCAGGTGCACAGGGTCTGTGCCGGAATCATTGATGCTACTGGAGCTGGAGGTAAGACTTCTGACGTGAAGTCACCGGGTCTCACAGCCTCAGCAGGACCTCGACGTTGCTGGAACAACGGTGGGAGCAAAGGGCACCCCGACGTGTAGCCTGGGCTGCACCCGAGCAGTGGACACTCCTCTCACTTGGGGGTCTTCTCTAAGCAGGACGGAAGGGCACTGCCCTGTTCTCTGCCCCGAGTGATACACAGCGGCCAAGTTCCAGACCCCGGGACGGCTCTGCTCCGGGATAGTGGAGGCCTTGTTGAGGGATGGCTAAGCTTCCCTGGGCCGGGCGCCCTGGGCCGTGCGCCTCTGCACAGCATCCCCTCCAGGTGGGCAGCTCCTGCTGGCCTATCCCAGCACGCCTGGACGTTTCTACCCAAGCCCCGCCCCAAGCGTGATGGGTCAGTGTTACCCCAGTTTACCACGTGGCCCCCACTTTGTGGGAGAGTGGACTGGCTGGCCCTGTCTGCTGGTTGCCCCTTCTCTCCAGTCTCAGGCACACAACCTTGGGTAGGGGAGGCAAAAATCGTGTTCCCTCAACCCAGCATAGTTCTTAGCTGAAATCCCCTGGAGCAAACCCTCATGTGTACAAAACAAGAGACACCGGGGAAAATGGAGACTCTCCCTAAGGTGGCCAGCTCGGGGAGGACCTGCGACTGAAAGGAAGGGGTGGGGAGGCAGGGGTGGGTGGACTGCTCGTGGGAGACGAAGGCCGTGTGGATCCCTGGGAGTTCCCCAGGAAGAAGGCAGGGGGCCCGGTATGAATTCACGCTGGGCTGCTTGATCAGTTGAGGGAGAAAGCTTTACTTGTACCTGTTCCTCCTCAGGGGCTCAAAGTGATCCAAAGTGGGCGGATTCTGCTGCCCCATACTGAGAGCAGGTTCCCCCACGATGCCTGCACCGGCGGCTCCACAGCCTGGAACACGCTGCCTCTTCAGAAGTGAGGGTGGGGCCCAGGGCTGCGTTCCTGGGGCACTGGATCAACCATTCAAGGGCAGCTCTCGACACACGACACAGAGCTCATGTTACACTTCAATCAGGCACTCCATCTACCTGTGTGTGTAGAGGGAGAGACACAGACACACACAGAGAGAGATACACACATACACACACACACACACACAGAGAGAGAGAGAGAGAGAGAGAGAGAGACTCCATCTGCCTGTGTGTGTGGAGGGAGAGAGAGAGAGAGAGAGAGAGAGAGAGAGACAGACAGACTCCATCTACCTGTGTATGTGGAGGGAGAGAGAGAGATACAGAGAGGAGAGAGACACAGAGAGAGAGAGAGAGAGAGACTCCATCTACCTGTGTATGTGGAGGGAGAGAGAGAGAGAGAGACAGAGAGACAGAGATAGAGAGACACAGAGAGAGACACAGAGAGAGAGACAGACACAGAGAGAGAGAGAGACAGAGAGAGACACACACAGAGACACAGAGAGAGAGAGACACAGACACACACACACACAGAGACACACACACACAGAGAGAGACAGAGAGAGACACAGACACACACAGAGAGAGACACACAGAGAGAGACACAGAGAGAGAGAGACACACACACAGAGAGAGAGAGACACACACACAGAGAGAAAGAGAGAGAGAGACAGAGAGAGACACACACACAGAGAGACACACAGAGAGAGAGACACAGAGAGAGAGACACACAGACACACACACACACAGAGAGACATAGACACACACAGAGAGAGACACACACACACAGAGATACAGACACACAGAGAGAGAGACACACAGAGAGAGAGAGAGAGACAGACACACAGAGAGAGACACACAGACACACACAGAGAGAGAGACACAGACACACACACACAGAGAGACACACACACACACACACACACACACAGAGAGAGAGAGAGAGAGAGAGAGAGAGAGAGAGAGAGATTGATTCTAAAGTTAGGGAATAAGTGTGGATTTAGAAAAAGGTGCTGCTCTGTGCTCTCCACTCTGGAGTCGGCTGCAGAGATCTCTGTGCCAGTTCTTGCCGGGTAAGATGCGCACATCTCATTTCTTCACACAGTTTCAGAGGTCTTTCCACTGTTAGATTTTGAGTTGTGAATTCTTTCATCATTTTGTAATGGCTACGCTGGAGATCAGAGTGTACCGCATTCATTTATTACGTGTGAACTTCCAAACATTGTTGGTGGAACATGGAATTTAAAGAAAGCCACTGAGGTGCAAAACAAATTTTGGAAATCCTTGTAAATAAGAGGTCTCCAAAACATTCCCCAAAATGCATATTATGAAAAGAAAATGCGTGGGTCGTTTTGCCTCTAGATGAACTTGCCTTTTAATCCCAGTTTGCACAGCCCTGTGCAGGTGCTTGAACATCTGTGACAGTGGCTGGGGCTGCAGCGCCTCTGAGCGCGGTCTGCTCCCCTCCAGCCCTCCGCGTGTTCGCTGTCCTCCGCCTTCCTGGTGCGCTCGCTCCGCGCTGAGCCGCCCCTGCTGTGGCTTTGACCAGCAACACTCACCCCATTCACTCTGTGTCCCCACGTGCCCCCCCGGGAGCTCTCCCCCTGCCTCCTTCCTCTGCTTCCTTCCAACCATTTTCCCTCAGCCCAGAGACATCCCTGCAGGGTTTTCATATAGTGCGGGTCTGCTGGTGATAAAATGTTTGCTTTTGTTTGTCGGAAAATGTCTTTCTTTTTCCTTCATTTTTTTTCCCTTTGGTCCCTTAGTACTTCTTCTTGTCCCTTCTTAAAAATGGAGTATGACTTAGAGAGAGTATATACACACCTCTTTTTCTTTGAAGATTTATTTGAATGGCAAAGTTACAGAGAAAGAGAGAGGGAGAGAGAGAGAAAAGGGGAATAGAGAAAGAGAGAGAGAGAACCATGTTCCATTTGCTGGTTCAGTCCCCAAATGGCTGTCACGGCTGGGACTGGGCCAAGCCAAATTCAGGAACCTGTAACTGCATCATGGCCTCCCACAGCAGGGGCAGGGGCCCAGACACTTGGGCCGTCTTCTGTTCCCATCCCAGGCGCATTAGCTAATGAGAAGCGGAGCAGCCGGGGCCTGACCTGGTGGCGCCCACATGAGCTGTGGCATCGGGAGCAGCGGCTCAGCCCGCCACAGCACGACGCCCGCCCTGCACACAGGTCTTCAGTGTGTAGCCTGACACGTGTCTGCATGTGACGAGGATCCAGACTACAGCAGCAGTGCCCCTGCCCCACCACGCTGCCTCTCCCCTCAACCCAGGACACGCCCCCTCTGCCACCACCCAGGCTGCTTGAGTCTGGTTTCCAACTTCGCGGAAAGAGACTCTACCATACGCACTGTTTGCTGCCTGGGTCTTTCCCTTCAGGTGTTTTCTACGAGATCCATCCTTGCTGCTGCCTGGGGCCATCGGTCGTTCCTCTTCACTGCTGTGTAGTGTTGCATTGTGGGTAGAAGCCACAATTCATGTTGCATCATGGGGGATACGCGTTCAGTGTTATCTGTGTAACTCCTGGTGGACAGCTGGGGCACCTCCAGCTCAGCTATTATGAATCAGCTGCTATGAACACTTTTACGTGGCTGTTTCTTGGGATTTTGCGCTCACCTCTCTAGCAGCGCCAGGCCTGGGTTACAGGCTTCTGTGGCAGCAGCTTCAGCAGCTACTGATGAAGAATTTAGGAACACAGGTGTGTCACCTCAGGGCCCAGCACAAAGGTGAGGGCTCCAGGCGGCCATGTCCTGGCAAGGGTGCCAGGTCATACCTTTTTAGTTTTTACCGTTATCATGGGGTGTCGGAGAGCGCCTTGGCTCGAACCTTCCCTTTCCTGAAGGCGGAGGGGTGCAGTAGTTTTGGATACCATGGGGCGTCCTTTATTTATTAGGATAGCATTTTCTTTCATACTTGTTGGAAATTTTGTGAAAAATGCACACTTTTAATCCCATTTTTCCATGGACGTTTTGAAGTATTCTCATGTATTCAAGAAAAAATTCTGTGTTAAAGGGCCTGGAGCTGTGGCGTAGTAGGCTAAGCCTCTGTGAGACACTGACATATGGTTGCTGGTTCATGTCCTCCTTCTGATCCAGCTCTCTGCTATGGCCTGGGAAGAAGATGTAGAAGATGGCCCAAGAGTTTGGGCCCCATGTGGGAGACCTGGAAGGCACTCTTGGCTCCTGGCTCCTGGCTTTGGATCGGCGCAGCTCCGGCCATTGTAGCCATCTGGAAAGTGAACCAGCAGATGGAAGACCTGTCTCTCTCTCTGTCTCTGCTTCTGCCTCTCTGTAACTCTTTCAAATAAAATAAATAAATCTTTAAAAAAAAAAAAAGAATGAGGAGGATTCCGTAAGCTGCTGTAAAGCAATAATCCATGGCTGTAATGATTAAGAACAGGGCGATGCCAGGCTGGAGCTGACTGGGTGCTGGGCAGATGGCCCTGCCGGAACCTGTTTTGTGAAGGTTGTGGCACTCCGGGCAAGGCCGTGGTTCTGGCAGAGCCTCTAGTGGTGCCTGATACCAGGAAGCCACGTGTGAGACTCCTTCGCTCATAGCTTTCCGGCTTGTTCTATTTCTGAAGGGTTGACTGGAGCAATTCCACCTTGATTCTGACCACTTCCCATGTTCTTAGAAGCTGGTCTTGCCCCTCAGATGAGGTCTGTGGCACATGTTGAGTTCACTGCCCTTATAAGATGAGAAATGGCCCGGTTTTCCAACATGGCAACCGTGGTTTGAATGTGAACGTCCCTGCCAAGACGCAAGTGTTGAGTCTTCCCCACCATGTGTGGGGTCTTTTGAAGGTGACAAAGACATGAGGGCTCGGCCCTGGAGAGTAGGATCAAGGCCATATTTCTAAAGAGGCTCCACACAGGGGTCAGCCCTCCTGCCCTGCAGCAAGGTGTCATCTTGGGAGCCGAGGGCAACCTCCCCAGACACCGAATCTTCCCACCTTGGGCTGCACCATGTGCAGATCCGTGAGGCATGGTCTCTTCTTCCTGAATTACCAGGAAGAACCAACTGGACTAAGATGATGACTGTGAGGGTGATAGAGCATCATTATGGAGGAGACTCTTGTCTTCTTAAACTACCGTTGGGTCTTTGGTGTAATACGCACACATACACACACACACTATTTCTGACATGCATACACACACTATCCACCTACACATACACACACACACTATTTCTGACACGCATGCACATACTATCCACCTACACATACACACACACTCTCACATACACATGCTGTTGGACCTTTGGCATAAGTATACACATACACACACATACTCATGCACACACATAGCCTCTCTCACACACATTCACATACACTTTTATTCTTCTTGGATTTCCTTGGAACTTTTATGAAAAATCATTGGAACATAAGCCTTTTGGTCAATTTCCAGACTCCATATTCTTTTCCATTGATTTACATGCATGTATTCATGGCGTTTTCACTTTGTCTTGAACACGTACTCTTGTAGTAAGTGTTGAGATGAATTTCTTACGCTTTGTTCTTTCTCAGAGTTGTTTTAGCTAGTCTGGGTTTCCTGCTTTTACACTAGGTGGAGTCAGGTCTTCCTCTGTTTCTAGAAAGTTCAGCTAGGGGCTTCTGTTATGGAGCAATGGGTTAAGCTACAACTTGTGACACCAGTTCAAGTCCCAGCTACCCGACTTCCAATCCAGCTTCCTGCTAGTGTACCTGAGAAGGCAGCAGAAGATGGCCTAAGGTCTTGGACCCCTGCCACCCATGTGGGAGACCAGGATGGAGTTCCTGGTTCCAGACTTTGGCCTGGTTCAGATCTGGCTGTTCTAGCCATTTCAAGAAAGAAGAAGTAGAAGGAAGACCTTTCTCTCTGTTGCTCTTTCAAAAGAGTAAATGAAATAAATCTTAAAAAGGAAAGTTTAACGGGATTATAGATTTTTAAATTATTTTTTAGAAACTGTACATATAGAAATTGTGCATATTTGTGGGGTAGCATGTCATGTAACATCCAGTCAAGATAACTGTGTTTTTCATGTCAAGCATTTAATATTTATTTGTAGTGAAAACATCCAAAATCCTATCCTCTAGGGTATCTTTACCCAGAGGAATATGCAGCACATTCATGCCGTCTGTGTCCTGTAGATGTCGGAGGGAACGCTCTTTCAGGTACAGCTGATGCAGGGTGCAGTTTAACTCTGCAGTTTCTTTCTTTATTTTCTGTCTTAGGATCTGGCCAGATCTGAATGTGGGTGTTAAAGTACCCTGCTGTTACTATGATGAATCTTTCTCTGTCTTTAGTTCTAATAACATTTGCTTTATGTATTTGGATGCTCCAACACTTGGTATATATATCTACTTTATATATATTAAAATAAATATATAAAATATATAAAAATATGTATATATAAATGCCATATATATATGGTATTTCTTCTTGCTAGCTTGAGCCTTTTATCATTGTATACAACGTTCCTGCTTTTGTTTGGAAATTTGTTTTGTCTGATGGAAGCATGTCTGCTACTTCTCTTTGGGGAGTTCCTTTTGCATGGAATGCCTTGCTCCATCCTTTCACATTTAGTCTATGCGTGTCTGTCCTTATAGATGAAAAGAGTGTATTTTTATTTTATTTTGAAGATTTATTTCATTTATTTAAAAGGTAGAGTGACAGAGGGAAAGAGAGAGGAGATCTTCCATATGCTGGTTCACTCCCTAAATGGCCATAATGACCAGGACTGGGCCAGGCTGAAGCCAGGGGCCAAAACCCCATCTTAGTGTCCACACACATGGCAGGGGCCCACATACCTGGACCATCTTACCCTGCTTCCCCAAGCACATTAACAGGAAGGTGGATCAAAAACAGAGCATCCAGGACTCAAATTGGCACTGCCAATACGGGATGCTAGAATCAAAAGTAGCTTTTAAACCCTGGCCATTGCAGCCATCTGGTGAGTGAACCAGAGGATGGAAAATCTCTTTCTCTCTCTCTCTAGCTCACTCTCTTCCTGTAACTCTGCCTTTCAAATAAACAAAATAAATCTTAGAAAACAAATTTACATTGAGGCTCCATCTCCTCCACATTTGGAATTTGTAGTGTTATATTTGACCTTTCAAGATTGCCTGTCCCTCAACAACTTTATACAGAGGTTACAGTATTTTCAGTCTTCACAGTAAAGACACAAACAGCTTATATGCCATGTTTGCAATTGTTTGGAAAGTTACTATTGCCAGGGAGCTTTCTATCCCTGATGTCTTCTCTTTCCTGGTTGTTGGCTCTTTCTCTCCGCTTGGAGAACTCCCTTCAGCATTTCCTGTGCTGCGGGTCTGATGCTGGTACATCCCCTCAGGTCTTATCGACTGGAGCATCCTTCTCTCGCCCTCGGACAGCAAGGGCAGCTTTGCTGGCTGCCATATTCCTGGCCACAGTTCTACACAAGTCTCACCCTCTCCCCGCGGCTGCAAGGCTTCTGCTTCGGTGGCGGGGGACTCCTTTCTCTGTCCCTTGCTTCTTTTCTCTTTATCTCTTTATCTTTTACGTAGCTGCACTCTGACGTGCCTCGGGTGGACTCGGTCGGGCCAACTGACTGGATTGCTGTGTGTTTCTGAACTTGGATGGTTGTATGTTTCTCTAGAAAGTTTACTGTCATCAAGTCTGAATATTCTTTCTACTGTTTGTCATTTGATGTCTCTCTTGAATTGCGGTGACTCAAATATCTGCTGTTTCCACGCTATGTCATACTTCTTGAAAAGTTTCCACATTCTGGCCGGCGCCATGGCTCAACAGGCTAATCCTCTGCCTTGCGGCGCTGGCACACCAGGTTCTAGTCCCGGTCGGGGCGCTGGATTCTGTCCCGGTTGCCCCTCTTCCAGGCCAGCCCTCTGCTGTGGCCAGGGAGTGCAGTGGAGGATGGCCCATGTGCTTGGGCCCTGCACCCCATGGGAGACCAGGAGAAGCACCTAGCACCTGGCTCCTGCCATCGGATGAGCACGGTGCGCCGGCCGCAGCGCGCCTACCGCGACAGCCATTGGAGGGTGAACCAATGGCAAAGGAAGACCTTTCTCTCTGTCTCTCTCTCTCACTGTCCACTCTGCCTGCCAAAAAAAAAAAAAAAAAAAAGAAAAGAAAAGTTTCTTCTTTATTCTTTTTTCTTTTTCCTCCTCCAATTGTGTGTTTTCAAATAGTCTGTCTTAGAGCCCATTGATTCGTTCTTCTACTTGATCCGTTCTGCTATTGGAGTTTTCTATCACATTTTTAATTTCACTCTGTGTACTTTTCAGTTGAAATATTTCTGCTTGATTTCATTTAATTACTTCCATCTCTCTATTAAATCTCTCTGTTAGAACATTGAATTATTTCTCTGTGTTCTCTTGAATTTCATTGAATTTCCTTTAAACAGCTATGTTTCAATCTTCACCTAAGCATTTCAAATTTTCAGTTCTTAAATGGTTGGTTTCCAGTACCATTTTTTGCTTTTTAGGTGAAGTCAGGGTGCCCGGGAAATTCTTGGCACTTGGCAGCATACCACATCATCTGTGCATTAAAGGATTATAAATACTGATCTGGCTTCATCTGTGGCTGTCCTAGAAATTCCAAGTAGTCCGTTTATTTTCTCTGAGTTTGTGGATACTTCTGCTGTTTCAGCACCAGACAGAGCCCTGTGTTGCCTTTTGCCCCACCCACTGTTGATGTCTGATTTCATTGCCTCGTTCTGACAACCCCCCCAGACTCAAATTCGTCCCAAGTGGATGTGCTGTTCGCTGTGCACCATGGAAGTTCCTAAGAAGACATCGACCTCCTGCAAGCCTCTTTATGGGCCAGTGGCAGACTCAGACTCCTTGTCCTGTGTGCACAAATGCCACCCTACTGCATCACGTCGGGAACCTGCAGCCAGCCAGGACCAGGGCAGCCCAGGGGTAGGACCAAAGCTCACCCTGCTATGGTCTGTCTGGGGCATAGGTGGGCTCACCTTCATGACTATCAGCTAATAGTGATAATGTTGCTTAACCGGGACCACAGAACCCCACTGGGCACTGAAGCAGGGCCCAGACCTCTGTTGCTGGCACTGACCTGGGGACAGGGACCTTTAAGAACTGCCCCGTCCTTGGTTTTGTCCCCCTGGCCCTGCATTCCTTGCTGTCTGTAGGAGGTGTGATACAGGCAGCTGCTCAGCTACTCGGGTAGATTCCAGGTGGGTCACACCTGGTGTCACAGCTGCCAGGCCCTGGGCAATATTGCAGATAAGAGACTGGTGGTGATACACACCAGAGCTGGTCTGGCTCCCCAAGGTGTAGCTCAGCTGGTCCTGGGACAGGCTCAGTGATTCCATCCACAAATACTCATCTCCAGTGGGAACTGTGAGGTGCTGCCCAGCACTGGGCTTACCTGGACAGCTTTGAGTCCCCATACACAGTCCCATGGTCCCTTGCTATCTGCCCAAAGTTGGAGGAGAGTGCTAAGGACAGTCCTCTGGACACCCAGACTAATCCCAAGTTGGTCATACTTGACTCCCAAAGTCATGGATCCCCACAAAGTCCTTGGGGTGTCTGCCTGGCCCATCAGAGACCGGCAGTGAAATATGGCAGAATGAGCCTGACTCCTGGAGCACAGGTCTCAGGTTGCTGGGCAGGTCTAGGGTCTCCAGTGTGAGCACCAGCTGGGGCTGGAGACCCTTGGACTTTATCAAGGTCTGGTGTTCGTGTGGTAGCTGAGGCTTTGAGCTCGAAGCTCTCTCTCTCCTGGCCTCTCCTTGTGGCTGGAGTTTTGTTTTACACCTGAATTCAGGGAGGGGTAGCAGAGGCTGCATGAGTCAGAACTCCAAATACTCACTCCACAACTATTGGCCTATGGGTGGGCCGTGGGGGCTCAGTTTAGCTGAATTTTTCTGCAGTGGGTCTGGAATTGCAATGCACTTTTTCTCCCTCTCCCAAGTGAGAGGTGTCTCTTCACATTGTGTTTCTTGGTGGGACAGGAGTGATGCCAGCAGTTGCTCCTTCTTGCTTTCCTCAATGCAACTTCTTCATAACAAGACGAGGCACTAAGTTCCCTTTCCCGGCCTCTGTAGCTCCTGTGCAGGTTACTTGGTGTGTGCACCGGTGTTCTCATTGGGGTCTTTATGGGGAGGTGGTCTCTGGAGCCTTCCTCAGCTGCCACCTCGAGTCCCTCTCCCTGGACTGCAGGTTTAACCATTAGTGGTCTTCGTTATCTGAACCCCAACGTCACAGTCTCCAATTGCACGTGTGTTGGATCTTCTTTGCTTGTCTTCTGTTTCGGCCACATTCTCTCTGATCTTTCTCCTCCTCTTCTGTTCCCAGGGTTTCTTACTTTTGTTCTCCTTTATGCTCCTTATTAAATTTCCATTCACACATATTCTCTCAGGCACTGTGAAACTTGCTATTCCTGACATGATATCCTCCTATTGTTACTATCCTAAAGTCAATCAACTTTTAAAAAATTTCCTATTCCTTAAATTAAAAAAAAATCTGCTTCATGACACTTTGTTATGCCACTTTTTGAAATGCTTATTTAATGATATTTAATTCAGTTTAGGATTTGTTTTCCCATATCTTTTCTCTGTATTGTGGACTTTTGGAGCAGAGTGGATAAAGTTTCTGGAAGCTGACATGCTTTGATTTTTAATTGCTGTTTTATCCTTAGAAGCAATTTACCCATTATTCTGTATGTTTCTATCATTTATGTACATGGTTTGTAGTTTGGGATGATTTATGCAAGCCTGTTTTTTCTGGAGTGCAGTTATTTTAATAAATGGCTTATTTTGGGTGAGAGGATGCACACTCTTTGATTTTATTTTGTCTTGAAGACACCAAGTTTCCTCCCTTGCTTTCTTCTTTATCTTCTACACCCAGTCTCCAAGGCCTCTTGCGTCCCACCCCTTCCCTTCAGAGACCTTACTTTTCAGATGGCCTGTGCGAGCTCCCACTTACTCCCAGGTGTACCCACTTCAGCCACTGCTTTTCCTGCCAGGATTCACTTTCAGGATCCACTCGCATCCCTTTCTGTCTCCCAGGTCCCTGTGTTCTTCCCAGGCAGCGCCTCCGGAGCCTTTCTCCATTCCTTTGGCGAAGGATTGTGGTCGGAATCCAAGAAACAGTTCTGCTGAGTCTCCCTGTTTCCTTGTCAAGCTAATTAGAAGTTCCTTGTGTTCTCTGTTGCTTTTTTTGGCCTTTTTTGCAGAAGGCATGGGATTTATGTAGTTTTATTGTTCTTTCTGTTTGGTAAAATAGGTGGGGGATGGGTGCAGACTCATGTAGTCTCTGTTTCCTTGGCTACCAGCAAAGCTTCTCCGTTTGCTTCCATTCATACTCATCCCCTTCTTAGCTTTTGTCTGTTCATGTAAGATCACTGTAGAAGGGACATCATGTAGAGTAAGTGAAAATACTTCTCTTCAAACTTCGACTTGTGTGAAAGTGAGATTACTTGATAGTGACACACCTTTGTTTAATAAACATTTGCTAGCATATAACACGAACTCATTTTAAATCAAATTTGGATATGATCAATACTGTGAATCTAACTGTTGAAAAACTCATAATCACATGTTTAGTTAACATTTCTATGTTTCGTGACATTTGAAATTCTGAGCTACATGAGAATTCTTCCAACACAAGATTTGAAAATAGAAAATTTATCATTCTTTCTAGAGATAGATTATAGCATTGGAAACAAAAAACATTAAATAGTATTAAACTATTAAATATACAAAATTGAAATTCATTGACATTTTTCAGCACTATATCTATAAATAATTTCTTAACAGTGATTACAAGTATGTTTACCCAATATGATTATACTGCGTAATGAGTCTTCCCATTATGCAGAGAATAAAGACAATTGATATGTACTTAGAAGCAAACAGAGAAGGTTATGAAAGATATAAATTATGGATTCAACACATGCAAAATAATATTGAAGTATATTGCTTATGTACTCAAGTAATTATTCTCCTATTTTCTTCTAATATCCTCTTATTATTAGAAATTCCAAGTCCTATTATTCTCCCTTGACTTCTTCCCACAGTATGTCATCCCTATTAAGCATGCACACACACACACTCACACACACACATAGCCATTGACACTCAAACAGGTGCCTCCCGAGAATGCTTGCTGGTCTTGACAGTGAGTGGCAGTGAAATCGAAATACAATGGAAGTAATAGACATGTGTCTAACAGAATAGTGGGCTGTTTTCTAGCTCAGTCTTTAAAATTAGGATCGAACGTGGAGGAACTACTTGCAGATGTAAAATACATGACAAGAAGTCAGAGTGTCATCGTGCGTGTGAACCTTCGAGTGTGGCAGGAGTTAGGATTCAGACGATTTTGAACAGCCTCTGGCAGCCGGTTTCTAGAGTGTTCCTTGTTAGCCTCAGGGACTTCCTAATTCCCGTGAGAAGCACGACTCGGATGAATTCAAGGTCACTGCAGAGGAGGTTAAGTTTACTGCCTCCGAGGCACGTCGATGTGTTGCATTGGCACTCTCACCGTGTACAATAACGTTGACTGTAGGATCAGTTCACCCTGTACTAAAACATACATTTTCCTGAGATATTCATTGAGAATCCTTTCTGTGGTGCTTCATATTTTTAAAACTAAATTTACGAGCTCTCTACGTGACTCCTGTAAAATCGCGATTGCAATCCCCTTTCTGACAGATGGGAAACCTAAAGCTGACGTGACCTGCTAAGCTCACCTGGGCAGCCCAGGGTGAGCCGGACCAGGACATGGGCTCTGTCTTCACCCAGCATCTTCCGAACGCCATCCATTGTAATCACTGCTTGCAGAGGGATCACCAGTCTCCACTCGGAAAGTGTGTAGGGAGTTAGGACTAGAGCCCTACAACAAAGACTCCTTATTGACTTGGTTTCTAAATTGTCTGCACTTCACAGAGAGTGTTGGGCAATGGATGAAGAGTGGAAAACAGAGAGTGGGGAAGTGGAAGCTACTACTGATCACTCAATATGGCTGAGCTAATCATGAACTCCCAGGTAACCCACAATGGTGAGGTATTGGAGCCCCACCTGAAGCCAGGACGGCAAGCTGGCATCGTCCCCTTGCTCTGGTGAAGCTGGGATTTACATGCCACACTGAAGAGACAGAAGTCCTTGTTATCCCCCCCTCTGAAGCCATGCCTGGCCATTGTTCAGTTAACAGAGGGACAGCGGCGTCCGAGGAAGGCTTAAACGTCTGAGCTCATTGAATGCATTTCCTTCCAAACTGCTTTCTGGAACAGACTTCATCTCTGCTCATAAGTCTTGATCAGATCGATATGAACCCGGTGTTCACACTTTCTGACACATTCGTCTAAATCATTTTTATTTTTTCTGCCATGGGAAAATCTATCTTCAAAGCAGGAACAAAGGCGATTTTCCCAAGTCAAAGTAGGGCACATGGAAAGTCGTGTTGTTTTTTTGTCATGTGTAATAGACACACTGTTTTTGCCCAAATAAGAGTCAGATTTGATTCTTGTAAAGAACGGGTCAGTAATAAGAATTTTATGAGTTGCAGATCCCTACTCAGGTCTCTTTGAACAAGGTCAGTGCTGAAAGGTCACGCTCCAACACCCACACAATTCACCACAGAAGCACACGCATACACATATGTACCCCACCACACACACACCCCAACACACACCTTAGCACATACACACACACAAGCAGATACATAAATACACCCTAACATACACACCCTGCACACACACACTTCAACATACAAGCACACACACACATACGTACCCCACCACACACACACCCCAACACACACCTCAGCACACACACACACAAGCAGATACATAAATACACCCCAACATACACACCCCTACACACACGTACCCAACAAATACACACACACCTTAACATATAAGCATGCACACTTATACCACCAACATACAACTCCTACACATACACAAAATACACACATGCACAACACAAAAACCTCCACATACACACACATATACTCCCAACACACATACCCAATCCGCAACAACCCTGCACACACACCACCATACATATACTTATACCCACAATACACACATAACACACCTACACCAACACACATACACGCACCCCAAATATACACACATCTCAACACATACACATAACCCCCAACCACAATACACCCCAAACATAATACCCAATACATGTGTGCACACACATGCACACACATACATCCTCAACACCCATTCACATGTGCACACATAATACACACACACACACAGGCTAGCACGGGTGAAGTTCAGAGCGTAGGACAACAGGGTGTTGGGTGTGGCATTTTCACACTGACTCCCACCACCCCTGGGCCCCAAGGGCAGTCATGCTGAGAGGTAAAGCTAGTTGCTGTTATCTTTCTACACTGCGCTGGGGCTGCGTGCTGGAAGCGAGATTCACGGCTCCCCCGGAGGAACGCATCTCAGACACAGCTGTCTGACACACAGGAAAACCCTCGATTTATTAGAATCCATTTTATGCATCCTTCGGAGAGAGCCATTTGGTATGTGAGAATTCGGGACCAGGTGCACTCGACAAGACACATCACTGCTGGCTGTCTTCTAATGACAGCTCACATTAATATTTTTAAGCAGGCTTTTCCAGGATGTTTGGTAATAATATTTTGATCTAAGGTTGTCAGTATAAGAACCGTGTTTTCCCTACTGGCCTAGGAGTGCATGTGATTCAGGTGCAGAGCCGAGCACACTCACCTCCCTAAGATGTGCGTGCTCCCGGCCAGCCTTACGCTGGCTTTGCTGCAGCGGCCCGGTTTCCAGTCCATCCACGATCATCAAATAGTTCTGCCAGCATGCGCAGTAGTTACTCAGGAATTGTGGCTGGAATTCCTCTGGTCAAGGAAATTCATCTCCTGGAGGGTTGGACTGTGGCATCCTGATCTATGCGATAAGCTGAAAATTATTAGGAAAAGGTGCATGGGTAGAAATACAGCCTCGTGTTCCGGCAGGTGGGAGCATTTAGACTTTCCAAGATGTCCTTTTCCATAACTTGATGAGGCCGGTGTATGCGAGTGCTTGATTTCCACAGCGTATAATACCGTGTACGTCTCTGTGTTAAATGTAAGGTACAGCTATGGCTTTTTCTTTAGCTTCCTTTAAGCACCATTATAATTCTGCAGGAATGTTTCCAACTTTAAAATTTTATATTTGATATAACACAATTTATGTCACCGCTCTCTAAGTTAAGCACTTTCAACTTTCATTTTTCTGGGATCGTTTTTCATCTCTCCTGGATTCATCATCGAGCTGAATGCGGAGACCTGGACCACAGCATAAATCTGTCTTCTCCAACACACAGCCCTGCCCCCAGCGCCCCCCGCACAAGCCCGTCTTCCGCTGCCGGACCCCAGCTGCGCCCCTCAGCGCGACTTGTTACTGCCATGACTTGAGCTTCACGGGCTGAGAAGGTTTGGTGCCCCCAAGGCAGAGATCTACAGCTCACTGGTCTCATTTACCCTAAAGAAAGGAAACTCCAAAAATAAACATGCTCTAAAGTGTTTGTAATTCAGCATCATCTATGGAATGGGTCCCTGGCTGCTGGCTTTAGCCCTAGCCCAGCCCCAGCCTGTGCGGGCGTTTGAGGAGTGAACCAGGAGACAGGAGTTCTCTCTGTCTGTCTCTCTGTCTCTCTCTCTGTCTCTCTCTCTGTCTCTCTCTCTCTCTGCCTCTCAGATCAATGAGAAAAAAAAATCCTCCAAAATAGATTATGAAGAAAGTAAATTATTTTAAAAAGCATAGATTTAGAAATCTTTTTGCACTAAAATTAACTTCTCCTTTTAATTCAATTTTCCAGTAACTCTGAAACATCTTGGAAGCCTTGATTGAAAATATTCCATGGATCACTCTTTAATGCTTCTAGGTCTCCTGCGTGGGTGGCAGGAACCCAACCACTTAAGCCTTCATCACTGCCCCAGGGTCTGCATGAGCAAGAAGCTGGGTTTAGGAGCCAGAGCTCGGTATTGCGCCCAGATGCTTTGATTTTTTTTCTGGTGTATAAAAATGCTACTTTTTTGTACGTTGATTTTGTATGCTGAGACTTCACTGAATCAGGTCATCAGTTCTAACAGCTTTTTGGTGAATTGTGGGAAGTTTTCCATGTACAGCATCAGGAGTTTTGTGATAGCAAGTCTGAAATTCTTCTGAGTTATGTGCCAAAATTTTTAGTTTCCTAAAATTTAAAAGTAATGATCTGTTAACAGTTCTATTAGTTCCTCCTCCAGATCCCCGAAAACAGACTAAAAAGTGAACTAGAACCCATTTGTTAAATCACGCACATTCTCAGCCGAGACTTGGGTATTTCTAATTATCCCTGGGTTTCCTTTTTTGTTTTTTTTTTTTAAAGATTTATTTATTTATTTGAAAGCCAGAGTTACACAGAGAGAGGAGAGGCAGAGAGAGAGAGAGAGAGAGGTCTTCCATCCAATGGTTCACTCCCCTATTGGTTGTAATGGCCGGAGCTATGCCCATCAGAAGCCAGGAGCCAGGAGTTTCTTCCAGGTCTCCCACATGGGTGCAGGGGCCCAAGGACTTGAGCCATCTTCTACTGATTTCCCAGGCCATAGCAGAGAGCTGGATCGGAAGTGGAGCAGCCAGGTCTCGAACCGGTACCCATATGGGATGCTGGTGCTTCAGGCCAGGGAGTTTAGCTGCTGCACCACAGTGCTGACCCCATCCCTGGGTTTCCTAACTGATGGCAATATGCCAAAGTAAGAGATGTGCCTGATTCCTGTCAAGGACGGGCGGCATGAGACAGGGAAGGAGGCAGAACCTGCATCGCGGGGCCCCTTTTGGGAAGAGTCCGTATGAGACTGGGATTCCCTTAAAACCATGATTAGTTGTGCAGCCTTGATTAGGCCAGGGTCCAAGCACCCCGTGGGAAGGCAGATGCAGGTGGAAGGCAGCGGGATGCGGTGGAGGGCGGACTCCCGGGTTGGGGCAGGAGCGGCTGGTCCAACAAGGCCAGGTCGCCTCCCCGCTCGATCTCTCATTAGTGCTTAGACTTCGTAGGCCTGGAAAGCCCCTCAGGACTCTGCAGTTTAGACATAGCCCCTGGGGATTTTGTTGTGGGAAGCCACAGAGCAGTCAGCCCTTGAGCAGCGCTGGACCACGGGGCAGAGGGCGGCCATTGGATGCTCCTGACCTCGTCCTGGAAGCTTCACTTCCCTGTGGGTTGTGTGGCTCTTCAGCCAGCAGAAATCCCGCAAGCCTCAATGGTTTCATGTTTAGGTCTTTGAGGCTTCGTGACCCTGCTGGGCACTCAAAGCCTTCCTGGGAAGTGCTATTATCTCTCTTTCTCCCTTTCTTTCAGCCTCCTCCCCTCCTTTCCCTGAAGCTCCTAGCACGCTCTCTAGCTCTTAGCATTCAGTAACTTAACAGAAATGTCTGACTAAACGTTGGTGACGTCAGGGAGAAGTGCACAGAGCAGATACAGTAAGACTAGAAATCTCCTGCTGCGTGGGTAGAAGTCCTCCAGTCGGCTTTGAAGAAGGCAGCAATAAACGCGTCTCCCTAGCAAGATCCCTCTCCGCATTCGAGTTCCCCTCCTGCTCCCAAGGGTGCAAGGGTGTGAGGGCCTGCTGTGTCCCATCCTCAGGCTCTCAACCCGGCCCAACTTAAGAAGGCAGCGAGTGCCCTCCAACCATCCCTGACCCCCTGCAGTGAGTCCCGTCACTTAGCACACCAGGTCCCAGGAGTGCGAGAGGTCCTGCCTGTCCTGGGGTCCTGGTGGCTCACCTCCCTCCAGTGACTGCCTTCGGAGCCTGCTGGGACGATTCAAGCCGTCCCCTGGGTAACACGCTCTAGCACCTCACCCAAGAGCAGAGTTGAGCTCACGTTTCTTCCGCCTTCTGAGAATCTGTTAGACATTTCCGCACTTTTCTGAAAGGGAAGACAGCTCCGTGGTGGTGAGTGGCACAGGTAGTGAAACTCAGCTCTGCCTGCGCCGTGGCTCAACAGGCTAATCCTCCACCTGTGGTGCTGGCACCCCAGGTTCTAGTCCTGATTGGGGTGCCGGATTCTGTCCCGGTTGCTCCTCTTCCAGTCTAGCTCTCTGCTGTGGCCCGGGAGTGCAGTGGATGATGGCCCATGCACACCATGGGAGACCAGGAGAAGCACCTGGCTCCTGGCTTCAGATCAGCGTGGTGCACCCGCTGCAGCGCAGTGCGCCAGCAACAGCGGCCATTCGGGGGTGAACCAATGGAAAAGGAAGACCTTTGTCTCTCTCTCTCTCTCTCATTGTCCACTCTGCCTGTCAATAAATAAATAAATAAATAAATTTTAAAAAAATATTCATAAAAAAAAAGAAACTCAGCTACTTGGACTCCAATCCCAACACACTTCCTGTCTGATCTGGGTTCTCCCAAAGGCAGATCCTGAGATGAAGGCGTGTGTCAGGGAAGTGATATACCTGGGAAGTGAGCCTACGAGGCAGGAGTGAGCTACGAAGGCAGGGGTGGGGTGAGGATGCCTCATCCAGTGGGTGCTGGTGTGGACCCTGACGTGCGGGCAGTCTCTGGGAAGTGCAGGAGAGGGGTCTCACAAGCACCCACCCGAGGCCAGATCGCTCTGAGCTCGGTGTTTTGTTGCCCTGCTGCTAACTCCTCACACTTGCAGGGTGCGAACGTGAACAAGCAGCGACGCACATGCTGGGGACGGAGGCGTTTCGGTGGGAGCCGGAGGTGCAGGAGTGCCATCCAACATGCTCGTACCAGACGGTCCAAGTGGAGAGCAGCGTTGTGCAGGGCAGCCCGTGATCTATTCTCATCGTCACCCTCAGCTCCCTGTGGCCACCTGCACCCCACTCTCTTCATTAAGAAGCTCCTTTCCCTGCGCAGCAGAGGGGCGAGGCGGGACCTAAGCGGCCGCCCTTGCACAGTCAGCACTGCAGGACTGGCCACTTTCCCTCCTGCTCACCTTCTGTTTTCCGCAGAATTCCAGAAGCTTAGCTGAGCCCCACATGGAGCGGAGGCTGCGACCTCCTTCCGTTCTCTGTGGCCGCTTCCTGTGTTAGCTCCTCCATGGGACAACACCGACCTCTCCAACTAAAATCACAACCGCACCTGCAGCCACTTCCACGTCTCCTTGCTCTCTTCTAATAAAAAAAGAAAAGGAAAGACAAGAAAAGAAAGGAAAGAAAAACAGCATCTAGCACCTTCCAATAGATGTCACACTGGACTGATTATACCTGTAGTTCATCGAAAGCTTGAGAAAGGCAAAAGACTTAAACATTTGCGTTCACTAATGTATCTCAAACTACTAAGCAGTATCTGCCAAACAGAAACTGCTCAATAAGCAGTTTTTTTGTTGAATGGATACATTGTAGATAGCTCAGAGTCCTTGGTAAATAAAAACAGGGTGTGGCTTTCGATGGATATACTGGGAATTGTCTAGGGATTCAGGCTCAGTCAACGCTGTCACTCTGATCAGCGCAGAAGGCTTTTGTTGAATTCATAACTCGCCTTGAGAATGGAAGTTTGAGGAAACACTCCGCTAATATTCTTTTATGATTGCTCACCATTGGGAAGAGATGGAGAGCTAGCGTGGGCTGCTGGCTCCTTTCCCAGTCCCAATTGAAGATGCGGAAAAGGAAAGAAAGCTGTGTGACTCTGGAGAAGGAAACCCACGCGGCTCTCAGGAAGCCAGGCAGAGTCGCGGCCAGGAACGGGGGGCACAGCAGGGCAGAGGCGGCCGAGGGGCGGCAGCTGCGCTGGCGTGGAGAGAATGAGGGTGGGGCACAGCTGTTGCCTTGTGCTGCATCCCCAGCCCCTTGGCTACGAGGGTGGGAGAGTAATAACTGGGATGGCCAGAGCCCTCTTGTGCCAGTGGATGCAGTCTGGATGGCCCGGCACCCCTAATGCCCGGCTGGTGAGCATGGGAGGGGACGCCCCTCTGGAGAGAGCAGCAGTGTGGTGGAGGTGAAGGCAGGCGGCACACGAAGCGTCACCAGGATCAGGACCAGCGAGGGCCTTGGTCCTGGACACCAGGACAGAAATGGCCTTGGAAAAGAAGGGCTGCATCCCTGAGAGAAAAATGATTCCAAGGGCCAAGTTACCCAGATGCCTGGGGAGGCTGCTGGATCAAAAGCGAGGACAAACGGAACAACATGTGCTCGGTGCAGCCGAACAAAGGCGGCAGAAAGATCGAGAATTTAGAGAAAGAGCGACAAGGTGTGGAGCGGGCGTTGGCGACACGAAGTGGAACAAGCAGAACCAAGCGGACATATTCCATGGGAAAAATAACAGCTGGAATAAATAACAAGACAGGAGTAAGCGGAAGAGCAGGTACAGGCCAAAGAATGCATTAGTGATCTAGGAGCTCAGATTGAGAAAATCCCCTAAAGGCCCTAGGGAGCAATAGAAAGGATGAAAATTACAACAGAAGGCCGGCACCGCCATGGCTCACCAGGCTGGCTAATCCTCTGCCTGTGGTGCTGGCACCTCAGGGTTCTAGTCCCGGTCGGGGCACTGGATTCTGTCCCGGTTGCCCCTCTTCCAGTCCAGCTCTCTGCTGTGGCCCAGGAGTGCAGTGGAGGATGGCCCAAGTGCTTGGGCCCTGCACCCCATGGGAGACCAGGAGAAGCACCTGGCTCCTGGCTTCTGATTGGCATAGCTCCGGCTGTAGTGGCCATTTTGGGGGTGAACCAACGGAAGGAAGACCTTTCTCTCTGTCTCTCTCTTTCACTGTCTAACTCTGCCTGTCAAAAGAAAGAAAGAAAGAAAGAAAGAAAGAAAGAAAGAAAGAAAGAAAGAAAGAAAGAAAGAAAGAAAGAAAGAAAGAAAATTACAACAGAAAAGTTGAGGTGCAAGGGATAGCATGCAGATCATTAGTTCAGGATCCATGCATGGTTTTTTCCTAAAATACATTTCTTTGAGATTTTTGATGTCTGGATTTCAGCATTTTTTTGCCATGAAACAAACAAGTTTTAGTTTCATTTGCCATGAACTTCCTGAAGCACCTGCATATGAGATAAATCAGATACATGTAAAGGACAGTCCACATGTGTACACACACACACGTGCGCGCACACTCACATATGTGTGCACACACACACACACGGCGTTTAGCAAAAACGAGGGGAAAAATCCGAGTGCTCACATCCCTTAATATAAAATGGCAGCAGATTTGTATGTGACCTCCCCACCCCCTCCCACAGGAAGTCCCTCCCCCGGATACTTGCAAAGTCCAGGACTGGGCTGGACTGAAGCCAGGAGCTCAAGTGTGGGTTCAGTGACTTGAGCCAACGCTGCTGCCTCCCAGGGTCTGCCCTAGCAGGAGGCTGGGGTCAGAAACTGGCAGTGTCTTCACTGGCGTTACTCAGCACGAGGCTAAATGCCCGCCCACTCCCGCATCCCCTAAATCACGTCTAAGTCACTTATAACTCCTAACTATCACATACAGTACCAAATTAGATGCTGCGCAGACACCACGTTCTTTAGAGAAGAAAGGCAAGTGCAAAAATCTGCACGTGTTCAGTACAGATGAGATTTTTTAAAAATACTTTTGGTCGGCAGTGGTTTGAGCCCATGGCTGCAGAATCCGTAGAGGCAGAGGGCCAGGTGGATGTCCGCTGGGCCGGCGTGGGATGTTAGAAATGACTGACTCCCATGTCTGATTTCAGAACCCAGTTTCTCCACATTCTTGGTCCAGGTTGAGATTTTGCCAGCAGAGCATTTGGGAAGAGCCTCTGGGAACTTGGCCATGGGCCTTGATCCCTGCTGCTACCTCTGAATTCTCTCCATGGATGCTCCGTGCTAAGGTACCAGGGAGAGGAGTGAGGCTAGGCGGACGGTCTCTCGGAAGTTACATCTCTCTACTCACAAGCGGGGACACGACTGGCCCAGCTGGGACTACACTGACGGTGCTGCCTCACTCGGCCTCCTTGTATCAACTGGGAAGCTGAGCACGGGTTCAGTGCCGGCACCGCCGTGCAGAACGGGGCTCCTCCGGGCACTCGGTCGGGGGCAGCTTATGGGACTGATGAACAGGCTCAGTCAGAACTGAGGAGTGCACTCCATCCAGTCCCAGCAAATGTGACTGACGGGTCAGCCCAACCACAGCAAGCCCCGGAGGTCACCGCCAGGCGCTGGCCACGCGGGCTGCCAGCCAGCTCTTGGGGGCTGGTGTTGGACAAGGCCTGCACCTCTGCTAAATGAACGCCCTGAACAGACTGGGTTCTAGGCTCCCTTCTAGCCCTACGATCTGGGGTTCCTGAAATCGCCGGCGAGATTTCAGTCTGGGTCACCCTGCGCACTCACAAAAGCTTTATGTGGGCTTGAGTAGGATTCCTCCCACTGTGATGTGTCTTGTGAACTCAAGTTAAAGGAGCTACCGCCCACTGAGCACTTACTACTGCTCCATGCTTCCCACCCACTCGATTTAAAGTTAAGGTAGGTGCTGTCTGCCACGGCTTCCGTGGGAATTGTGAGGTTCGGAACGGGAACAGCGGGAGAGTTAGCAACAGGCCTAGGGCCCAGGTCTGGCCCACGACAGAGGCCCTGCTCTGCCTCCGCTGTAGCCCACACTCCGCCCGTCTGGCCCAGGTTATCTGCTGCTCTGTCAAGGATCTCCAGGAAGCACCGGGGCTGGCTGCCTTGCTGTGGAGGAACGCGGGAGCCGGAGGCCTCAGCTCCCGTCCGGCGGACTCCCCTCAGGGAGTCTGCACAGCGTCACCTCTCAATCCTCCCTCAGCCCAAGGGCTCTGTGGCTCAGGACCACTCCCACCGCGCTCCACTCAGCGCAGGGCGTAAGTCTGGCCCGTGTCCAGGGGGAGGGACATGGGCAAAGGCAGGAATTGGCAATGAATTTGTAGCCATGTTGTTTTTTAATTCAATAGTTTCCAGTATTTTTAAAAATGCGGTTAAAGAGGACATAGCATAGTATTTACGACCTTAACTCTTTTTAAGTCTACATAGGGACTTTAGAAAGTTTGAAGAAAGAGAAAATGGAATTAAAAGATAAGTTTCCTTTGGAGCAAAGGAATTTTGAATTCTATGCATCAGTACTTGCAATGAATTTTTTAAGACCCTGATATGAATGTATTACAGGGTTTTTTGCACCAAAATAAACATTTTAATTCTACATTCCACAAACTTTTTGAAGTACCACATGCTATGATTCAGCCTTGTTGAGTATACTCACATTATTGTGCAATTGATGTCCAGAACTATTTGATCCTTCAAAGTTCCAATCCTACACTGTGCATGTACTCCAAAGCCCCCCAATGGTGACGCAACTAACAGAAGCTCAGAAGGAGGGCCAGCATCTCTGTTTTACTCACCCAGAGCCAGCACCAGGGTGAGGTCCCTGGGAAGCACTCAGATGACTTTGGGGAAGGTAATAATTAGAATCCCATGGAAAGGAGAGGAGAGGCACTGGATTCCAGGAAGCTGGAACCACATTGCGTGTCTCGTGCCCATGGCACCTGTCCTTGTCCCCAGGGCCCAGCCAGGAGTCTTCGTTGAACTTTGGAAATCTTTGCACCATTCACATAGTCATGACCGCTTGATTCTGTGATCTTGAAATTGTTTTCAAAAGCAATATGTAAACAGTCAAGCAGCTTAAGTCAAGAAACAACAGGTGTAGCTTCCAGCCTGAGATGTCAGAGTTGATGACTTGATGTACCAGCTGAGTAGACACGATAATATCTTTTGTCTTATTTTATAGATTTGCTCCTAAACAACATTTAGATTCAAAGCTGCGGTTTTAAACAGCAGCTACATTTTCAGGTGAACAAAACGAGAATAAGAGATCAGTAGAAACAATTGTTGTCTCATGTGTGAATACCTTATGTAAATGATTTGTGATTCAGATTTATTTCCAGAGTTCTACTTGATCACATTTGTGAGTAGCCATTGTATCAACTGTAAGGGAGATTCGTATCTAAAGATAGAATATTTTTTACAATAGTCACTTCTTCGGCTAGAACAAATATATAAACACATATTTGTGTACATATTACAGAGAAGGGGACAGAATGATTTGTGGTTAAAAGCTTGAAAACAACCAAACATATCCTTTAAAATTCTCTCTTATCACCTTTCCATGTATATTTGAGTTTATAATTATAGCATCATAATCCAGGTAGTTTCTAAAAATTCAGATGAATAATAGTATATCAAAGTTTAAATCAGGCGGCAGGTCATAAATTAAATTTAGGACATGACAGACCTGTTCATGGTGTCTACGTGTCTGAGATCCCGTGTCGGGACGACCCTCGGCATTACTCTATGTATAGATAACACATCTGATTGCGTGTTAGGATCTGCGCAGCCACAGCCGTTCACATTCAGGGTCGCGGACATTCACCAAGTGGGAAGCAGATCCTCGGGTCCCCAGACCTCCAGGGGACTGAACGTTTAGTGGCCCCGTGTCGGAGGCAGCCCGGGTGCCGATGATCTCACGGAAGAAACTACAGGCTCCGAACACCTGCACAACGTGAGCCTGCTGAGGGCTGCTCTTGCTTCTGGGGTAAGAGCCGTGCAGTGTGAATACTCCTCGTGCCACAAAACCCCCAAGCTCCTCTTTCAAACACACGTTAACAATTTTCAAAAAAGGAAAGACATAAACGGGGGATTATTTAGAACTCTCTACGTGGCACTGAACTAGAGTCCCTTCAGCATTTAGCAAGCAGGTGGCTCAGTGGGCGATACACGTGGGCCATTGTTGACACGGTGAGTGCAAGGGTGCCACAAAACACACCAGACACCGGAGCTAGGAGGAAGGGTTACTGTAGGTGGGGGAAGCCCCACGGGCTGGGGGGGGGAGAGTGGGAGAGGGACCAGGAGAGAGAGCGCACAGGCGCTGGGAGCAGGAGCTGTGACACCCTTGCCAGAGAACAGGGAGGTAGGAGCAGGGAATCGCACCAGGGTGGGGTGGAGCTGACACCTGTGGTTGGGCCATGGGGCTTAGGACCAAAGCTTCCTGTGCAGGGTGGCGGCGGGGCATAGACGGCGCCACAGATGACACTGCGCCGTGTTACTAACAGTGAGTGTTCTTAAGAACAAGGTGATTCGCAGCATACGCTAACAATGCTAGCGCAGGCTGTTTCCCTGGGCCACATTCGCTCCCACCGGCACTCTGTCCTGTGAATTTCTAAAATATCAGAGAACGCAACGGGTTATGGTTTGCTATGGTGGCTTTATTCCCTCCCTCTCCCCCTTTTTCAAGAAGACATACTACGTGCACATTGAAATAAAAATCAGCATTACTGAAAACCATCCAACGTCATGTGGTCCTATACTGTAATCCTGCTTGGGAGTCTCACTCAGTCCATTCCCTCTTGGTGCCTTGACTAACACACACACAGCTGGGGCTGACCTCGTGCCCTCGTGGGCTAAGCTGCCTCTTGTGATCCTGGCATCCCATATGGACCTGGGGTTCATGTCCTGGATGCTCCACTTCCAATGCAGCTCCGTGCTAATGCACCTGGGAAAGCCATGGACGATGGCTCAAGAGCTGGAGCCCCTACGCCCACATGGGAGACCCAGAAGAAGCTCCTGGCTCCTGGCTTTGGCTTGGCCCAGCCCTGGCTGTTGTGGCCGTGTGGGGAGTGAATCAGTGGATGGGATCTCTCTGTCTCACCCTCTCCCTCTCTGTGAGTCTACCATTCAAATAAATAAATAAATAAATAAGTCTTTAAAAAAGAAAATACACACAATTCACTGCAAGTTTCTGAGGTTGCATAAGAGCAGTTTGTTCAGCTCTTCCTCACTGTCCAGTGTTTACATCACTTTTAATTCATCTCAATTAGGAATCATTCTGTATGAAATATCCTCTGGGTCAGGTTCTCCACGCCTCTCCACTCCCCCTCATACTCAGCATCGTTGCCTTGGGCTAATTTTCGAGTGGAATTACTGAGTCGGAGAGTACGGACATTTCCAAGTCTCACTGCGCATCACCGAGTTGCTTCCCGGAGGTGGTGCCGTTCACACGTCGCCAACAACCCATGTACCCTTGGCGCCTCAGCCTCCCCGGTGGGGTAGAAGCAAAACAGCCCTTGCTTCAAAGGAGCTCATTTGTCCCGTCATTTTATTAATCACCTGCTGGGGATACTGAGGACAATCCACTGCCCTGTTCTCAAGGGGCCAGGAGGGCTGGGGGAGAGGAGGTGGGGACGGTGCTGGGACTTGGTGGGGGGCTACCCTCCCCTCCCCTCGGGCAGGGCTACCTTCTGAATCCCCGGGGCTGAACAAGGGGCTCGTTTCCCATCTCTCAGCTGCTCCCTGCTGAAAGCTCTGGGACAATCCATGGGGTCCTCCCTCTAGCAGAATCTGCCATGGAGGAGGCGAGGGGCGTGGATTGTCAGAGAGCTGGACCCATGGCCAGACTCCTTTGCAACAGTCTCAGCAGGACAAGGGCCCAGGCAGGCCGGGTGCGGCCCAAAGCCCAGCTGTGTAGGCTCACTCAGCACCTCCCAGCACAGGAGCAGGCTGAGAAGGGGCCTGCTTCTGCCCCAGGCTCCCAGCGTGCCGGAGTGGTGTTCACTTTTTGCCGGATGCTCCCACAGGCTACGTGGTGGGAGGTGCGGGCAGGGTTGTGCCCATGCAGGGGGAACACGCAGCTGCACCCGGCTGCGTGTACTGCTAGGGGCTCACGGAGCAGCCCGCCTGCACCTGCCGCTGCGGTCAGGGAGGGAGCCAGGCTCTGTTTGGTGGTTGGCCAAGAAGTGGTCAGAAACGGGAGGCCAGCCTTGCTTCCTATGGAAGGAGATTGGAAAGTGACCATGGATTTGTTGTTGAAAATCTACTCTTGTAGCCAGGGAGAGTCCACAAGCTGTAGCTTCTACCGCATCTGTGAGAAGTAATTGTTAAATTTTGATAAAGGCCAATTTATGATTTTTTGATTTTTAGTTCAAATGTTTGCATAGTAGCTAGCGTTAAAGCCACAAACGCACCCCCCACGCACATGCATACACGTTTTCTTCTAGAAGTTTCACAGTGTTCAGTTCTATACTTCAGCCTGCCATCCATTCAGATTTCAGTTTTAAGGGTCCGTGCTCATTCTTTTTGTAGGCCCACCCAGTTGTTCCAGCAGCGTCTGTTCGCAAGCGTTTTCTTTCCCTTTAGAATTGCCTTAGTACCTTTGTCAAAAATCTACTGAGCACACATGGGAGATCTTCAGAAAGCTCATGGCGAATGCCTATTGTGGAAAAACCGTGCTTGGGTGTCGGCCTTCGCTTTCACACCACAGTGGACTTGCTCTTAACCCCGTTTTCCTGCAGGTTTTTGAGGTGCCCTCGTATGTGCGGATCTGCCTCTGGACCCCGGGGTGTCGCACCGATCTCTCAGGCAACGCCTTGTCGACACGCCAGCGTCCTTGTTACGGAGCTTCATGGGCAGGATTCTGTTGTGCAAGCTAAGTTCCCAACTCTGTTATCTTCTTTAAAATTGCTTTGGCAAGTCAAGTTCATTTGCATTTTATATGAATTTTGTAAACAGCCTTCCAGTTTCTCCAGGGGAGAAGAAGATGCAGGAGCTTCAGTGGGAGCGGAAAGAATCTGCAGACCACGAGCTGAGAAGTGGCGTCTTGGAAGACGACACCCCCTGCCGGAGTCACGCGTGCTCTGCTTCCGCTGGCTCGTCTTCCGTGTCTCCCGCAATGCCTGGTGACTTTCAACGTACAGGGCTTGCACATCTTTTTAAAAATTAATTCTTGGGTATTTTACGTTTTGATTCTGTCATCAGTGAGCCCCTGCCTCAATTCTCTCCTCTGCCCCCCCCCCTCTCGACATTCTCATCCTGACTGTGCGCGCCCCTTGTTTTCTTCCAGAGCGACGGCTCAGGCTTTGCCTGTCCTAGACCTGGAACGAGCTCATCCCCACCCCCAACCCCAAGTAATCAGTAGGAAGTGCTACTCACCTTGGGATTAAATCCCGCGCGTGGTGAACAGACCTGCGTGGGCTCACGAGTCACCTGACATCCTGTCTCTCCACGCAGGCGTTTCCCTCGCCCACCCTTGGCTGACCCGATCCCGAGGCTTTGCAGTTGTCCTGCTTGCTTTTCCCTCCCACCTCCACTAGGGGGCGAAATCATGGGAAAGTAGAATGAAAAGAGCTCTATTTTGGTGCCAACGATTTTGGAATCCAGGTACAATTTTCTCATAATGTGCGCTCCGTGAGCTTTCTGAAGACCCTCGCATCTCCCCACAGGGATCCTCCTGTTAGCCTGCGCCTTTGCTGCCACAGCTTTCTGTCTCTGTGATTATGGGATCTGGCTTCTCTCCTCCCTGTTACACATTTAGCATAAACGCCCGCCCTGCATCCCACGTCAGCACCGACCAGAGCACACCCAGCACTGGAGATTACATTTACACGTGAATTTTGGTGGGACGCTGCCATTCAAACCACAGCAAGCCATTAAGACCCATGCCATACAAATCATGCAATTAAGTATTAGTTATTTTCACATAAATTCCCATTGCAATTTGAGAAACTCCTGGTACAATAAACAAAATGAGCTGGCTGGTGGGCAGGGTAGGTTTGGGCCATACATCACTTTCACTTCAATTAAATTTGTATGAAAAGGTTAATCATGAAGTATTTTTGAAATTAATGGCATCGTTGCCGACTTCACATCTGATTGTTATTTAATTACACCCAAAAGCCAGGAGGCAGGGTTTGATGCACGACACACAGATACCTAGCAAAGGCCGCCAGGCCTCCGACCGCACAGTGAACTGACCGGTGATTTCAGTCAAACATCAACTTATCACTACACACACTCCCTTGTACTTTCAGCTGCACATCACTGTGCGAATACAGATTCAGCAATGGGAGGTGACCTGCTGACTAAGCTTGTTTGAAAAATTAATGTGTAACTTGATACCTTTAGATCTGCATCAGTTTAATTTTGTGATGTCATGATCTGTTTTTTAAGATGCATCTTGCAGTTTATTGATTGGTGATTTAAAAAATATTCCTAATATTTTTGGGGTGGTTGAGATGTGTCCTCCCTACCAACACACACACACACACACACACACACACACACACACAATTCAAAAAGTTTGTGGAAAGTGTGTAGTATAAAAACTATATATGGATTTTTAAAAGTTATGCCCCAAAATAAACTTACATTTTTTTAAAGGATTTATTTTTTATTTTGAAAAACAGAGTTACAGAGAGAGGTAGAGCGAGAGCGAGAGAGAGAGAGAGAGGTCTTCCATCGGCTGGTTCACTCCCCAAATGGTCAAATGGCCAGAGCTGAGCTGATCCAAAGCCAGGAACCAGGAGCTTCTTCCCTGTCTGCCATGCAGGTGCAGGGTCCAAGCACTTGGACCATCCTCCACTGCCCTCCCGGGCCACAGCAGAGAGCTGGACAGGAAGTGGAGTAGCCAGGACTTGAACTGGCGTCCATATGGGATGCCGGCACTGCAGGCTGGGGCTTTCACCCAACCTTACCTTTTAATTCTATTTTCCTACACACTTTCTGAAGTATGCTTGTATTTATCTAAAAACTGAAAAGTGACATCAGGCATTTGGGGTAGACAATCAGATGTTGGTGACTCATTTGGCAGTGTGGATTGGCTCTCCCAGTTGGGCTGTAGGGAGAGACTTGTCCATGAAGTCTAGCAGCTCAGTTAGCAGCTCAGGTCTGGTTAGGATGTTTGAAGCACATGGTAAAAAGCGCTGTATCGGAGAGTGCATATCGATACATTTTAATTTCCCACCCCTCTGAGAGCTTCTTATTAGACAAACCACCTCTAAGTGAGAGAGTAAGGGGCAACTTTCAAGTGATTGATACAATTTTGGTTGCATTTTTGCTGTATTTCCCCAAATTCGAGAAAATAGTAACTCTTTTTGCAAATCAAATCATCATCAGTGATTTTTGCTTACAACAAATCTGACAAAAGATGCAAAGTAATTGGTAACCAATTGTCATTAAAATTGTACTTGGTGATAATCCGCTGTGATTTGTGGCATCTAACTGGTGTGTTTTAGCAGGCTCATCATTAGTTTCTATTCATCTATGTGGACATTTCCCAGTGCCTACCAACATCATATAAAACCCGGGAGTGGCCGTGATGTGATTTCCGTCTCCTGCGAGCAGCGAGCCCTGGTCCCACACAGCCGTGTGCAGCTGCGTGTGGTAGCGTGATAAAGCCGTGTGTGTCTCTTTAAAACATGCACTTGCAGGAAAACTCGCTTTAACAGCCTTCTGTATCGAGTTCAAAACTAATTTGTAACCTGTTAATGTTCCCGATAAAACCCACACTGACGCTGCTCGTAATGATACCGCGAGCCAGAAAAAACTTACAGAGCCCATGGCTTCAGAAAAGTTAAAAAGATGTGAAAGTTGTCATTGAAATCCTTTTACTAGAGGTGCTAATGGTGCTGTGAACAGTCAAGTCTCTCCCTCCTACGAGTGTGTTTGGACAGAAGTGGGAAGGAAGTAGGAGCTCAGTTTCTCACTTTGGCCCAGAGCCCCGCAGCTGTGTTCTGCACGTAGTAGGTGTCTGTGTGGGGCCCCGCTGGATCCACCTGTTAGCGTTTGCAAGATGTAGGAGGCTGCCTTCTCTGCAGCCCTGCAGCTGTGGACAGAGCACTCTGAGAGGCTCAGGAGAGGCCCACGTCTCGGGAGATCCGCGCCTGGCAGCCCCACCGACCCCGTGGTCTCGAGGGCTGACGGAGGGCTTTTTCCCTTCGGCAACGAGCAGTGCATCGTTTTCCCCAGATTCCTCTTAGTTTCCTAAGCAGGCTCTCCGCCTCCTCTGGAGTGGATCTTCGGTCTATTTTCAGATTCATCTTTCAGGCTGCTGCTCCTGCTTCTGTCTGTGGGGCTGGCAGGTGTCCGTGGAGCCTGGGCAGCACTGGCAGAGGGTAGCAGGGGTGCCGCCCGGCGCTCTCTCAGCTGCGTTCCACCCAGAAGCCTCGCGCTGTGTGAGTAGGAGGAGGCCAGCGGCCTGCAGATCTGTGAAGAAACCAGCATGCCTGGACAAGAGCTGTGATGAAAGACAAGCATAATTGGAGAAATTATTCCCCAGCTTAAAGAAAAAAAAAACCTCATTATATGCAAATTGAAAATACCCACCATGTCCCAGACGAAATCAGCGGGAAAATAACCAGAGTGCTGAATACGATCATTAAAGGGAAAAGCCTAAGAGCATCTTGCCCATGAAAATGGAAAACTCAACCGGCCTCGGACTTCTGGGCCAAACACCGGTGCGGGGGGCCAGGCCCCAGCCCGCAGACCCTGGGTGCGGGAGTGTCGCAAGGCCGGGGCAGGCTCCTCTCCCATCACGGGCTGGGAGGGTGCTGCTCAGCTGTCGCAGGGTCTGGGAGGGTCTTCAGGAACACCAGCCTGCCCTCTCCCGCTGGACGAGCACTCTCTCTCTCCGTGTTCCGCAGAGGAGGACTCACCGACCGACAGCCGCTCAGACCGCGAGAGCTACCTGTAACACGTGGGCTGTGGTCTGGAACAGACTGGAAATACAGGCGAGCAGTTTCGAAGCCAAGACCAGTCCCCTTGACAAGGCGCACGTTGGTAACTGATGGTCTCCACGCAAGCATATGCTGACTCCTCCCTTTTCCCTGGCAAAGGGACCCTCGGAGAGTTGATTTCATTCTTTCTAGCTAGAGGAGGGAGGGTGCACACAGTTCTGAACGGGCTTCAGTTGTACCACAGCAGTGCTTTTCCAAGAGGTGGACAGAACCAGCCAAATATAGAATCAGCTCATGCAGGGAAAGCCAGCGAAGCCGACAACGCAAAATGAAATGGAGGACAGGACAGGACGAGGGAAGGAAGCGTTGTCAGCCACGAGAAAAGTGGGGTCTTCAGCCCATGCTCGGTCACAGGCCCCGAGGATCGCTGAGGTCCCAGAGACCTGGGAACCACGCTGGCTGTGCCGAGGCCGGAGGGTCAAGCGGGGAACAGGAATTTCTGGTCTCTAACTGCGGCTCCTCTGTTTGACGGCTCCGCTTTTGTATTTCTGAGAGCTTAGGCCGGATCAAAGTAAGTCTAAGTCCACACTCTGGTAGACACACACCTGAAATAAGACTACGCGGCACTGCTAGGAATCAGAGGGCAGGTGAGACGTGTGCTGGGCAGACATAATCAGGAAAGACAGGAGTGGCTTTAGCAAGCTCAGACACAGCAGAGTTCAAGGCCGAAACCAGTAACTAGTAGAAGAGAACTTTGATGTTGATCAGAGGTGTCAGTCACAAGGGGAAAAGAATCAATCATGTTGATGCAATCGCTGCACTCAACAAAATATTGAGAAGTTGCTATGAGGGTCCTCAACCTCTCTCTTTCTCTCTCTCTCTTTCTCTCTCTCTCTCTTTCTCTCTCTCTCTTTCTTTCCTCAGCATTCCTTGTGTCCAAAAACTAGGAAATATTTTCATTAAGTTAGGATCACATAATGAAAATGAATAAATGAAAAATTCGACAGATTCTCAGACGTTGTGGTCCACATCATTATTTGTAATAAAAAGAGAAACTACTCACCAGATATCCTAAGCTATTTCCTATTGAATCCCTAGGGTGTGAGCAGGGGTTGGTTACCTTAGGGCTCCCAGGGAAGAACATAGGACTTCTTAGGAGGTGAGGAAATGCTTGTTTGTGACTGTTAGGAAGTGTGCCCGAGATCACTAAGAATAGGCGTGAGAACTCGGAGCTGCGTCCACCTGAGTGAGAACTCGGAGCTGCGTCCACTTGAGTGAGAACTCAGAGCTGCGTCCACCTGAGCTCTTTGTCATGGCCACCCTCACCTGTCCGTTCGTTCTGTGTGTGGTTCTTGAGCACCCACAGGCACCCGCTGCAGGGTTAGATGCCAGAGTCCTAAGGAAAGACACTCCCGTGGCCTGGCTTTCACGGCTCTTACAAGACAGCGGAGGGGACAAAGAGGAAAAATGTGTAATTATAATTGGTGATGACCAGGAGGGAGCTACGCTGGCTCTCAGCTTTCTGGCTTGGGCAATGAGATGGATGGCAGTGGGTTTTGTTTGTTTTAAGATTTATTTATTTATTTGAAAGGCAGAGTTAGAGAGACAGAGAGAGAGAAAGAGAGAGAGAGAGAGAGAATAATCCATTGGCTGGTTCACTCCCCAAATGACCCCAACTGCTGAGTCTGGGCCAGGAGCTTCGTCCAGAGCTCCTAAGTGGGGTCCAAAGTGGGGTGCAGGGGTCCAAGCACTTGGGCCGTCTTCTGCCGCTTTCCAGGTGCATCAGCAGGGAACTGGATCAGAAGTGGAGCAGCCAGGACTCAAACTGGCGCCCTTACGGGATGCTGATGTCGCAGGCAGCGGCTTTATCTGCTGCCATTTCCTAAGATGAGATGATATTCGTTATCATTTCCCAGACGTAGACACAGTATCTGTTCCAGTCCCCAGAAACTAATAAATCCTTGGGCTTTTAAACACGCTATAGTGAAATAAAATAGACACAAGTTAACAAAGCACAAAATGCCATGGATGGATCTTAAAATACCATTTCGCTAGGGAAAGAAGTCAGTCTGGAAGGGCCAATTACACGGCATATGGAAAAGGCAGAGTGATCAAGACGACAGAACTGTCAGCAGAGCCAGGCGTCCCAGGGGAGAGGGGAAGGGTTGAATGAGTTCCTATGCATCCTTGTCATTGAGTGAATTCTGTAGATGAGATGTCAGAGAAACTGTGCCTAAGTATTGTTCTCTACTTGGAAACGTTTCCACCAGTGGAGGGAGGGGTAAACAGGGTGTGGTGCTGGCACTTTCGGTAGTCCTGGGAACAGAACAATGGGACGGGAGGATTGTTGGGTGGATTGAGGTGCCGGGTCCCTCACCTTGAGTCCACGCCCACTCACCAGAGTCTCCTCCCCGACACTGCTCAGTGCATCCTTCCCTCCAGAGGTGAGCTTTATCCCTGAAATTTGACTTGGAATTTTTTTTTGTCTTTTCAATTCTTCTTGTCATGTTCATAACTTCCTCTACCCAAATGGCTGGAGGAAGTTTTTAATAGATATTTTAGTGTGTGTGTTTGCTAAGCCTCTCACCTGCTTATTTCTGTGTCTGTCACTATTCACTGATTTTTTTTTTCTGGTTGTGGACGCATTTTCTTGCCTCTTTGCTTGCTTGAGGGATTTTGTTTCAATGCCAGTTGTGAGTTTTTACATTACTGGGTGCTGAGTTTTGTTGTACCCCTTTAAAATTTTTTAGACTTTATTTTGAGATGCATTTCAGTTATTTGAAATAAATCTGAACCTCCTGAGGCTTGCTTTAACTAGGGGCATTACATTTTGATAAGGGAGAAAATTGATAAAGAAACATACTAATTCCAAATGTATGTAAATAGAACAACAAAAATTTAAAATACTAAAAACAAAAACTAACAGAACTGAAGCAAAAATAGAGAAAATTCACATTAGTAACTGGAGAACTCAACAGCTTTCTCTGAATAATTAATAGAATAAGTAGGTAAAAATCAGTAGAATATGCAAAACTTGAAAAGCATTATCAACCAACATGATTTGATTGACAATTACAGAACACTCCTCCCAAAATCTTATAAAAGATAAATTAATTACCTAATCTCCCAGCTCAAAACACTGGAGAAAGGAAAATGAACACAAAGTGAATAACAGAAAAGAAACCATAAAAATTTTTAAAATAATGACATAGGGAAAAGAAGAAAGGTAAAGAAGCTGCCTGTTGAACACATCAATGAAATCGAGACCTCCAGCTAGACTGGGCGTGCTGGGACCCCAGAAGACGTTACCAGTTTCATTACCAGTCTCAGGACGGAGGAGGTGACAACACTACAGACCTTATGGACGTTAATAATAAAATATGGGAAACTTATGAACAACTTTACATAAATATAGCTAACAACGTAAATGGAATGGGATATTTCCTTAAAAGGATAACACAGTAGGATTCTATCCAGAAAAATTGAATTATTGAATCTCTCTTTACTTACTAAAGATATTAAATGTGTAATTAGAAAATTTACACACACACACACACACACAAACCACTCCAGGACAAGGTGAATGCTATCAAGCATTTGAGGAAGAAGCAACATTGGCCAGTGCCGTGGCTCACTAGGCTAATCCTCTGCCTGCAGCACTGGCACCCCGGATTCTGTCCCGGTTGCCCCTCTTCCAGTCCAGCTCTCTGCTGTGGCCCGGGAGGGCAGTGGAAGATGGCCCAAGTGCTTGGGCCCTGCACCTGCATGGGAGACCAGGAGGAAGCACCCAGCTCCTGGCTTCAGATCGACACAGCGCTAGCCGTAGAAGCCATTAGGGGAGTGAATCAACGGAAGGAAGACCTTTCTCTCTGTCTCTCTCTCATTGTCTATAACTCTACCTGTCAAAAAAAAAAAAAAAAAAGACACAGAGAGCATCAACTATTTAAAAGTGTCCATTCTGGACATTATTGAATGTGAAATGTTTGCTCTTCAAAGGACACTTTTAAGCAAATGAAAAGTTCAGCTACAAATTGGGAGGGATATTTTCAAGACATGCATATATAAAGAAGAGTACTAGAGATAATAAGATAATTCAAATACAAATAGAGGAAAGTTTTGGAAAAGGCATTTGAATGGAAAATTAGTACATAGCAAGGCGTTTTGCACCATGAACTAGGAGGGAACTGTAAGTCAATACAGTAAGACTGTGCACAGGAATACCTGAAATCGGACACGCAGCAGCCATTACGTGTTGTGAGCCTGTAGAGCAACCGGACACGTGTGCACTGCTGGTGGGCATGCAAACGGTGCACATGTTTCAGAATGCAATTTTAAAAAAAATAAGTGCAACCACACCTACCGTATGACCAGCAGTGCTTACGCAAGAGAAATGAGAAGAGAGGCCTCTGCTTATAATAGTCACAAAACTGAATAATCCAAATGTCCGTCAGCTGGCCAATAAAACGGACTTAAAAAAAGCCACAAAGCAACTGGATTCAAACTGGTTTAGAAGCACACAACCAAAACATTAAAGACCGAACGTTAGAGTGAGCTGAAAACCCAGCCCAAGTACTCAAAAATCAGTATCTCACCAACTTGCACCAGAGCCACTAAGTATGTAAGAAAAATTAAATTTACTTATTTCCCAGTAAACTTATCTTATCAAGCTTCTGTGCAATAGGTGACTTTTCTAATGAGAAGATATTTTAATTAGTCTGCCACTTTTATATGTAAATGAATGTACAGAAACACTTTGTTCTCTTGAGTAGCTTCAATGTGCACTCTCTAATCTTATTTACATTCTTAATTTGCTTTGCAAATTTTTCATTATCCACATAAAATTCAAGTGGTCACAAATTGGGAAGAGAAATATCGGAATTAATAGACTTTCTCTTATCTCACTTTTAGATTATGTGCTTCATGGCTTTTAGAGAGAGGACTGTGGCTGCACAGCCCCCCCAGAGCCTGCTGGATTCTGACTCATCGCACTTGGCCCCGTGTGTATCTCCCTTTGCCAGGCGTGTGCCAATGGCTTCATCCACAGCAAGCACTGATGTGACACATTCCCTTAGAGCTCGGGTCACACGTCACAGGGAAGGAAGAAACGTGTAAGCTAGCATAGCGCTGAGCCCCTCAGCTCCCGGGAACCTCTAGACTCACCCCGTGTGTAAGGATTCATTAATGCGCTATGCGGACTTCTCTGCCCTTTCCCTCTTTTTCCTGGGCTCTGGGATCCTCTTCCAGCATATTTGTCCCACTCAAGCCCTGTCACGTGGTAGGAGTGCCATTGTTGCATGCCCTGGGCACCAGGAGTCTCCGGGCACCGTGTCCTCCACTCCTGAAGGTGCGGAGCTCCCTTGATGCTCACTGCCTGCGTTCCCTGGCCAAGGGAGCTGCACAGAGCTGCCCTGGGGCTGAATAAAAGCTTCATGGCTGCCTCAGCTCACTCTGTGCTGCTGTGACAGGACACCACACGCTGGGTCATTTAGAGACAAAATCAACTAACGGCTCCCAGTGTGGAGGCTGTGGCATCTCTGGTCAAGGTGCTGCCCTGTCTGAGCCTCCTCCACTGTAACACAGCAGACGGCAGAAGGATGAGAAGAGGCTGAACACAAATGAGGGCGCAAATGAGCTTGAGTCTGTTTCCTGGGGAAGCCACTAACCCCGCCATGGGGCCCCAACCCGTGATCACAACCCGGAGCCCACCTGTGACCATCAGCATGTGAATTTGATGATTAAGCTTTCAACACAGGCACTGCTGGGACAGGAGCCATAGTGCAGCACTGCACAGCACAAAGGAAGGTTGTGCCTTGTGATGGACACACGCCCTGTACAACTTTTTGTCAAGTTGGTGAAATAAAACTAGGAAAACAAAGCTATGACTTTCATACAGTGGGCAGAGAAGGTGTTTGTACTGGGAGGGCAGGGACAGTGAGGAGGGAGCCGTGGCTCCAGGCAGGGCAAGAGGGAGCAGTCAGCAGGCAGAGAGGTTGGCCAGGGCCCCGAGACAGACGGTGTTTGCAGACTGAAGGTGAGGCCAGGGGTGGGATGAGGGTAGAGAGGAAGAGGGAGGACAGGAAGGAGGCCCTGTCAAGGGATCGTAAAGGGTCCCAGCCAAGGTTAGGGCTCTTGATTGACTTCAGCTGGGAATGAGATGACGAAGGCAGCGGTGATGACACAGCTTGCGTTGTTCTGTGATTCACTTTCATTGTCTTTGGAAGGTAGAGAGAGACAGAGAGACATCTTCCATCTACTGCTTCACCCTACAGAGCCCTGTGGCAACTTTGGCTGAATCGAGCTGAAGCCAAGAGACCAGAACACAGTGCAGGTCTCCCACACGGGTGACAGGTAACCCAGCTGTCACCTGCTGCCTTCTGGGGGGCGGTGCACATTAACAGGAAGTTGGGATTGGAAACACAGTTGGGATTTGAACCCAGGGACTCTGATATGGGATGCGGTCTTAACTACTGCACCAAATGTCCACTCTAATAACTTGTATTCTAGAAGGTCCAAACTGTAAGCAGATGGTGGGCTGCAGCCAGGGAAGGGGTAGCCAGGGAGGCCTGCCTGAAGGCTGTTGTGGTGGTCCTGGTTCCAGGTGATTGAGGCGTGGACTCCAGTGGTAAAGGGGAGGGGACAAGAAGGGGACAATTTTCAGTGTCCTTAGAAGACGGTCATGTGGACCCATCCTGCTGCTGCTGCCTTAACTACCTCGAACGTTTATCTTTGCTGAGTTCTCACATACTCACGTCCATCTGGCTTGTCAGTGGCTTGGGGGCCAGTGCCACATGGTCTTCCCTGGGCTCCTTCCAGGATTTGGCCCTTGGCTGGTATCCACATAACACCTGACATTTCTATTCCACTCAGAGTCAAGCTCTGGAGCCCTGAGCTCCCACCTGCTCGCCGTGCCGCTGCAGTGAACACTGGGCAGGTTCTTATTCACTGCCATTTTCTCTTGGCATATTATTTCATTTAATTGTCTCACAGGCCCAGTGATGGATGTGATGTTATCACGTCCCCGTCTGAGCTGAAGAAAAGTCTGTGATTTGTTCAAGGTCAGATCCCTGGAGGTGGGGCAGCCAGAGTTGGGACAGGTGCAGCCTTCTGGCTCCCTAGGGTCCTGGCGTGGTTCTCGGTCCTGTGCACCTGTCCCCATCCCCGTGTCCACTGGCCAGCAGAAGGCAGGGGAGAGCAGGTCAGAGACGTGTCCTTCTTGGCTTTCAGGGCTGGAGGTGGAAGATGCAGAATTACCTGTGTTGCCTTCCCATACTCTGCCTCCTAGAAGACAATTCTGAGATCCAGAGGAGGGGAGGGGAGGGCGCATGTCCCAGCACTACTGATGGTGACACCCCTCCATGTCTCCTGTCACCACGAGGCAACTGGGGTCCATCCCGCCTCCTCACCTGCCTGGGCCTCCCTCTGTCTCCCCACTCCTCCCACCCACAGATTCACTTCTGCCAGCTCAAGGCAGGATGTGCTCATGTAACCTTGGCTCCCCTGGGCAAGGTGTGCGTGGGAGGGAGGGGGCTGCACTGGGCCCCGAGTCTGGGCGACCTCAGGTGAGTCCTTGGCATCCTTGTCCCATACAGCCCCACGCCGTCTCACGCACCTGCTGGTGCATAGATCTGATAGCTGACAGCTCCCTTCAGCCTGCAGGTCCCCTGCTGTGCCCAGAACTGGACATCCCACTGGCCCTTCAAGGCTGCCTCCTCAGTCCCTGGGGAAATAGGAGTGGGTGAAAATGCCCCCCAAGACACCCACATCATCTCCACGCCTGTGCATATGCCCCTCAGTGACTGGAGAGCAGGGACCTCTCTGGCTCGCCCAGGGGCCCCTGACTGCCATCACACACTGGTTCACAAGAAGGCAGCAGGTGAGGCTTGACGCAGGTACGCGGAGCAAGGGACCGTGTGAAGGCGGAGCCAGAGCAGGAGCCGAGGACCAGGGTCAGCCCAGCATCGGACCCCCAGGAGCCAGGCTTCCAGGAGAGCACTCGGCGCAGCGTCTGGCCCCGAGCAGTGAGGGAGTGGATCTCCACGGTTTTCGGCATCTGTGCGTGGTCATTTGTTGTTCTGCCGGAGCCTCAGTGCCGGGGGCCACGTTGGAGCCTGCTGGTCAGGCCTCCTCGGAGACAGTGGCCGGGGCTTAGGAGCCCTGGTCCTGCCTGATGAGCCCCTTCCTGCCTGACCGTGGCTCCTGGCTGCACACACGCCCACCGTAGGCCCCCAAAGCCTCAGGCAAACCCTGCACTGAGGGTAAGAGCAGTGAGGGCGGCAGGCAGAGTCTGACTTCATGGAGCTCACACCCCCGCGGGGGACGCGGCACACGAAGCAGGCATCTAAACAAGATGACTCCAGAGGTGTGCACAGGGGCCCGGAGCCCACTCCCCGAAGCTAAGACGGCCTCCTGGGTCACGACACTGCCAAGTCCCGGGGCTCAGCCCGCGTCCGGCTCCAGGGCAAACGCGACTGCGCAACCTTCAGCTTTTCTCCTCCGCTCTGCCTGCCCCGCTCGGCCCATTGCAAATCCACCGTCCACAGCGGTAGCAAGGCGGCTTCTGGCCAACACGCGTGTGCTCTCACCCCCATGCCTCTCCTAGAGCAAAAGAGGGGGCTTTCCAGGGGGTCCTGGCCGCACCCCCGGGGGGCTCGCCCCGACCTTGTCTGGTCAGGTGCCAGTCTGGTAACCGGCACTGGCTAGGAAGGTTTGCCGGCTCAGTCATGTCCCCACCTGGAGGACCACGGCGATGGGAGGGCCGGACCCCAGGGCGGGGACTGATCAGATGAGCCTGCAGGCCTTGCCACCCCAGCACGGCACCTTAACCCTGATTCTCAGCTCTGCCTGCAGGCCTTGCCACCCCAGCACGGCACCTTAACCCTGATTCTCAGCTCTGCCTGCAGGCCTTGCCACCCCAGCACGGCACCTTAACCCTGATTCTCAGCTCTCGGGTGGTCTCCTGCCTCCTCCCAGGAGAGGAAGGAGTGCCGTTAGCCTGGCTGGATCTGCTGGCCCCGTGCCTGTGTGATCATTGTGTCCTGTATGTGTGCGCACGTGTGCGTGTGTGTGCATATGTGTGTGTGTATGTGTGTGTGTGTGTGTGCTGGGGAGTCACCCATGCCTGAGGCCTGCAGGTGTCCCGGCCAGAAGATGGGGGGGGGGGTTAGAAGGTACAAGGATCCTACCCCAGGGCGACTTCCGCCACACAGAGGTGACAGTTCTTTTGGGCCGCACGTGCACCGACTGGGAGCCCTTCCTCCCTGAGCCCTATCAGAGAAGGAACAGGTCGTTTTTATCTTTAAAACACACAGTGTCGGCCTCACAGCTGTACAGAATGGGGTCATCTCGGACGGTCTTGCCCAGAAAGCCAGCAGGTGACACGGCTTGACATCCGCATCCCCTGAAGTCAGCCTCCGAGACGCCGGCGTCCCCGTGCACGCAGACCCCGAATCCACACATTGCAGCTGCTCACCGTGCAGCTGCCACCTCCCCACGCCGGGAGGAACCTCCTTGAGGCAGCCGCCCCCAGCCTGTGCAGGGCTTGCGGGCGCAGACTGCGCAAGGGGGCGGGATCCAGAGCTGTCATTTGAGCCAGGATCTTGTCACACTTCCACGCAGCTGTTGCATTCAGAAGGACACCGCTGTGTTTCTCCTAAATGGGCCCTCTTCTTGTCAGCGGCTTCATTTACTGTCTTTTCCGACGGCTCCGGCGCTGGGCCTCGTAGCTTCACTGTGGAGCTCTCAGCTGCTAACAACCTCTTTCTGCGGCCTCTTGTCACGTTCTGGGCCCTTTGGAAGAGAGAAATGTTTCCCTTCCTGTAGTTTTGTCAGTCGTGGTTTTCTTGTCAATAGCATGCCGTGTGCCGGCTCACGCTGGAGAGTGCCGGGCAGACACAGAAGGGAGCCACCTGCTGACCCCGAGGGCCACAGACAGGACGTGGCCTGCTCTTCTCACAACAGCGTTTCAGGAAACGGAGCACTGTGTCTTGACGCACTGCTGTCGCACAGACCGGTGACGATGCTGTCGGTTCCTCTGAGTTTCTCACCATGGACTAATCCAAATGATTCTTTCATGTACGTTTTAGAGATCCAGAGTGTGTCTTGTCTTGCACAGTAGAGCCCCCCAGTGCAGTGCTAAGCACCTACTGTGTGCAAGTCTCCATGGCATGCACAGGGGAGAATGACAGGAGTCTTGAGGAGGGAGACAGAAACCCTGCTGCCCCCACACCTGGACACTGGGGTGGGCAGCAGCCAGGCCCGCAGGGACGTGCAGGAGGTTGAGGGCCGGGGGGGGGGGGAGCAGAGGCTCAGCAGCACGGGCAGCTGTGTTTCCGGGGGACAGTGTGTGTTCAGGCAAGTGCAGCTGACAGGGGTGGAGATGGGACAGGATGTCCCAGACAGAGAGTGGAGAGACTGGCGCCAGCTCACAAGCTGGAACATTTAGCAAAGGCAGTGGGATTCCCCGTGTGCATCTCAGACAAACTGGGACCAGGACTCCCCCAGCCCTTCGCACCCCGTGTTCCAGTCCTCGGAGGTACAGCTGGTGAACTTCTGGAGTGAATCTCCTGGGACCTGCAACTCTTAGGGAGCTGTTGAGCAGAAGAGTTGATAAATTAAGCCACACCCAGGCAAAACATGAACAGGCGTCAGGTCTGGGGGAAGGGGAGGTACTTCTGTTTGCAAGTTCTCGGGACAGAGGATAGAGAGAGAAGAGCACTCCTGTTGTGGCGGAGTGCAGACGAGGGGTCTCTGCCTGGTGCCTGGAGGATTCTGGGACTGAGAATGCACGTCCCTTAGCAAATGCTCTGCTCTACCTAAAACCCCAGCTCCCCCACCCGAGATGCGGGGCCTCAGTTCAGACGCAGCAGGCTCCTGAGCGCTGGCTCCCACATCTCCCGATGGGTCCAGCCCCTCCAGGCTGCACTGGGTGGAGATGCCCCCGTGTGGGCAGCTCCACCCAGATGGCAGCTCAGGAGCTGTGGCCGCCACGGCCGCTACACGTGATGCCTGAGCACGTCCGAGCCCCGGTGTCACCACCAGTGCTCCAGGGTGACGGCAGCACTCTGCCAACGCCATAGCCTCCACCGAGAGCTGAGTTATGACCCCCGGCAGCACCTGCCGCGGAAAATGACTCTGGCTGTCCGGCCTGATCTATCACTTGGACCTCTCAGATGATGCTGCGAGCAGAGCTTGAATATTTAGATCAGATGTGCATGTCTTCAGTGGTGTCATCATTTGGCTTAAATAAAAAATATGCAACTAAAGTATAAAAATGGTACTGTTCTTTCCACGGGACCAGCAGCACCGCTGTCCTTTTTTATAATTTATTGTTTCTAAACAAATAAAACTTGTTTCACTGTGATGCTAGATCATCGTAAACGTGGCATGATTGATGTGAAGATGGCCAGGAAAGCTCACAACTCATCTTGTCCTTGGCACGGTCTGGTCTTCTCGTCACACCTGTCACTGTAAAACAGCAGCGACACGGAACCTGGAGGCATTCTGCTTTGGAACCGGGACATTTAAGAACGTGGGCTCAACGCATTCAGAACAAGCCTGAGCATTCTGCCCTGAAGCCCTGGTGTCTTCCTCTCATGTTTGTGAGTGAGAACACACACACACACACACACACACACACGTGTACGTACACCTGAAGGAAGGGGTAAGAATGCATATACTCCTGCAGTGCTCAGAGAACACAGCCCAAGCTATAAAGAAAACTCAATAATAAAACTAGGGGGCAAGCACCATGGTGCAGTTGGTTAAACCGCTGCCTGCAGTGCCAGCTTCCCATATGGGCACTGGTTCAAGTCCCGGCTGCTCCACTCCCAATCCAGCTCCAGGCTAATGGCCTGGGAAAGCAGTAGAAGATGTCCCAAGTGCTTAGGCCCCTGCACCCACGTGGGAGACCCAGAAGAAGCTCCTGGCTCCTGGCTTCAGCTTGGCCCAGCTCCAGACAATGCTGGCATTTGGAGAGTGAACCAGGGGATGGAAGATCTCTTTACAAGCTTCCACAAGATTTTTTTTAAATCTCTTTTTTATATTTTTATTTACAAGGATTTATTTATAAATAAAGATGTATTTAATTTATTTGAAGTGCAAAGTAACAGAGGTAGGAGAAAGACAGACAGACCGGTTTTCCATCTGCTGCTTCACTCTCCAAATGGCCACAACAAACATGGCTGGGCCAGGCCAAAACCAGGAGCCCAGACTCTATCTGGGTCTCACACACAGATGCAGGGCCCAAGCACATGGGCCGTCCTCCTCTGCTTTCCCAGGCCATTAGCAGGGAGCTGGATAGGAAGTGGAGCAGCCAGGGCTCGAACTGATGCCCGTGTGCTGACATTGCAAGCAGCAGCTTGACTCACGGCACCATGGTGCAAGCCCCTTAATCTTCTTGAAAAACAGTCTATGTTTTTATAACAGTTTTAAATTTACAGGAACGTTGAGAGGATGGGACAGAGTTCCCACATCCCTCACACCCTGTTTCCCCTATGAGTTTCCATCTTATTTTTTTTCCTGTTGATAATCAGTATTGATGCACTACCACCAATGAGGGCTGTGTGGGATTTCGGGTCCCGCAGTTTTCACGAATGTTTCTGCCCCTGGACCCCATCCAGGGCATCACCTTGCACTTGGTCTCGAGTCTCTGAGCTCCTCTTGGCCATGCCAGGTCCTCAGACTTACCTTGCGGGTTTCAAGGTCTCCACACCTCACTGCGGGTCCTTTGGAAGCAGGTGCCTCTGCCCAAGCCGTGTGGCTGACTGGTGGCTCCACTCTACAAGACGCCTGTACTGAATGACAGATCAGGGCGTGTGTACACAGAACTGCTTCCTGGTAATTAGATATTCGGAGATGTGTTGTATAACCCCAATTTTCATGTTATTCAAAATCATAGTTTACAAAATTATAAACATAATCCATTTATGTTGGATCAGCCTGCCAGCTAGTGCGCATTGTGTGCATAATTGCAGCCGCCCTCTGCTCACTTCCTCCTCACCCTGCCAGACAACTCGAGACGGCAGGAGATGCTCAGGAGGAAGAACTGATGGGAGGTGTCAGGTCCTTCTGTCTCCCTCCTTCCAGTCTCAAAACCTCCATCCTGAAAGCCGATCTCAGAGCCCTTTCCATAAGCCCAGATCCTAGGGTTTAGGGGTTGTGCACCTGCTGCTTCCAGTCAGTGGAAAATATATCCTGAGCAGCTTCCCCATACCAAGTCCGTGGCTTGGACAAGAGAAACACTTGTCCCTGTCCTCATGGATCAAACTGGACAGACGCAGAGTGACCAGATCAGTAAGGAGCTGGCCAGCGTGCTGTGATGTCCCATTCACTGGCAGAGTCCCCAGTGGTGCTGTGACTCCGCTCCAGTCTCTGATCCCCCACGTGCCACTCTGGGTGTTTGCTCCATTTCTCAGCACCCTGCATGTTACTGACCCGCTGACCTCCATGTCCACACCTGCTGCTTGGCTGGGACCTGCTTGAAATGGCCCCGCCCATCCAGCTGCCCGCTGAGTGGACGAGGCCGAGCTGCCTGCCCCGGGATGAGCTGCTGACTGGCGGATGAGAAAATGCAGAAGACAAGAGTCAAAACCATGAGAAATAAAACACACAGAGGAAAGGACTCTACAAAGTTGTCTGAGCATGTGAGCTGCAGGTAAGTTTCTCGTGGCCTACAGTGGGTCCCGTGGGCGTCCGGGAGGAAGCGCAGGACGTGGTAAGACAGGGAAATGTGGAAGAAACTGCGGCCCAAGTTCCCTGTCTTCAGAGAGAGGAAGTCCTGAGCAAAGGATGTTATCAGAGACACGGAAAATCATTTCTTAGTGATACAGGGGTCCGCATCAAGAATACTTAACAGCCCTAAACACTTATCCATCTAATCAGAGAACTTAAAAATACATGATACACAGAACTGACGGACCTGGAAAAATCCCCAGCCCTTGTCAGAGACGAGCAAGATCCCTCCTTCTGAGCAACTGCCAGAACGAGCAGGCAGGAAACCAGGGGCAAAGCTGAAATTACTCTGATGTTAATGCGGCTAATTCAGTTTTCTTCCGATCAGTGTAGGGATCTTCTACCACGCTTTACTTCCAGCCTGTAGAAGTGTATTTATATTTACAGTAGATTTATTATAAGCGACATCTAGTTGAGTCTATTATCAACTGAATGGACACAGGGTACAATTCTGGAGCAGTCTACCCAACACCAGCCAACTGCACCTTCTCGTCAAGCACACGCAGACTCTTTGCCAAGGTTAACCAACGTCTGATCTAAACCGTGTCTTGATGCCTTCAGGGAGATTCTGCCTCCACAGGAATTGGGAAGATACCAAAGCAAATCTGAAAATGTGCAGGAATAAACAACGTACTGCTATACAACCCATGGGCTTAAAAAGAAACCAAAAGGAACACCAGACGCCGTTCTAACAGAATGGCTGTGTTACTACATCTAGAGACACAGCGCACTAAAACCTGTGGGATGGAACTGAGGAACACCTAAAGGGAAACACACAGCACCACACTGGGGAGGAAGAAGGCCCACACACCTGTGACCTCCGCTAAGAACATTTGAGAATGTAGAAACTCAAGCCCAAATGGGGCAGAAGGAAAGAACTAATAGAGATTGGAGTGCAGACAGATAAAATAGAAACAGGAAAACTAAAGAGAAAAATCAATGAACCCAAAAGCTGGTTCTTTGAGAAAAATCAATAAGATTGATAAGCCTCCCAGCAGGCTGATAAAGAGGGAAAAAAGAGCAGACACAAATGACCCGCACCGGTATTGAAAGCGGTGGTGCCACAATTGGGTTTCTAGATAGCAAAGGGAAGGGAATATTATAAATAGCTTTATGCCAGTAAACGCAGAAACGCAGGTGAAAGGGACGGATTTCTTGAAACACGAAAATGCTGCCGAAGCTCATTCACGAAGAAATCGCAATTGCAGTCTTGACTGTGTGGATGACTTCATGGGGGTGTACAGGTGCCAAGACACAAAATCACAGCTTTCGGGGCTGGCCCTGTGGCGTCGTGGGCTAAGCCTCTGCCTGTGGCACTGGCATCCAACACTGGGGCCTATTCAAGTCCCGGCTGCTCCTCTTCCGATCCAGCTCTCTGCTATGGCCTGGGAAAGCAGTAGAAGATGACCCAAGTGCTTGGGCCCCTGCACCCACGTGGGAGACCCAGAAGAAGCTGCTGGCTCCTGGCTTCAGATCGGCACAACTCTGGCCGATGCAGCCATTTGGGGAGTGAATCAGTGGATGGAAGACCTCTCTCTCTTTCTCTCTCCCCCACTCCCTGTAATTCTGCCTCTCAGATAAATAAATAAAATATTTTTAAAAATATGCTTTAAAGAGGTTCAGTATAGTACAACACTAATTCAAAACAATTTAACAGTAAGTGAGACAGAAAGTTTACATGACTGCATATTTGACAGTATAAGGGGTTACTGTGTTTATTCATTTATTTACTTAGCAGTGGGGATTGTGTTGAAGTTTTGCTTCTTGTCACTCCTCATCTTTAGAGACGCACCCTGAAGTGTGTGCTCATGGAGCCATGTGATGCTTGGATTTGGAAGGGAGTGGGAGCAGAAATGGCAGCTGGGGTCTGAGTTGTTACTGGGTGATGGGCTGGGGGGGAGGTTCTAGTATTATTTAGGGACAATTTTTTTTTCTCAGGAAAATGAAAACTGTGGCTTCTGGTCTGGCAAGTAAGGAGACCGGGAGTTGTCAGTCGTGACCTTGAGACAAGAAAGCAGATGACACTCTTGTTAGTGCATCAGGACGCTGATGTCACAGGGCAATCCACAGCCCCCGCCCCGGGGGGACACGCAGGGGGCACAGAGCCCACAGCCCCGGGCAGCAGAAGCCTCCTCGGGGGCCAGCAGCAGGGTGGGGACACCTGTGCTGTGCCTGAGCTGGGGCTGGGGGCTCGGACGGCACCAGCTTGGACAGCCCTGGGGGACTCAGGCACGAGACGCCACACTGCGCGAGCATTACCTCTAGGAGCCCTGCTGGGCTCTCGCAGCGCAGATCAGAGAGGACCCGTGCCACTGAGCGCCCAGGGCAGAGGGGCCGCAAGAGCTCTGTCTCTGAACAAAGCTGCTCTCACATCCCGTCCTCAGCTTTCAGGGAAGAGTGGCGCCCGAGCCCTGACCTCCAGCCTGCCTGGCCCTGACTCACCCAGGGGCAGAGGGCGGCAGCATAAAACAGCATGTTCTGTGAAGGTGCAGCCCAGGGACCGAGGTACAGCCCAGGGACCGAGGTGCAGCCCAGGGACACAAGGTGCAACCTAGAGACACAAGGTGCAGCCCGGGGACACAAGGTGCAGCCCAGGGACACAAGGTGCAGCCGAGGGACACGAGGTGCAACCTAGAGACACGAGGATGCAGACCTGGCTGCTGTGACCATTTGGGGAATGGACCAGCAGATGGAAGATCTCCCCCCCCCCATCCTCCCCCTCTCTCCAGTGCCCATATGGGAAGCTGGCACTGCAGGCAGCGGTTTAACCAACTGCACTATGGTGCTTGCCCCCTAGTTTTATTATTGAGTTTTCTTTATAGCTTGGGCTGTGTTCTCTGAGCACTGCAGGAGTATATGCATTCTTACCCCTTCCTTCAGGTGTGTTTACATTAGAAATGTCCTCGGTTATAATGGAAGCAACACCTTGTTTGTTTTTTTTTTTTATAAAAAGATTTATTTTATTTATGTGAAAGAGAGAGAAGGAGAGACACAGAGAGATCTTCCATCTGCTGGTGCACTCCCAGGGCTGCACCAGGACGAAGCCAGGAGCCAGGAACTCCGTTTGAGTCTCCCACGAGGGTAGGAAGAGTCCAAGCCCTTGGCCATCCTCTGCTGCCTTCCCAGGTGCATTAGAAGGGAGCTGGGCTGGAAGTGGAGCAGCCAGGACTCCAACTGGCACTGCAGTATGGGATGCAGCGTCACAAGCCGCCGCTTAACCCCCATCCCACCACACTGGCCCCCGGACGTGATCTCATTAATAAATACTTTAATAAAGACACCTAGGCCCTTCCCTCGAAAAATCCCAGTGGGAAGGACAGGCCCCAGTGGGAAGAGGAGTGCAGTGCAATGAGAAAGGGGTGGGGGTGGGGAGTTGGGGTACGCGCAGAGCTAGGCCTGAGAAAATCCCTTCTTTTCTGATTCCCTCCAAAATGAGATGTCCACCAAGCTCCACTCATTGGTCTCATTCCCTGCCATAGAGAGTCTCATGAGCTCTTATGAGCTGTAAAGTTTTAATGTTTCTGCTAAGTATAGTCCTTTGAAAATGCACTTTCCACTTCTGTGCCACCAGGGGAGGGTCCAGGGTCCAGACGGCGCTGTCTGATCCCTGATGAAACTAAAAGGGGACGCTCGCAACGTCCAGAGCCCCCGACGTGCGGCCGATGGAGGAGGAGGAGGGTGTCCTCGCACTCCTCCCACCAGGAACCCACTCAGGTGGCACCAGCTGTGCCTTCTGAATGGAACACACATCTGGAAAAGGAGAGGTGATGGAGTCCACCTCCCAGAGCTGAGAGGAAGAGAGGCAAGGTCTGGCTGGCAGCTCTCGCCCTGTGCCACACCCTCCAGACCACTGGCCAGTGTGCTTGCTGCAGCCGCTGGGGACACTGGCCAGTGGCCGTGTGCCGTTTGCTGCAGCTCTGGGGCTGCTACATGCCTGCACCCCCACCACAGCTCCAGGCAGCCTTCTGGGAGCTGTGTCTATGGGTGCTGCCTGATCCAAGGCCGACCACCAGCCTCCCATGGGGACGTCGTGTGTGAACTTGCCTGCCACTGCTCTCGGGGACAGATTCTCCCCAGCACTGGGTGGACATTGCCATTCCCTGTAACTGCAAGGGAGCAGTTGGCCCCAGACGTCATGCACGTGGGTGGTAGCCTCTCACGGGAGCACCCCTGCGGGGGGCATGCTGACTCCTCCTCCCACGGAGACCCTGGAAAGATGGCAGAGAGCAGGCCACTGCCGAAGAGGCTGTGACCAAGGCAGAATTCCAAGGGCCAGTGAGGGCTCCAGGCTCCAGGCTTTTGCCACCCATGAGCTCTGCGGCTGGTCTGAGGGCAGAGGCTGGGGCTGGGCGCCCAGCCCACCCTGAGGACTGCTCAGTCGTTCCCACCACCCAGGCCCCTGTTGCTGCACAAGCTCCTGGGCAGAAAATAAGTCTGGGGGAAGATAAACGCCACAATCACGTCTGTATGTCTCAGTAGCTTATTAATCTATAATTAAATTTACTTTCAAATTAATGTCTTGAGTGCTGTTTATAACATATCTGGCTTCTTTACATTTAATGAGATACATATACTTATATACTTCAGTTTGCTTTCAACCAATTTTATAAGGAAAAACATAGCTTGTCAAAAGCAAACTTAAATTATGTGTGTGCGTGTGTATTATTTTGGGTTAGGGACCAAAAAAGTGTCCGTCCAAGCATGGGCTGATTGATTGTGAAATGCACGTTATGGCTGCACTGACCGGCTGTGCTGACCTTCCCACCCTGAACAGGGAGCTTGGCACCCCAGCCTTGGGCAGCTGAGGCTCTGACTCTTACCCCTGACCTTCAACCCATTGCAAACCTTTATACGGGCTGCTCTCAATATTGCACCACTGACATCAGGCCAGCAACTCTTGCTGTAGAGACGGTCATGTGTGTAGGACGCTGAGGGGCGTCTGGCCTCTGCCCACTACACGCCAGTAGGACTCCCACTCGCAGGTTGTGAGGACCCAAAGCACCCTGCACATTGCTCAATGCCCCTTAGGGCGCAGAGCCGTCCCCACGAGGACCCCTGGTTTGTGCCATCAGCCTCGTCTGTTCTCCAGCCGGCCCACAGGCTATGACTCACATACATCCCCGAGGTCAGGAGAGAAAATTTCATTTCCAGAACTTATATAAGCACAGAGATGCTGAAATTCCGTTTTCAAAACGTCCCTTTTACAAAGGGTCCCCCAAACTATTTCCCAGCCTAACGAACAAGCGCTCACCTCCCGCCGCCTCTGCAGAACGCGGAGCTGCTCTGTTCTCTCGGGATAGGGCTTTCAAGCTGCTGCTGCGTCCTTGTTGTCAAACAAGCAGTCTGCGAGGCCCGAGGCCGTCTCTGGGAAGAGCTTCCCGTCTTGGCGTGAACACTCTGAGGGTTCCTTTGCAAACGCACATTTTGTAGGATGGGGAAGAAGCTGAAGCCGCGTGTTTATTTTCACTCCGGTTTCTTTTTATTCACACCAACCTTGTAAGCGTTTGAGCTTGTGAAGAGTGGCTGGGCTCTGCTCCACACACTCCCACTGAGCAGCAAAGTGCGGATCTCAGGCTGCAGCTCCCACGGGAAGGCTCGCGCACCCTGCCTCTGGCCCTCCGGCCTCACCACTGCAGTAGCAGGCCAGCCGCTGCGGATGCAGGAGCGTATGCAAACAGCTGGGGCCGAGTCCCCCCACCCCCGGGACGCGATGCATCGTCCAAGGCCGAGGAAGAAATGGCGTCTGCCCTAAGAGAACCGTAAAGCCCAGCTGGCTTCCCTCTGTAGACCCGAAGAATGGACGTAGGAGCAGTGTGTTTTTCTGGAAGCAAGGGCCTGGGAAGTCACGGCAACGTCTCTTTGCTCCGTGCAGTGATTTGAAATGAGAAAGACGTTCAGAATGAAGTCTGCCGCATCGGGGAGGACCAAGCAGTTCCTGGAATCATCGCCGGTCTGAACACCTTCGGCCTGAGCTTCCTCAGGAAGCAAACGGCTCCGAGAGTGTCTCCTGCAACTTGCTCCAGATGAGCCCTAATTTGTGTGTGTGTTCGTCTTAGCACAAGTCCTGCAAGGCTTCTCGGGAGCCAGGTTTTTCCTTGCACGACTTTGAACCAACTTTGTTGTGCAGGGGGGAAATGTCTGCTTTATTACTTGTTGGTATCATCTGTCCATCTCCTCGACTACCCACCCACCCAACTATCCATGACCCCACCCACCCAGCTATCCATGACTCCACCCACCCAACTATCCATGACCCCACCCACCCAGCTATCCATGACTCCACCCACCCAGCTATCCATGACTCCACCCCCAGACCCACCTTTCACCCAGCTATGCACCCATCCATCCTCTCACCCATTTATGAATCAGAAATTCACCAAATGGCTTCTTGATGACCTGTGTGATCTCTATGCCGGACATGTGAGAAGCCTATAGGTTCAGAGGTGAAATAGATCAAGTATCACTGCACAGAACTTAGAGTCCCAGTGGAGCTGGGTCCACACACACCGAGTTTTAAAGACTGCCAGGGTTTGTCTACACTGGGAGAATTCGGCATAGATCCTGTGAAGATGGTTTGCACAGGACTGGATAATTTAGAGTCTTCCCTGGTGTTGTGCGTGGACAGGGCTGGGCTGTCTGTATTCAGCAACGATTAGACAACTACCATCCTCTGAGGCTGTCGTGGGGGCGACTTCTTCCAGACCTCACCCAAGGCCCATATACTCCTGCACCCGCATCAGACCCTCGTGGCCACTGTGGGAGGTCCATGCACCTGCTGTCTCAGGAGCTGTGACAGACAGGATTACCCACTCCAAACTTTTCTTGCTGCCAATTTTCTCTGATATCCCAATGACTTATTCAACCGAATTGAATTTGGCAAGGAAAGAAAAGATTCACATTTATGTTCAGATTTCAATTTCACTTGCTGTAGAAGTAGCCTCTTTCTGACTAACAGAGCAACTAATGGAGAGAACATCCTCCTTGTTGAAAGTGAATTCACTGGAGTTCAGTAAAACCTTTAAGCCTAAGTCAATGTGGAGATAATTTATCCCAGGCAATTTAGTAACAGCCATTAGCTCCTGAAGTATGTCCTGGATCCCTACCAAGTAATATTTCCTTAGACAGTCTGTGAGATTGTCCCGATAGCGTCTCCTTTCCAGCATCGGCTGTTATCATCTTTCTATCTTGACCAATCGGATGAGAAAAAGATAAATGCCCATTGGTGCTTTATACACAATTTCCCTATTTATTTTTTGTTTTTTGTTTACTTATATTTATTTTTTAAGATTGATTTTATTTACTGGAAAGCCAGCAGCACAGAGAGAGGGGTGGGAGATAGAGAGAACTTCCATCCGCTGGTTCAGTCCCCAGGTGGCTGCAACGATCAGAGCTGGACCAGGCCGAAGCCCGGAGCCAGGAGCTTCTCCCAGGTTTCCCACTTAGGTGGGGACCCAAGCACTTGGGCCAAATCCTCCATCCTCGGCTGTTTACACAGGCACGTCAGCAAGGAGCTGGATGGGAAGTGGAGCAGCCGGGATTCAAACCAGTGCCCATATGGGATGCTGGTGTCACAGTGGTAGCCTAATTCATTATGCCACAATGCTGGTCCCCATTTATATTCCTTTATCAATGCATTTATTATTAGAATATGTTAAGCTATTTTTGTATCAAGTTTAAGGTTCTTTTAATTTGTAGAATGCCTTTATTATACACTTGCTAAATTTAACAAAAATCTAATTTTAAAAATAATGACTGCTTCTTTCTCTCCTCTCTATCGCTGTCTCTTTCTCTCTTTTCTTTTTGAGTAGACTTAATCTTTTAGTGCTGCTTTAAATTCACAGCGCAATTGAGCAGAAGGTACAGAAAGTTCCCACTGTCCACCTGCCCCCACGCTCACGTGCAACCCGCGTGGGCCGCCTGCGTCCACACATCTTCCTCACCCCACGCCCCTGGTTTGCATCAGGGCTTTCCCGTCTCTGTGCGTTACTCCTGGTGTCACACAGTCTATTCTGACAACGCTTGAGGACAGTGTCCAGCACCCAGGATCACATGGGAAGGTTTTGCTGTTCTTCACCGCTCTCCCCTCCAGCCCCGGCAACCCCTGCTCCCTGTCCCGTGTGGCTGTGGTTTTGTCTTTTCTAGAAGGCCACAGGTTAGAGTCTTGAGTTGTGCAGTCTTTTCAGGGTGACTTTCTAAAAGTCTTCACAGTTGGTCCCGGTCTCCTCTCCCCTGAAACCTGCTTTGTCCGTGATCTTCCCCGCCTTGGGGGTGCCAGCCTCATCCTCGCAGCCATCATTGAAAAAGACCCACACTCCTGTCACCAGTCGTAGTCCTAGTAACTTCTGTAAGGTAGCTTTCAAGAAAACCTGTTTTGTTTTATATGAAAGGCTGAGTTAGAGAGAGGGGGAGAGAGAAGGAGCGGGGGGGGGGGGGGGAGAGAGAGAGGTCTTCCATCCACTGATTCATTCCCCAAACAGCTGCAACAGCCAGCTGGGCCAAGCCAAATCCAGAGCCAGAAGCTCCATCTGGGTCTCACACCTGGGTGCAGGAGCCCAGGCACTTGAGTCGTCTCCCACTGCTTTTTCAAACGCATCAACAAGGAGCTGGATGGGAAGTGGAGCAGCCGGGGACTCAATAGGAGATGCTGGTGTCACAGGCAGCAGTTTAACCCACTGCGCCACAGTGCCAACCCCGTGAAGAAAGCTTTTATTTCTTCTATGTAGAGACCGAACCCAGACACAAAAGCTGTGCTCCTGTCCCAGCCCCACTGCTTTCTTGTCCACTGCCAAATCAAACACGGGCGAATCGCTATGCCTTGTTACAAGACAGAACCTAGAATCACAACCTGACAGTGTGAGACCAGGAAGTAACTGGCATTCTCCACACCACATAAGATCCAATTTTTGTGTTGTTTCATTTCCACGGTTGCACACACCATGTGCGGAGGGCCATTGGCTTGGCCCTCTTCTTGTTACCATGGACAGATCATCTGCACTGCTCCCAAGGCAGCTGCGGAGTTGTGGCCTGCAGCCCATCCCTCCTGGAGGGAGCACTTGTCTCCTCCTCTCCCTCCTAACCATCACCCCCCACCGTCCCCTCCACTGGATCACCTGTACATACACAAACACCTGGTGCAACCTACCCTCGCTCGTTAAGAAGACGGAGAACAGGAAGTGTCCAGAAGTTCCCGACACATACAAGTGTTGAGGAGATGGAGACGCCACTTAGCTTCATTTGATAATCACACGTTGTATATTGAATTCTCGTGCTCCACAAAGATGTACAAATCTGGGGGCTGGCATTGTGGTGCGGCAGGTTCAGGCACCAACTGTGATGCCAGCATTGCGTATCAGAGTCCAATTCAAACCCGGCTTCTCTGATTTCAATCCAGCTCATGCACCTGGGAAGGCAGCAGATGATGGCCCAAGAGCTGTGTCCCTGCCACTCCTGGGGGGGATCCAGATGGAGGTTCTGACACTTGGCTTCAGCCTGGCCCAGTTCTGGCCTTTTTGGCCATTTGAGGAGTAAACCCATTTACTTCTCAAGATTGATCTATTCTATCGTCTTTCCCTTTCCTTCCATCACTCTGCATTTAAAATAAATAATTTTGAAGAAGGCGCAAATACTGATCTCATTTTAAAAGTGTGTAGCCAGGAAGGTAGACCTGCTTCTGACTCTGGTTCTGCTCCTGGAACTCAAAGCTCTCTGGGAAGGCAGCTGGGTCTCAGTGGGGTGGGAAGCGTGGGAACTGCTCTTCACTGAGCTTCCCCGAGGACAGGAGCTCACAGGGGAACCATGGGGCAGACCAGACCCTTGGAGCGTGACGCAGTCCGGACATGGAAAATCAGTCAGAGTGGGTGGTAGCAGATGGATCTGTGTGAATTCCTGGTTAATCATTATTCAGGCCATGGGATGCTTTAAGTCTCCCAAGCCAAGCACGAACCTCTCTGACAGAGCCCTTTACTATCTAAAGCGAGCGGAGTTTTCTGAGCTCCTTGCTGATTGGCGTGGCCCCGTAACCCCTCGATGCATGTAAACTTGGAAAGAGGGCTGCTTGGCGCGTTGACAGTGGGTAAAAAGGTACCCAACAGATGGCCCTGCTGCTCCCTAGATGTAGGCTGCGCCGTGGCTCAGAGATTTGCCATCAGGGAGTCCAGGAGGGTGGGAGGCGGCTCCTGCTCACTCGGCTCTTCACTCTGCCTTCCTGGCGCTCCGGAGTGGCTTCCTGGGGGGGAGGGGGAGGGTTCAGCGAAGGTGCTGCAGGCGACGCAAGCCGCTGGCAAGGGCCAGGAATCGCCTATAGGCATTGCTCCTGCCCACCAGGCTGGGCTCAGCTGTGGCACTGCCGCCTTCCAACAGACCATGCAGGCCTCCGCCCCGAGCCTAGCGGCCCCACACCCTCTCCCCATACAGATGCTGGAGAGGGTCTCTCTCTCCCTGCCCATCCTCTCTCTCTCTCTCTCTCTCTCTCTCTCTCTCTCTGCCCATCCTCTCTCTCTCTACTTGCATATCCTCTGATGACTCCAGAAGCTGAAGAAGTGATGGCATTTACGAGTTCCTGTCCATGTTCATTTGCCATTTGAAGGTTTAAATTCTTAGGAATCTACTTCCTCTGTTGCCCCTGCCCCCTTTTTTATCTAATGGTCATTGGGGGTTGATGTCAAGGAAGAATAAAACCTATCCTCATGGCAAAATCTTGAGCTGGAAGCCATTCACAAAGTGAATGTGTTGGGGCCGGCGCCCTTACTCATTTGGTTAATCCTCTGCCTGCAGCGCCGGCATCCCATATGGGCACCAGGTTCTAGTCCCGGTTGCTCCTCTTCCAGTCCAGCTCTCTGCTGTGGCCCGGGAGTGCAGTGGAGGATGGCCCAGGTGCTTGGGCCCTGCACCCCATGGGAGACCAGGAGAAGCACCTGGCTCCTGGCTTCAGATCAGCATAGCTCCAGTCATTGCGGCCATTTTGGGGGTGAACCAATGGAAGGAAGACCTTTCTCTCTGTCTCTCTCTCAATGTCTAACTCTATCAAATAAATAAAAAGAAGTGAGCGTGTCGCTTCCTTGAGCCAGGGGTTGAGGACAGAGAATGAAGCTGGTGCTCATGTGCTCATGCCTGCAGTGTCCCGCCGTTGTTGTGTTGGCTCAGACGTTTGCTTACCAAGATACAAATGCTTCTGGCTCCAACTGCAATGAATTCTCTAATTCTACGGAGCTTCACTCTTGCTGAGTGAGAACCATTTTTTGCTTGTTCCATTAAAGCATTATAATTTAGAAATTATCTTTTCAATGGGAACTTGAAAGATGTTGCTCTTAAAATGGAAGTTAGATGCCTAAGCTCGAAAGGAGTGAAAATATAGCAGGCGAGGAGAACAGGCAGAGCCTCCTGGAGTCACTGAGGCTGGAGACAGACAGCGTGAAGCTCTTGACCTTGAATCTGACATAGCACAGCCCCCACACCAAAACCCAGCAGCATTGGCTGACCTAGAACACAGAGGTGTTACTGGAAAGTTACTCCACAGGTGGTTTTCTGTCTGATTGTTTAAGATTTATTTATTTGAGAGGCAGAGTCATAGAGAGAAGGGAGGAAAAGAGAGAGAGAGAGAGAGAGAGAGAGAGAGAGAGAGAGACCTTCCATCTGCTGGTTCACTCCCCAAATGGCCGCAACAGCCAGGGATGGGCCAAGATGAAGCCAGGAGCCAGGAAGTCCATCCGGGTCTCCCACAGGGGTATCAGGGCCCCAAGCGCTTGGGCCATCCTCTACTGCTTTCCCAGGAACATTAACAGAGAGCTGGATTGGAAGTGGAGCAGCCAGGGCTGGATCCAAGGTCCAGTGGGGCGCTGGCCTTGCAGGCAGTGGGTCTGCTGTGCCACGATGCTGGCTCCCAGAGATGGGCCTTGTTGCTGCGCATTGCAAATAAGCTTCCCCTTGTCTCCTGTTTAAGAACCCTGAGCAAACACATGTGCAAAACCAAGGTCACGACTGAGTGAAAACAAACCTGCCAAGAATGTCTTTGAATCTAGAAGTGGTCTTTTGACCAGAAACAATAAATAAAAAGCGAAAGTATTGGAAGCGAAACATAAAACAAGAAATTGTTTGGCTCTTCCATCTCAGGCTCGACTTGACTCGTGTAGCTCAGGTGGTGGGAGAGAAGTTGGTGACGGCCTGCCCCGTTAGCATGATTGGTTCTGGTCTGGAACAGACAGGCGAAGTCCTGCAACAAAGGATTCCCCTCTCAAAGGGCATGACAAAAATGCAGTTTATTCTGATGAAAAGTCCCTTCTTGGAGCCAGCGTTGCGGCACAGTGGGTTAAGCCATCACCTGAAATGCTGGCATCCCATGTCCGAGAGGAAGGCAGCGGAAGATGGCCCAAGTGCATGGGCCCCTGCCACCTCCATGGGACGTCCAGTGTGGTTCCAGGCTCCTGACCTCTCCCTGGCCATCTCTGGCCGTTGCTGCTACTTGGGGAGTGAACCAGAAGATGGAAGATTTCTCTCTCTCTCTCTCTCTCTCTGCCTTTCAAATAAATGAATAAATCTTTTTGAAAGCCATCAGTTCTTCTCGGATAAATGGTAAGAAGCTGACCTGGATTCGATTCTTTACCTTTACAATGGGTTGGTTGTGAAGAGATGAATGAAGCAGCCGTCACATGGATCCGTGCCTACAACATCTCTGGTGAGGACTCCTAGACACACTAATTGTGCTGCACTCGGCCTGATGGGCAGACAACGACACGGGGATTTTCAGCAATGTGTGAATGTGTTCAGTAACTGCAGGGTTAATGAGGGGAGACACGCAGTATGGGATGCAGTGATGGGGCTAAAACCTGACAGTTGATGTTTTAGTTTGGGTTTCTGAAAAATCATTCCCGAGATAGAAATGTTTGTGAAAGGAGTTTACTCGGCAGCGATCCCAGGAAAAAACTCACAGAGAACTGGGGAGAGGAGACCAGGAAGGCAGGCGGGCCAAGCAAAAGTGGACTCCGGGCAGAGGATCAAGCAGTGAACTTTGGCTAATGTCTCCAGGTTATTCCAGTTAGGAGAGCTGGTTCAAGCTTATTCTGAGCCGTGTAAATTTCGGGGCACTTTGTTCTCTCTCCGTACATAGAAAGTGCTTCAGCAATCTGAGGCAGCCTCCAACAGAGAAAGGCGGGTGCTGTAGTCTAGGAGTGAAAGCAGGTGCACAAAAATGCAAATGAGCAGCGGGGATGTGGGCCATTGTCCGTTACACGTTTAACAGCACGTCCAGGCCACCTTGTCTTCAAGACCACGTGTCTCGATCTCCTCGTGTTTATGGCAGAGTCTGAAAATTGCACTCAATCCCTCTCCCTGCTGGACCCCTGACTGCACAAAGCCCACTCCCAGAGTCCCTTGCAGCTAGCAGTGGCTGATGCGATGTCTCCCCCCCACTTTCTCCCCCTTCCTGCTGATGCACAGGTGGTGCTGTGACAGGGACTGGCAGGCGTAAAGATGACGTCTGCAGTGAGGACCAGGGGGTGCAGAGATGGAGAAGTGGAGACAGCCTGGCTCCCTAGGACGCCTGCATCCGCCCCAGGCAGCTCAGTCCCAAGTACGGGCACTGGGGCCAACAACGTCTCAGCAATGTCAGTCACTTCCTCTCCTCTGTGGCTAACAGGGTTCCTAACCAGTGCTGCTTTAGGTAGGGCTGGTGCAAGTGATACATCTCAAGTAGGCTCTTTTGCTTGTTTTTGGTCAAATTTTAGCAGAAAAGGATCTGGCCTTCAATGTTTGTCCTTCCCCACAGACGCTGTCTGATTTGTGTGGACAAGGGTGCAGGTCAGAATCCTCCAATCAGTGATTGGATTGTTATTTTTCCTTCAAGGAGACAAGTAATAGACATGACTTGGTTATGGGGAATAAATTCATTGTTCATCCAAATGAAAAAGAACGCTCACAGAGTTGGTTTATTTTAACAGATGTTGAGCACTCTTAATCAACAATTGCAAAGGCAAAATGGAATGTTTACTGCAGATGACAAGATCCTTGCCATGAAGATGAGCTTGGGAATTGGATGAAGACAATTGATCATGGAGACAATTAATCACTGGAGACTCTTGGCTCATTTACACAGGGTAAGATTTACTGCATTTGTAGCAAAACCAAATGCATCACCCATCATCTCTCTTCCTGGAGAAGTGGGCCCAATGCCAGCGTAAGGGACTGACCAGGAGTCTTGCCCACGAGCATGGAGTCCCCAGAGGATCCCTGTGATGTGAGGGATAGTGGCTGTGGTCAGCACCCGCCTCCCCACCAGGCTCTGATCTGAAGAATTGAGTCGTCTTTCTTATCTCCTGTGTCCTCCCTTTCCCTGGCCCCACCAGGGGCTTACAAATACCACGCAGTGAGTAACCGCAGAGAGGAGGAGGGACCCCCTTCAATCTGTCCCGTGCACAGACTCTGAGACATTCCCGGAAGCAAGTTCCAGCGCTGGGCACCGCGCCGCGCCTCAGGTGACATCGCAGCTGCCCTCGCGCCTGTGCATTTTTGCTGTCCTGAAGTTCGGAAATGGAGCTAATGGCTCAGGGTGCAGGAGGGGCTCGGCTACAGAACCCAGTAGACAGCTGTTTCCTACTCTGCCTGGATTTGGAAACTGATAGACACACTGTACTTACACTTCATCTGCTAAAGGATGAAGCAGATCAGAAGCCTTCTACGCCCATTGTTTCTTCACAGTGCACTTAAACCATTGTTTTTCACATTAAAGCAAAGTCTAAACACTCAATCATAATACAGAATTCACTGCTATTGAGTTGGAAACAAGAAATTTCTGGGAGAAAACAAAAAAACAGGGAAAACAATCAAGAGGAGTTGGAATTGTTTCTATCCAATTATCCCTTACAGTAGACAGAATGAGCTGGTATCCCCCAGGGCCGTGTGGCAAAACAGAGTCTCTGCACATGCAAAAATTTCCTGCACGTCTAGTAGTTCTGGAAAGTGAGCACTGTATCTGATATTTCTTTTAATATGTAAGAACTAGAAGAGCAGTGCCAATGTTTCAGAAGATACAAGAATTACATAAAGGTTTACTAGTTTTTGTTGCATAACATTAAATTCCAGCTACTGAAGTATTAGCAAGTAAATACCCTCTTAGTGCAAATGCTCATCAAGCAAATGGATGGATTTCAGCCTCCCACCAGTAGCCCTCGTGGATTAGAACCGTCTGTCTTCAGTTCTTCCACGTGCAGGTCCCATGAAACCCACCAGCTCCAAATCTACACCGCTCTTTACATAATCTTTGTTTTTGCTTTTAAAGCAAAAATCCAGGATCCTACAGGATTTACACCATGGCCACCCAGGGGGAGAAAACTCCCATGGCTTTGAATAAGGCCTTAGGGGGTGACCCAGGCGATCACATCTTCTGTGTTGGCAATGGAGACACAAGAATTTGACAACAAGGCAATAAAGTGCATGAGTGAGTCTCTTGGCGTCAACCCACTAATGAAGAAAGGATGTTATTTTCCAAAACCAGTGCTGGCATAACTGGCTGTCTATATGCAAAAGAACAAACATATGCTACTTCATATATAAAAATCAACTCAGTGCCTGGTCCTGTGTCAAAAACCTAAAATATAAAACTGCTAGAAGAAAATCCAAAAGACTACCTTTGTGCTCTTGGGTTAGGCAAGACTTCCTGGATACAAAAAATCATGATTCATTAAAAAGTTCAGAATTGGAATTGAACTTTATCAAAATTAAAATTTTTGGAGCTGGTCCTACAGCATAATAGATTAAGCCTCTGCCCTGCAGTGCATCCCATATGGGCACCAGTTCAAGTCCCGGCTGGGCTATTCCACCTCCAATCCAGCTCCCTGCTAATGCATCAGAGAAAGCAGTGGAAGATGGCAAAAAGTGCTTGGGCCTCCGAACCCAGGTGGAAGACCCAGAAGAAACTCCTGGCTTCTGGCTTCAGATCAGCACAGCTCTGGCCGTTGTGGTCAACTGGGGAGTGAGCCAGCAGATGGAAGACCTCTCTCTCTCTCTCTCTCTCTCTCTCTCTCTGCCTCTCCTCTCTCTCTGTGCAACTCTGACTTTCATATAAACAAATAAATCTTTAAAAAAAATAGACAAGCTCAAGTCTGGCTAGAATGCAGAGTAACTGGATTATTGGGGTGAGTAAAAAATGAGAAAGCCGCATTAAACATAGTTTGGTAGTGTTTTATCAAACTAAATGTAGTAGCACATTCAGAAACCCCATCTTGTGTGTGCACCACAGAGGAACGAAGTGCACAAAAGCTCTACTCTCCCTCACCCAGAGCTGGAGACGACTCAAACGCCCATGGGCTGGAAAGCGGAGGGACAGGTTGTGTCACACGTGCAGGGGGAGACGTTGCTCGGTAACCACAGGCAGCCCAGCCGACGACCCTCGAAGGCGCTGAGTTGAAAGAAGTCAAACCCAACAGGCTACGTGCTGTGGGATCCCACTAACGTGCACCTGGAAGAGACAAAACTTGATGAGTGGTCCCCAGGGGGAGACAGAGGAAGGGCCAGGAGGATAGTGTGTGTGCGTTGTAGCCACCACCACGGTAGCTGCATTGCCACATGCATTCCTAAAAATCCATAGAACTATCCACTTCTGAAGCGTGAATTCTACTCAGTGTGGATTCCACCTCTGGAGGTTTGTTGGGGGAGCAGGAAGGGAGTGTGTGATCCCCAGGGATCCTGACCAGCTAGTGGGAGTGCAAACAAAGCAGCGTGTAAAAGTGCACACTACTGGGACACACGTGTGGACACCAAAATGAACTATTTTTGTTCATTTTGGGTTCGGAGACCACACACTTGGGCCATCTTCCACAGCTTTCCCAGATGCATTAGCTGGGTGCTAGATTGGAAGTGGAGCAGCCCAGCCGGGACTTGAGCCGGTGCCCAAATGGGATGCACCGCAGGCGGAGGCTTAATCTACTATGCTGTAGGACCAGCTCCGAAAATTTCAATTTTGATGAAGTTCAATTCCAATTCTCAACTTTTAATGAATCATAACTACATATTGGTTCATGTGATTGTATAAATGCCACTGCTTGGGCACCGTGGGTAGCACGGGCGTGTGAGGTGTTCTCTCTTCAGACATGCAGATTGAGGTGCTGCAGAGTGAAGAAGATTCATGCTACCAGGAAATTACTTTTCAAAGATTCAGGTAATTCAGGAAAATGACCCTGTGTGGGCGAGAGTGAGGGAGGGAGCTCCCACAGCGTGGGCTGGGGAGGGGGAGGGAGCTCCCACAGCTGAGAGGGAAGGGCGGAGGGGGTGACAGAAGGAGACTTCAGGGGCAGGGCAGGGAAGACAGAGACAGGTTCATATGTCGACTCTAACTGCAGCGCTCATTATCTCTATTTCCTTATTTTTTTATAGGTTTGAAAATATTCAAATAAATGGCACAAAAGTGTACTAATCTTTGGTCCAGTTTCCTCTGCGGAAGTTCATGCTAATAAATTCTCATAAAATAATGAATGGTACACACAGAGATGCGGGGGAAATTCACTCAACACTGTGAAATCCAGAAAACTAGAAAGTTAGAAAGTATCAAAATGTCCAACAGCACATGGCACCCGAAACGGAAGAATTCAATGCATTTTCATTGAATGAGGATCATGAATAAACACATTACACATAAAACACAATGGACTATCACGCAAACCTTAAACACATTTTGTTAAGTGACATGGGGCGTGCTTAGGCCACGCTAAATGGACAAACCAGGATGCAAAACCTGCATATATGAAGCGATTCGCCAAAAACATCTCCTTTAATACATAGTGAAAACCGACGAGAAAACAAACAGCTGAAGGAGGCTGTCTCTAGTGACAGGGTTCCCTTTTGTTTATATTTTGCCCTATTTTCCAAATGTCTACACTGAGTGTGTTTTTACTATTTCATTTTATCTTTGCAGCCTTTGAATCTGAGCTTAGCTGTGCAGCGTGTTGGAAAGCAAACAGCACAGATCCAGCTCCCACAGCTGCACTGACGGCAGCCAGGAGACCCCAGAAACCCCGGGTTCAGCAAACGCTTGGTGAATCACGGAGTCACAATTATTTACCTAATTATGGCAAAACCTCTGGACTCAATTGAGCTGTCCTCTTCCTCTTTGCTAAGAAAATATTATCAAAGACGCTTTAATAAAATGATAACAGTTACTAATTGGAGATGGCTTTTAGGATTTCATAGCAGAACGAAATTGAAGCTTAAAACTGGGGAAACAGAACACAGATGTGGTTGCCCTGTCTTCTCAGGTGCCTGCTTGGCTCCCCAGCCGGGGGGCTGCACGTGTCTGCAGCCTCGGAGTTCAGGAAGAGCCCCGTGCGATCTGACTGCGCCCCGGGACTTCCCTGCCAGCTGGCGGGGTGAGGGCCCTCCCACCAGCAGCGAGAGCTTCTTTCTTGAAATCACATGGCTGGAGAGGAACTGTGAAAGGGGGAGAATGTGTGAAAATGTGCAACGGTTGTCCAAATCTTCCAGCCGCAGCCTGCCTCGTCCCTGCCCCCCAGGCCCGGCTGTGCAAGGGCAGCTCAAGCCCCTCTTGCAGATGGGGGAGCCACGGCCACCTAATAATTGAGCGCCCACTCCCACTAAAACCAACACCAGGAGTTCTTGGAGGTCTTGACCCCCTGGAAGTGTAAGGTTGGTCCGGCGTTAAGAGGATGGCAGAAAATCCAACAGCCGAGCCAGAATGGTTCAAGCAAACTGCCCTTTAAGAAAAATCACAGGGCCTTACTTTATTTTCTGCACAAAGGCTTTTGAATGGGCTGTTTTTGAAGAACTCGCTTCCCACACTTGACTTCCTGGGATCCCTGCAGAGGCCTGGGGGAAGTTCTTTACCAAACACAAGCGTTGCTTTCCACCTGGTTCTCACGGGAAGCCTCCTGGGGCATCCAAGCACTGTCAGTCATTGATAACATCCTGCGAGGGACACTTGCCCTTAAATAATGCAATTGTGTTGCATAAATACTTCCATGCCGATGAGCTCACAGAGTTAAATATTAAGTGTGAAGAGTTCTACAAAACCATGTGGTTAATAAATGATGTTACAGCTTAATGCTGGTGCTTAGGAACCTTTGAGAGCTTTTATCTTCATATTTTAAATTCTTAATGACCACTCCCCCTTTCATATTACAGCCGTTTGGAGAAATGAATCTTTTTCTTAAAGAAATCCTTAGCATTTTCCTCATTAGGTTGGAAGGAAGGAGACTCTAGTGAATTCTCTCTCTCTGTTCCCTCCCCCTCTCCCCCACTTCTATCTGGCTGCAGTGAATTGAAACAAGTAAAATCAAATTTTATTTTTATTTATCTATTTTTTAGACTTATTAATTTTTTATCTGAAAGGCAGCATTACAGAGAGAGGGAGAGACAGAGAGAGTCCTTCCATCCACTGGTTCACTCCCCAGATGGCCACAAAGGTAGGGGCTGGGCGTGGCTGAAATCAGGAGCCAGGAGCTTCATTGGGGTCTCCCATGTGGGTGCAGCGGTCCAAGCACTTGGGCCATCTTCAGTGCTTCCCAGAAACATTAGCAGGGAAATATTTTTTTTTTCTAAAGATTTATTTATTTATTTGAAAATCAGAGTTGGGGGGTAGAGGGAGAGAGAGAGAGAGACCTTCCATCCACTGGTTCACTCCCCAGATGGCTGCAACAGCCAGGGCTGGGCCAGGCAGAAGCCAGGAGCCAGGAGTTTTACTTGGGTCTTCCATTGAAGTGTCAGGGGCCCAAGCACTTGGGCCATCCTCCATTGCTTTTCCCAGCCAGATCGGAAGTGGAGCCCCCAGGACCAGAACTGGTGCTCACATGGGATGCCAGAGTCACAGGCAGCAGCTTTACCCACTGCACCACAGCACCAGCCCCAGAATCAAATTTTAAAGTGAAATTCAGTTGATATGGCCGTGGTAGAAGGGTGGGGCAGCTGCACCTGTCCTCCCAGGCTCCTGCTGCGGGGAGTAGCCTGTGGGCGTGGGTGCCAATGCTCACAGCACAGACACGGGAAGCCACAGAGCCGAGAGCAGCCAGGGCCCTCGAGAGACCATTCCAGCCCAACTCCTTCATCTCAATGAGAGGAAGCAGAGGTTCAGAGAGGAACAGGTCACGGGCAAGCCCTGGGAGGTGCGAGGGCCTCCTGCACCCTACAAAGCTCCTTCTCGGCCTCACTGGGCGTGGATGGGCTCGTGCTGACCGGGCGGCTCCCACCAGCCTCCTGGCATCTGCTGTTTGGCACGCGGCCTGCCCCACCCTCCGGAGTTTCGAGTGGGATGAGGTTGAGAACAGCTACGCGGTGGTCAACTCTGTGTCACTCAGCAGACCCCACCCCCAACATCCCGTTGATCAAGTGGCCACTTGGCATTGCCACCCCAGCTCAGGGAGTTAGAAGGAAACCGAACCTCAAGGAAGCAAAGCAAAATCCATTCTGTGGCTGAGATTCTTGAAGACGGGCCTGGACGCCCCTCCCTGGCAGAACGTGCCTCCCAGACACGCACGCTCCACAGCCTCAACCCTGTACGTGACCCTCACTGACACGGGTCTCACCGAGGCACCACGTGCAGAGGACAGTCCCTGTGGGACATTTCCCACGTCCCACCCTGGGGTTCAACTCCGACCCCCGGAAGAGGGAGCCAGGTGCTGTGGGTGCAGGAGCGTGTTCGGTGCCTGCCTCCATGGTCCTTCCTGTTCCAACACTGGACGGGCACAGGGTTTGTGCCCCAGTGCCACGCTCATCAACCTGGGCTCCTGCACATCAGTGCAGGGCTGATGGTGCCGGTTGATAGAGCAGGTGCACATCTGAGTTGTAGCTCATCTGGTAACTAACCAGGTCTTTCCGTTCTGCCGTGTGCCGTAGAGTTCAGAAGTGCAAGCTCACTTCCACATGTTCTCCAGCCAGCAGGAGCCCTTAGGAGAATCTCACGTACAAGAGCAGGAGCCAAAGCCAGACCTGCTTCAACGAGGACCACTCACCCCAGCCCCGCACTGGGATGCCCCGAGGCTGCTGTAGGGACTTGCTGTGGCTGCTGGGTCCGCACGCTGGCCTCCTCTGCTTCCCGTACGTGAGAGCAGCGATCCTGTTAACCAGTGAACCCAGCTGTGTGATCTCCGGGCTGTGCCCACGAAACTCAGCATTTCCCCCTGGAAACCACCGGCGCCCTCTAAGTGGTGCCCAGTGTTGCTCGGGGGAGGGGCCACACCTGCCTTTTGTACATCATTTGTACTTTGCCAACGACTGGAGAATGGCAGGCATTATGGGGGGGGGGGCTGTTAGTTTTTATGAAAGGAGGAAAAAAATTGCCCTTTATAGATTGTGATCCTCTTTTAAATGAAGGGAAAAATGACGCGCTTATTTCAGATAATAAAAAAATAGCCAAAACCATTTATTAGCCAGCTGGTGGCAGTGTTTTCTTGAAGAAAGGATAAAGTGATATTATGCGAACTCTCCTGATCCATTTTATCAAACCTTGAGGACAGACGTTAGCTCCTGCTCACTAATATGCTTACAATTCCAACCGTTCTTGAAAGTTCTGGAAGAATTTGGAATTCCAATGTCCCATAGAGCGAGCGCCTATCACCAGGAAATCGCATGAATGATGTGAGGTGAAACGTGAATTTTGACATTTTCCCTGTTAGCAGTCCCTTTGTTAAGGTTTTTACCAAGGGAAAGACAGGCCTGGTTGAGCCAGGCCTCCATGATTGGTTTACAAGCTGGCTTGCGCTGCGCAGGGAGATGTGTTTTTGACAAGTTAACTGCTCCTCTCTCGTGTGTTCTGCCGAAGAGCAGAGAGAGTTATATTCAGCCTTCGCCTCTAAAATTATCTGACGAGCCCTTTGCTCACTCAGACAAGGAAGTCTGCCTGCAGGGAAGAGTCACACGTCCCAGACAAGCCCAGCGCCCGGGGTTTTATTTCTGTAACGCGGTCACGTGACAGGAGCCCTGCCATTGTGCCAAGAAGGATTGCCAATCAGGTGTGGGAACAGCACTGTCCTCCCACTGCGAGGCACCAGAAATAACCGCAGTCTTGACCTCTCCATCTGGGAATGGGACTCTACTCCTTCTCCAGGGGACGGAACCCTCCCACTCAAACGTGCTGCTGGCCCCGTATCCACCGGGAAGTGGATCCCAGGCCCACACGGCACCTGTACCCAGCAGACACCCTGACCCTTGGTGCAGTTGGAGGTGCTGGGTAGCGCCAAGTCATTTATCAGTCTGCGTTTTCCATCCTCATCCCAACTGTGCCGGCTCCTCCCTGGGGGTAAGAAGTGGGTCACTCTGTGTCCAGCGTTTGATTTCCAAGGGCATTTCTCAGCAGTATCACACTTAGCGTGACCCTTGCTAATTAGTATTGCCCTTCCTGCTGTCCCCAAGACGCAAAGGCCACCACAGCCTCCTGAGAGGAGTTATGGGGTCGCCTGCCCGGGGCTCCCAGCAGGTCAAAGGGAGACGAAAGTGGCAGCCGTGGCCGTGAAGTTTCCCATCCATGAAAACTATTGTGTGTGGGTGAAAGGCACCTTGTTGACTTAATCGAGCGTGGATGCAAAATCTGCCCTGGGAGCACAGCGGGTACAGGCAGACAGGGTATGTGCCCTGGGCCGGGAGTGCTTCTCTATGTGGGCAGTTACCCAATCTTCACTCTGCCCAAGCCCCCATACGCTTATAAAGCTAAGCCTAAGACGTGCGACAAAAGCTACCAAAAATGCCTTCAGGGAGAGGCTACTGGAGGAATCTGAAAATGCAGGATCCTACAGGATTTACATCATGGCCACCCGGGGGGAGAAAACTCCCTTGGCTTTGAATAAGGCCTTAGGGGGTGACCCAGGAGCCACGTCTTCTGTGCTGGCAATGGAGACACAAGCATTTGACAACAAGGCAATAAAGTGCATGAGTGAGTCTCTTGGCTTCAACCCACCAGGGGCCAGGTCAGGGGATCCTGGTGAGCAGAGTAGCTGATTTCAAATGCTGGAAAGTCCATCCCACCAGAGAGAGGAGCTGACCTCTGACGGCCAGTTCCAGTTCAGGGGGAGGAGGACCTTGCCAACAATCCAAAGGGCTCCTGACGTCACACAGGGAGAACCTCCCGGAATGAGGCTTGAGAACTGGAGTCAACTCTACTTTCACACCGACCCCTGGATGACCTTGAAACAGCCACGCAACTCCCGTGGTCTTCCCTCTCAGTTTCTTCACTCTGCTCTCCATGGCTGCTCCGTGGGTCCCGTTAGAACGCGAGTGATGTGTCCTGGTTTGTTCTGTAAGTGTTAGCTTAGCCCCCGAAGTGCTCCTCACTTGTAAGGAAAACTGGAGCTGGTGGCTACCAACGTTATGAGCAAGGCAAGCATTCCTAGGGCAATAATAGTTTGATCCTTTGAATGCCTAATATTGTAGCGCTGTACTGATCTCGGCTAATCCCCAAAAAGATCTTCGAAAGAATGTTGGAGTTTTCATCCTGGAGGGAAAGAAATTGGGGCTTAGAGGTGTGAACTCACTTGCCCCCAGTGAACGGCTGCATGGAAATTCGGACCCGTGTCTGTGGGCTCTCAGCTCCCTTTCAGTCTCTGAAGCAGCTGGCACTGGGGAATTTGCAGAGGGCGGGAGGGTGGGAGACCAGGTGCCCTCCTCCCGAAATCGCGCAGCGTCCAGGAGATTAGTATAGTTGAAAGGTTGTTTGCCGCTCACTGTTGCGCCAGCTGCCCGGGGACATGTTTCTCTCCCGTGACAGTCAAATCCACAGGTGTAGAATAAGCCTCCCCGCGATCAAAGGGTTGTCTTCCAAAACATGTTCTAAATGGCTGTAAAATTCTGCTTTAATCTGAATTGTCAATTCCGCAAACACAGCCACCGTCTCCCAGGAGTCCCAGGGATGTGTGAACAGCTGGCCAGAGGCAGCTCTGCTGTTAACTGGCTCACGCCTGACTCACGTCCGACACCCCGCCCCGCCTGAGCAGAGGAACTTTGTTCTATTTCTTCAGCTTGTTCAGGCGCAGTCTGGGTGGTCGGGGATGTGCTGACCCTTCCTGACCACACCCTGGAGAGGGGAAGTGTCTCCAGACCGACCGCACACTAAACCGTGCGCTCTGGGAATGCACTGCCTGACCCAGCGTGGGACCCAGGCCAGGTGCCAGCCAGAAGTGCCTGTCTCTGTCTTTCGCTCCCTCCTCCCTCCCCGTCCTCCTCCCGCCCCCTTCCTGTCTTCCTTTCCTGCCAGTCACTCATTCCATCGAGCGCACGCATGTGCAGAGGTTGAAGGATCCATAGTCGTACACGTTTCCTTGTGAAAGCCCTGGCCCCAACTATGTCCATCTCCCCTACCTGCCTGCAGAAAACCTCCTCCGGCACCTCTGGGTGACGATTGTGGTGCTGATCCCCAGACTCCAAAAACACGTTTGATTCTCGGGTTTTCATCTGAGATATCGTTTAAGTGAGACAGTTTTGGTGAGATTGGTATTTGTGCTCTGCGCCCTGGGACCTTGTGGCACCATTCCCAGGCAACCACAGAAGTCACTAAAACCGCTTTCCTTCTGTCTTCCATGTGGTTAATAATTTTCTCCGTTTCATTGATCTGATTTTCTATACTTCTCACTCATCCGACCAAGAAGCTTCCGGAGTGGAATAACCCTCAAGGCATTCAGACACTGTGGATTTTTAGCACTTTGTTTCCCCAGAAAGCCTCCCCCAGGCCGAGACTGCTCCGGCCTCCATCGGTTGTCCTGTATTCGCCCTTCCCGTCATTCTCAGGGGTCCCAGCCCCCGCCCCCCCGTGTCCTCTTCCTTTCTCCCTTGCAGCTCTTTCCTGCTCCATCCTCTCTGTGGCAGGAAGCATGACTGGCGGGAGCGTGTCGAGGAGGAGTACGTGGGAAGAACCTGTCTGGGCCGGTCTGGTCTGGACACAGGCAAGATACGTGGATACGTTAGCTGGGTATAGGATTCCCTGCCGGGAGCCGTTTCCTTCAGAATTACAGACGGCACCGCCTTGGCTTTCGGTTTCCATCAGCGTGACTGACGAGACGGAAGCCTTTCTGATCCCGGGCCCTTTTCTCGTTTTCTCTTTCAAGTCTGTAGCATCTTCTCTTCCACTCTGAGTGTCCTGAAGTCCCATGACGTGTGCGCACTCGGCGAGGTCTGTGTCCAACTAACATACGTGTGCGCAGACTCGGCGAGGTCTGTGTCCAACTAACATACGTGTGCGCAGACTCGGTGAGATCTGTGTCCAACTCCCATATGTGTGCACACTCGGCGAGGTCTGTGTCCAACTCCCATACATGTGCGCAGACGCGGCGAGGTCTGTGTCCAACTCCCATACGTGTGCGCAGACTCGGCGAGATCTGTGTCCAACTCCCATACGTGTGCGCAGACTCGGTGAGATCTGTGTCCAACTCCCATACGTGTGCACAGACGTGGCGAGGTCTGTGTCCAACTCCCCTATGTGTGTGCAGACGCGGCGAGATCTGTGTCCAACTCCCATACATGTGCGCAGACTCGGTGACATCTGTGTCCAACTAACATACGTGTGCATAGACGTGGCGAGGTCTATGTCCAACTCCCATACATGTGCGCAGACTCGGTGAGATCTGTGTCCAACTCCCATACGTGTGAACACTCGACGAGGTCTGTGTCCAACTCCCATACGTGTGCGCAGACGCGGCGAGATCTGTGTCCAACTAACATACGTGTGCATAGACGTGGCGAGGTCTGTGTCCAACTACCATACATGTACGCAGACTCGGCGAGGCCTGTGTCCAACTCCCCTACGTGTGCGCAGACGCGGTGAGATCTGTGTCCAACTCCCCTATGTGTGCGCAGACGCGGCGAGATCTGTGTCCAACTCCCATACGTGTGCGCAGACGCGGCGAGGCCTGTGTCCAACTCCCATACGTGTGCGCAGACGCGGCAAGATCTGTGTCCAATTCCCATACGTGTGCGCAGACGCGGTGAGGCCTGTGTCCAACTACCATACGTGTGCGTGGACGCGGTGAGGCCTGTGTCCAACTCCCATACGTGTGCGCAGACTCGGCGAGGCCTGTGTCCAACTGCCATACGTGTGTGCAGACTCGGCGAGGTCTGTGTCCAACTCCCGGGCTGTGTGCAGACGCGGTGAGGTCTGTGTCCAACTCCCGGGCTGTGTGCTTGGCGCACCCTTTGAGCTGGAAACGCATGCCTTCATGATTGCACATTTTTCTTTCATTATTCCAGTGACCACTCATCTCTCTGATCTCTCTTTCTGCAGCTGCTGTCACCTAAATACTGAACCTCCTGAGCTGGCCCTCTGTGTTCTTCCATTTCACATTTCTTTTTGTTCTTTCTGTGAGAGTTGATTGACTCATATTCCAAATCCTGTGTTGACTTGTGATATCTACTGCACTGTTTTTCATTCCTAATGATGTTTTGCTGCTGCTGTTTTTGAATGTTCCTTTTCTTTTCCTGCTTTAAAAGATGTATTTATTTATTTAAAGTCCAGAGTGACAGAGAGAGGAAGAAAGCAAGGGTGACACAGTGAGAGTGAGAGTGGGGATGAGCAAGCTAGAGAGAATCTTCTATTTTCTACCCACTGGTTCACTCTCCATGGCTGGGCCAGGCTACAGCCAGGAGCCAGACTTGGCGGAGATGAAAAAAGGGGTAAGCGATTTGTCACCTCCTTAACTGGAGGTGAAGAAAGTATAGAACAAAGATGATTTACAGCAAACAACCCTCTAAGGGCCTAAGAACTGGTGGCATTGGGCTCTGAAGTAGAGTTGAAATGGAGTGGCTACAAGAGGACTCACAGAGCTGTTTAGGGAGCAAGCAGGTGCCAGCCAGATTCCTCTGCCGGTCTAGGGACCGCCTGGATGTCCCAGGTAGGTGGCAGGGGTCCAACCACGTAAGCCACACCAGCTGCCTCCCAGGATGCATTCGCAGGGAGCCGATCCAAAGCCACATAGCCAGGACTCCAACCAGCACCCTGCAGGCACCCCAAGTATTAACAAGCCCCCCCCCCCATCATCCAGTTCCCGTTCCATTTTTCTTGTCTCTGTGAAGATATTTTTGACGGTTGTCGTGGTTTGGTTTGACATTTGCTGGTGTCTTCCTTCTCCTGTACAGTTCTGTTTGCTCCAAGTTGCTTTTTCCTGTTGGTACCCCTCTTCCATGCTGGACGCTGATGCCGGGAGCCTGTCCATACCCAGTCATCTGCTCCTAGTGAGTGGAAAGCACTGCCGAGCTGACTAGCAGCTCTGAGCAGGCAGGCGGAGGTGGTCTCCTGCCTGACGCACCGCTGGGTGGGCTGCCTGCCTCCCCAGCATTCCTGCCCCTTTCCTTCGGGCCGGCCAAATGTCCGAGGAGGGGTCTCCCAGGCTCCCGTGTGAAGCCGCAGCCTTGCGATGCTGGCGAGAGCAGAGAGCTGTTCAGGATGGAGCCGATTGCTTCAGTGTTTGGTTGCCGTTGTCCCTTATCTCATTCTCCTTAGCTTTGGGGGTTTGTGCCTCTTCTAAACATCTTTAATGTTGGGGCCAGCGCTGTGGCTTAACGGGTAAAGCAGCCACCTGCAGTGTGGGTATCCCATGTGGGCAGCGGTTCTAGTCCTGGCTGCTCCACTTCCAGTCCAGCTCTCTGCTATGGCCTGGGAAAGCAGTGGAAGATGGTCCAGGTGCTTGAGCCCCTGCACCTACAAGGGAGACCCGAAGAAGACTCCTGTCTTCAGATCAGCGCAGCTCCGGCCGTTGTGGCCAACTGGGGAGTGAACCAGCAGATGGAAGACCTCTCTCACTCTCTCTGCCTCTCCTTCTCTCTCTGTGTAACTCTTTCAAATAAATAAATAAATCTTAAAAAAAATCTTTAATGTGATGATCTTGAGGGAAATTTCTGGGGAATTCAGACATAGACACACATGTTCCATCTTCCACCTGAGTGTGGAAGGGCCACCCACATCTCCCAGTAAAGGTTTCAATAGATCGATGTCATCAAAATCACTTTTTTATGTCTAAGATCTCATATCTATGTTTCAACTCATGTTCTCATCCCATTTCCCACGAAGATGAAAGACAGCTAATCAATGTGTTCCTTGTGCACCATTCAAGTACTTTATTAAGCTGCCATTAAACATAAATGGAAGCGATTCCTCTCTTTCATTAGGACTCATCTTAACATTTAATTTGTGCCTAAGTGCAGTTTATGATCCATTGTGATTCCTTCGCTCTTAGCTCTGCTTATTCCCTGTCATTTCTCAAAAATAAAGCAAGGCCTAAGTAAGTAAACCGGTCATTCATCTGGGCAGTAAGCCCTCACCGTGCTCCAGCCGGGTCAGTGCAGGGCTGGTGGTAGAGAACCGGAAGTACACACTGCAAATAGGCGTCGCCCCAGCTTTAGGGGAGCAGGAATTCTCGGGGTCATTCTCTAACCCGACCATCGCGACTGGCCTGACCTGTGTTCTCCCCACTGGCTCTTTCTTTGCAGTCATTTGCATTCTCTTCCGCGGATCTCTGCAGTGTGATGATCCCATGGTTACATCAGAAAGCACACGTGAAGAAAGAATACTTGTTTTGGATGCCATTGCTGGGGGGGAGTTAGCCGCTGGCTCCCATCTGCTCGCTGTGAGAGCATCGTTGGTCTTTGAGGTGCGCGAGCTGCGTCTTATCTGTAGTGCGACATTCCCTTCCGAGGCTGACGGTTTCTCTAGAGTTCTAATGGCTCCCCCATGGAAGGAGGAAGGCTCTCCATATATCCTTTTATGATATTTAATTACTGTTCTCAAACCTAAATATTTTATGTAATGTGTTGAGATTTGTCTGCCATTAACATCTCTGTTAAACTATTTATGCATTTATGAGAATCACATTTGGGATGTGGTTATTAGAAAGACATAAAATAAACGTTGAGAATACAGCATACGAAGCAAATCAATTGCAACTGCTTTATTTCTTGCATCAGGCTGGAAAACTGGCAGAAGACTTACACCTCGCAAGGAATGAGAGAATGATCCAGAAATGTAGGAGTAAGCGTGTGCTTAGGAGGGCTCTGTGGGTCCCGGGAGTTGGGACACTGTGCCAGGATGTCCCACTCACTCATGGCAAATGTGCCCTCCATTGGGCACAGCCTGGCATCCAGGTAAAGCCACACGCTCCACGGCAGGTCCTGTGGGAGCTTCATGTTTGCCTTGAAGACTTGCGTTTCTCAGGAAGCAGAGAAGGGCTATGCAGGGGCCTGGGAAGGAGGCGCTGCCATCTGCTGTCACCCAGGTCACCCGGCCTGTTCACCCACACGCAGGCTTCCAGAATGGTGCATCCGGAGGGACCAAGGACACACCGCCTGACACCAAGACAACCGGCCAATTTAACCTTGCTCCTCCTAATGTTTCCTGATGTTTTTCGCTGGAAGACTCTGAAGGAAACTCAGTGGACATCCCCCTTTCTTGTGGACTTCTGTGGGATTGTCTGCCCTAAATGGCTTTTTACGAAAAGTAACCCTCCACACCATGATTATGTGGCTGCCAACCGTCAGTAGGGTCACACACATGCACACACACGCATATGCACACGCACACACAAGCATACACGCAAGCACACGCACACACACACGTGTCCATGCGTGTCAATGTGAGCACCAGGTCATGCAGAGGGGTTTTTACCCCTGGCCAGTCGGTGAGGCCACTGCTCCTCTGGGCTGCGTCAGACTGACTGTCCCCACCCAAAGCCCCCAGACAGAGGAGCTGGAACTGTGCAGTGAACTCCAGCGGCCCCCAAAGGTGTCCCCCAAGGTGCCCACCCCAGAGAGAAGCTCTTGTAGGGAGTGAGAGAGGAAGGGATGGGGAGGGAGGGGGCTCATCCAGGAAGAGAGTGTGGCTCTAGCTGAGCCCTGAGTCCAGAGGCTTCTGGGGCCCCGCCCCTTTCCTTACCCCATGCCCCCCAACAAATTCTGTGTCCCTGGTGCCTGTTCGGGTTTGGTTCTTGTCCTGCTGCGACTCCAGCCCAACACTTGCCCCTGGTTCCTCTCAGAACACAAACCAGCTGAGCTATGATTCTGCACACAGCTGGGGCTCTGCTCCTTGCCCAGGGCCCAGGGCGCCTGCCCGTCAAGAACGTCTCAAGTTAGAGTGAGGATGGGGAGCTGGGGGAAGGAGTCTGCGGGCCGGCATGGTCGCTGCTTTGACGTTGACGGGCGCGGTCTCTCTGAGCCAGCAAGGACGCGCATCCAGCAGTCACGAGTGGGCCGCCGCCTCGGCCGGAATCCTGTCTGTGATGGAGCCTGGAGCCAGCTGGTACTGACTCGACCCATTTCTTTCCTGGCTGGTTCCCTCGCCAGCTTAGCTTAGGCATGGCTTCCACACCTCCTCCTCCTCCAGGGCGGCTGCCTGAGGGCAGGGGGCACAGCCCCTCCTCCTTCTCCTCCCCCTCCCTTAAATCCCAGGACCTGGAGAAGAAGCACACGCAGAGCCTTGCACACTGAGGGATGACCCAGTGTCTCCTCCCCACGGATCTGATGGCGGTGCAGCAGCCTCCTCTTTCTCCCAGTGCCCACTTGCGGGAAAACACATAAGACATGTTTGTGCCTGTATCTAAGGACCCAGAATTAGTATGTCCTCATGTTTTGTATTAGTGGCCTCTCCTGCATCAAATCCCCAAATCTACTCTGCTACGACCAAAACAAGACCGACACCTGGCTGCAGGGGCCCCTGACTGCGGCCTCCCGGGCATTGGGCTTGGGGGTTCAGCACTCAAAGAGAAGGCCTGGGGGTGTCAACAGGACTGGGGACTAATAGTAGTGCAAAATATGCTGAATTTCCTGTATGTAAATATTTTATGCAAACTCGAGTGCCACCTGAAAATTAAATGTGGAAAAAGAAACTTGTGCGCATAACTTGCACAAAGAAAATCCATCTGACAGTAATGACATCCCACTCACCACTCCGCTGCAATGGTTCTAGAACTCGTGTGATTTAAAAAAAATGTGTCCTTTAATCCTTCTCCCTGCCTTCCCTCTCTGCAGTAACCAACCACCTCACTACGGAGAAGAGAGAGCGAGCAGGACAGAGCTGGTTTTTGAAGTCCATTTTAAAAAAATATTGGGATGTTAGGTCCAACACCTATCGCAGTCCACTCCACCAGGTGAGAAGTCTCTGTCCTCTTTTAGCCCAAAATCGTATGTTGAAAGTTGAAAAGCTTTCAGCAATGTTTAGCTGAACTATTTTCTTGGTTAAGTAGGAATCTCTTAATAATACCTTCAAGCCAGAGGTGTTACAATGTCTGCCATCAACCAATCATTTATGTTCCCACCTATCTGCCTATCATCTATCTGTATCTGTCATCCATCATTTACCTGTCATCTATTTTTCACTTATCTATCAATAATCTATCCATCTACTCATTCATCCACCTATGTCTACTTATCATCCATCTTTGTATCTATCTGTATTTGTTTACCTCTACCCATCTATCTATATCTATCATCTATCAGCTATCTTTCTATCCACCTCTATCTCTAGCTATCCATCTGTCATCTGTCTATGTTGTCTCAATTAACAGCCCCTTGACTGATGAAGCCACCACATTCAGAGCTGGGATTGGCTCTAAGTAAGGCACACATTTAGTGTTCAGGTCTTCATGCGGAATCCCGAGTCCCCTCTGTGCCGTGCGGCTCCAGAGTCCTGAGAGAAGAGACGGAGGAGACCACAGTCACAAGCCAGCTTCAAGTTCAAGCCATCGGGACGATGGCTACAAGCAGGAGACCATCGCAGCTGCCGCCCGTCTGTCCATGTGGTGTTTGTGGGCTTCCAGTAACAAGCACATCTCTCGTCGTATCTCACCTGACTCCTGTGTGATGGTGCAGGTATGATGTACAAAGCGTGTTCCCACAGCATGTGCAGACGAGCAAGGTCACGGCTACCGGAGTCCAGACACTGAACCACGGGCAGATAGGCAACCGGACATCCCCAGGTGTCTCACCGTGTTATGATGACTGTGGTGGTGGCGATGAAGGAGCTGATGGTATGCCAGGGCTGATGCTACAGGACTAGCAGCTCCGGTGGTGTTCCTCCGCGGCACCAGGCCCGGGCTGTTTTCTCCGTAGAACCTCAGTTAGGCTTCATGAACAGAGTATTGAAGGCATGCCGCATGACCAGGAACAGAATTCTAGAGGACGAGAGCTTTCCCAGGACTTGCCATTAGCAAATGGTGAGCTGGGGGCACACCCGGGACTACACTGCCGGAGCCCACGATGCTGACAAGGAGCGGATGGAATCCAACCGCTTCCAACCCCAGCTCACGGGCACGTGGACCCGCCACATTCGGCTGCAGCAAGGCCGCTGGGCGTGATTCGTAACTGAAGTGCCGCTGCCTTGCACATGTCTAGTCCTCCTACCGGATCCAATCAGCTCCCCCTGGGATGGGAACCTTAAGGACACAAGAAAAATCGGATAATGAGTGAAGGTTTCCTACAGTTCTTGAGAAAAACTGATTATAGCCTTTGCTATCCATTAGCTTTAGGTGTTAGAAACGAAGGCCTGACGCCTCTGTGTGGTGCCTGTGCAACGGGAACTTCCGGGGTCCCGCACAGAGACTTCCTGCATAATCCCTCTGCAATGTAACGCGATAACACCGCCTGTAAACCAGAACACGGAGACCGTGCTTATCCCCAGAGCACAGAGAACGTAGACTAATAATCAATTCTGTGTCCTGGATTATTTCCATGGAGCTCAGTTCCATCAGCTGTAAAATCAAAATTACAATATCTTTTCTACCCGGTCACAGAATTATAAAGATCAATTCGGATATGGATGTGAAAGCTCTTTGAGGTATAAAAAGAAAAAAAAGCTTAATCCAAACAGAAGTGAGCATTTTTTTTTGTACTCACAGCCACAAAATAAAACAAAAGAATTTTTAAAAACAACTCAGTCCCCAGGGCCGAAGCTGTGGCGCAGCAGGTTGAGGCCCTGGGCCTGAAGCGCCGGCATCCTATGTGGGCGCCGGTTCGAGTCCCAGCTGCTTCACTTCCAATCCAGCTCTGTGCTATGACCTGGGAAAGCAGGAGAAGATGGCCCAAGTGCTTGGGCCCCCACACCCACGTGGGAGACCTGGAGGAAGCTCCTGGCTCCTGGCTTCAGATGGGTGCAGTTCCGGCCGTTGCGGCCATCTGGGGAGTGAACCAGCGGATGGAAGACCTCCCTATCTCTGCCTCTCCTTCTCTCTCTGTGTAGCTCTGACTTTCAAATAAATAAATAAATAAATCTTAAAACAAAACAAACAAACTCACCCCTGCCTCCCCCTCCTCCCATCCTGCGCAGACGCCTTTTCTCCTGCGCACTGGCTGGAGTTTGCAACTGGAGACGCCCTCCTTCCAGTGTGTAGAAGCCAGTCGTCCCTCTGGGAAGGGCAGCACTGCAGAGCCTTCTCCTGCCCCCACAGCCCCAGGAGCACTTGGCATTCGATTTGAAGAGGAGGAGGAAGGGACGACCTCTGACTTCAGTGGGAATGAGCAGTGAGGCTCCTGCTGGCCGTCCGAGCCACGCAGGTGCCCCGCGTCCTGCAGCCGCACTGGTTTGCAAATGGCGAAAAACTCAGCTCCCATGGAGTGTGGCGCTGGGGAGATGCGGCTTCAGACCAGGCTCCCATGGAGCACGGCGCTAAGGGAGACGCAGCTCCGGACGTGGCACTCTCCAGGACCCCAGCCCTGTTCGCTAGGATTGGCTTCACCCGGTCCTGGCTCTCACCACTGTCAAGTTCGTGGCATCGTGAAGAAGGCAGACCAGCAGCTCCTGCTCCTCAGCTCCAATCCCTGGGAGAAGGAGCTTTCCTCCCAGGAAGGCTCTGCAGACGCCCGGGATCCAGAGCTTTTTCCTCTCCCCTTCGTGCTGAGCAGGACGTAAGGGGTGACGGACCGTGCCTGGGTCACGTGCCCCCCTTGGACCGTGGCTGAGCCCCACACAAAGTACAATCCTCTGCTACCGGAGAGGGAACGGATGCTGGGTGGTGACAAGCGGCCGGTGTCCACCGTGCAAACGTGGAGAAAGCCTCGGGGCATCGTGGCTGTGTGGCCTCACTCCCCCCACCCCAGCCTGAGCTCTGGAAATAAGGCCCCAGTTTGGGGATCTGTGGCTAAACAGCAGACATGACCCTGTCTGTGACGGACAGCCCACCTCCTCAGTCTGTCCCACCCACGTCTCCAGTGCAGGCCAGTGTCCCCTCTGAAAAACCCACGGGGACTGACAGAGACTTTTTTTAATTGACTCAAGTCTTGCTAAAGGATGCCAGAACGCAGAGTGCGTGACCTGCACCTGGTGGCAGGAGGCGTGGGCCTTTCGGAGAAGGAAGAGTCCACGCCACAGCCCTGATCCCCCCACCCCAGCTCCGAAGAGCAAAAACTCAGTGTATTTCCCCGGCGTCTGGTGATCAACAGCTCCTGGCACCCTGCGGCCCAGCAAGATGTGGGGTGGGAGGGCGGCCCCAGGACCTGCGCCTGCCTGGCGTTTGGACGGCATTGGGGGGGGGGGGCAGCGTCACTGTTTTGGTCCCACACCAGCAGCAACCCCAGCTGAAGGCAGTGCAGGACAGGGTGGGGGGAGCCGGCGCTCAGAGCCTGGGACGCGCACTTCGCCTTGGGGGTCACACAGGCCTCAGCCTGGGTTCTGTAAGCAAGGAGAGCGACAGGCTGGAGGCCGCGCCTCTGATCTGAGGTGCGGGAGCAGGCAGAACGCACTCGGTCAACAGGAGCCGGGTCTGAGTCAGCAGCGGCTGGGCCTGGCTCCCCGTGGTCCACAGTGTGAGCTGGGCCATCGCTGGCCTCTCCGCACGGATGGAGAGAATTCCACCTACACCATGTTTTCCTCATAAGGGTTGAAGGGTAACTCACAGTAAAAGCTTCACAGAGTAGCTGCTCTCAGAAACGGGTGATTACCTTGACATTTTATTTTTAAAGCAAAGCAAGGAATATCCAAAATGGTCCATTTTTGGAAATCAAATACATCAGAGAATTTGTTCATGTGCTTAGTAAGAAAACAAAAGAACAAAGAAAAAAAAACCTCAGGAAGGCAAAGAATGAGATCCACATGGGCCTGGCGGGCCTGAAGACAGGAAATGCAGAGCAAACCAGCTCTGCCTCGGGAATCAGGGATGCTCGGGGAGCTGTGATGATCGGAATCAACACCCCGGAGACCGATCCGACAGCGCTCAGGGCAGGATGGGAACGTCACAGGAAACGCAGAGGCCAGAGGCAAAGAAACACGCGCGCTGGAGGAAGTCGTGTTGGACCTTCCGGACGTCGGCAGAGCCTTCCAGACTCACCAGGCTGCATATACCTGGGGCCCCTAGGGGATCCCCGGGCCAGGGACGCTGCCCTTCCTCCCTGTGGACAGCCTTGATCGGGCGGTTGTGGCCACACACTCAGCCTCAGCCCCAGCCACTTCCCCAGTGCCATCCTCCAGCACAGGTCGCATGGGCATCCAGTGGGCGTGGCCTCAGGGCAGGGCTAGGTGCATGGGTCCTCTGGCAGCTGCCTGCGGGGTCCAGAGTCCCAACAGCACAACCAGCGTGGAGGAGGAACAGGGATGGCTAGAGGCTGGGGAGAGCCAGGGAGGGATGGAGGGCGTCCGGACCCAATCAGAGTCAGAGCCCAGGATCAGGTTCCTAACTGCTGCACAGGATATAGAGCCCCTAATCGTACACAAGTGACAAGGGGAAATGACAAGTATGCTGAGTTAACCATTTGATCACTGAGGATGTGTGTGGAAATGGCATACCGCAACCCCCAAATATGAACAATTAGTAATGTTAATAAAAATTTTAAATAGCTAAACGTTAACAAGAGGAAACTCGTGGGGAGCAGTGTTGCGCACAGCAGGTTAAGCCGCAGCCTGCAGTACGGGCATCCCATATCCCGGCCCCTGTGCTGGTGCCCCCGCACCCACGGGGGCGACCTGGATGGAGTCCCAGGCTCCTGGCTTCACCCTGGCGTAACCCGGACATTGTGGCCGTTTGGGGAGTGAACCTGCAGATAAGAGTTCTCTTTCTCTCTTGACCTCTCCCCTTTTCTATCACTCTGCTTTCAAATAAATGAAACAAAGTTTTTTTTTTTTTTTAAATAAGAAACATGTGACTTTTAATAATAATAAAAAAATCTGATCAGAATTTCCCTTCAACATTAGGACTCCAGGAGAAAACAGAGCAATCATTTGTCTACAAAAGTTGCCCCAAAATATGCTAACCTTGAAACAGGATATTCAACAGGCTGTTACTCACATGGGAGTCAGCAAAAGGACCTTGTAGTTACGCAGAGAGAATTAGCAAAGCTTTACAAAATGCTCTTGAAGACATATTCTAACCCAGCAGATGAGTTCCCAGATTAAAGATTCAATGAAACTTGAAAAGTTTTTGCTGGGGCCGGAGCTGTGGGGTAGCAGATAAAGCCACCGCCTTCAGTGCCCGCATCCCATATGGGCGCCGACTCGAGTCCCGGCTGCTCCACTTCCCATCCAGCTGTCTGCTGTGGCCTGGGAGAGCAGTGGAGGATGGCCCAAGTCCTTGAGCCCCTGCACCCATGTGGAAGATCCCGAAGAAGCTCCTGGTTCTTGGCTTCGGATTAGCTCAGCTCCAGCCTTTGCGCCCAGCTGGGGAGTGATCCAGCAGATAGAAGACCTCTCTCTCTCTCTCTCTCTATCTCTACCTCTCCTGTGGAACTGAAAAATGAGACGTAAGAGTGAGAACTGTAAAGCCTACCTATTCAAAGGTGTGTGTGTGCTCCAGTTTATATCACATATTTTTTTTTTTTATCACAGACATCTTTCTTTTTCAAGTGAGTGCATTTTGCATCTTTGTTTAGAAGGCCATTAGGTGTTTTTTGGTCACACATTGTCATTATATTTTGTATTATTTGTATTTATCATGCAAAAATATTTTTTTTCTTGGCTCTTGGGTCGTAGAAAAGAAAATACTTCCCATTTTCTTATGGAAAAAGGTTTTCTTTTTTTTTTTAAAGATATATTTATTTACTTGAAAGGCAGAGTTACAGAGAGGCAGAGAGAGAGAGAGAGAGAGTCTTGCATGCACTGGTTCACTCTCCAATTGGCTGAGAGACAGAGAGACAGACAGACAGACATGGCTCCGCCTCCGCTGGCCCAATCCACACGGCCACCTGTGGGTAGTGAGGTTAGGGTGACATCCTTGCTTCTTTGTCCTTTCTTGGTGTAAATGTTTCCAACATCTGATTTTAAATTTGCAGTAAGATTAATAAGCATGAGTGCCTTTGTTAAAGACTAGAGCACTTTTTAAACGTTCATGCCAACACACTTTGATTTTCAACCAACACTGCAGAACTCTGGGAGGTTATTCATGATGTGTGCTGCCTTGATTAGGCCAGTGTTGGGGAAATACACAAAGACTACCCAAAGGGGATCAACCAGAAGCTGTTTGCTTGCAAATGGCGAGGGCCCGGGTCAGGCACTAGCGAATGCATTCAGCAGAGACTCAAAGGCAGACAGCAGAGTGGGGAAGCTTTGTAGAGAGAAACAGAATTCAGATCTGCCGGGTTGGAGGGGTGTAGCTGTAGAGAAGCCGCTGGGGGCTGACCTAGAAGAAGGGAGGCCTCTCCTGTGGTTGTCTGGGGAGCTTCCTCGACTCTCTCTGTGGGTCTTGAGCTAGAAGTGGGGGCGACAGAAATGCAGGAGCTGATGCTCACGCCCACGCCCTGACTTCCGGAGCCGGCTGCTGCAGAGATTGACTTCCTGGGTTGGCTGCCATACAGTGCAGCTCCGCATCACGGTAGAGTCTGGCCGCCACCATTGTGTGCCAGCCTCTCAATGTGCTTCAGTTAGTAACTCTGACGGCACATGGCCCCTCAAGCTCAGCCACACCAGCATCGGTCGCAATGCACTTGACCTACTGCTCAACCTGTGTTTTCATCTACCTCAAGTCCCCACCAACTTATGAGTTATATAAGGGTCCTTCAAAATGTCAATGGAAAATAGAATTAATAGGTGATTTTGGTTCCAAAACTTTGAAATCCATGTACAGTTTTTTCACAATGCAGGTTGGCATGGACTCTTGGAACACCCTCCTGGGCATGGATTTCAACATTTTTGCACCCAAAATGAATTTACTTGTCAATTCCATTGTCCATGAACCTTTTTGAAGGTCCCTCCTATGTGCAATTTTGTATTCAGTGCAAAGCTGTAGGGTTGGTAAAGGCCCTGCTGCGGCTGGTCCCCTCTGTGGAGCCCTCACGCGAGCAGGTGCATTCTGCCGAGTGCACACCAGCCATTATTACACTTGTCCCTCAGCACAACCCTATTGTGATGCCACTGCAGATCCCAATTCACAGATGAGGCAGCTGAGGCTCGGAGAGGGCCAGGCACACGTCCACACTCACACAGCGTGTTACGCAGGCCACTTGAGCTTGGGTATGTCAGATTACAAAGCTTGCGCTTTATAAATCCCAAGAAGCATGAAACTCCACTGAAGTGACTTGGCCATAAACATGGCCCGGCTTTTCAAAGCCCAGAGGAGCTTGGGAGGGAACACAATGCACCAGTTGTGGGCTGCAGACCTTGCTCCTTAAAGACTATAAAGGAATCTTAGCCCATAATTCTTTCCGTACCTGGAGTGTTTCCATCTTGGTGGCAGGAAGCGGGATTGCAGCTAATGCCATCCTTTGGCAGTGGCCATAAGTCACTTTGATAATTGCTCACCCGCTTGCCCAAGGACGTGCAAATTCCCATCGTGAGTGGAAGAGCGGGGCCCTGGGGCGTGTCCTCTCCCGCAGCACTTTCAGCATGGCCATGGCTGTGGTTGGACACACCCCGCTTCTGTGTTGCCCGCAGATGGTTACTTTGGGGTGGGAAGCCAGTTTTTCTGCCAAGGGCTGTTTGGGGATTTATAGCACCATTTGTGGGCCATATAAAATAATCAACTTAGAAATTAGCCTGCTCTAGAAGTATTGAATTTCGAGTCCCTCCCGTGGTTGCCTTGGCACAGCCAGACGTGGTGATTTTGCAGGTGATGTGGCCCGTGGGCTGGGCGTTCCCCACCTCTTGTTTACCCTGTGCATAGGCAGCTGCTTTGCAGTGCCAGGGTTTTCTACTTGCGCTGGGTCTGGTTGTTCTCTGTTTGCCCCTTGTTCTCCCCCATGGAAACACGGCCACTTTAGGAAAGCTATCTTGGAAATTTCCACACATCTCCGTTTCTCCCCACTGTGTCCTTCTTGCTCTTTGCATTTGCTCCTCTTCACCCTGTCTCGCTCATCCTCCAGCTGCAGCCAACTTCTCCCTACCAGTCCGTGCCGCCCAAAGACTCCTGAATGTTCTGTGAGAAGGCAGCTTTCTGAACCCCTCTGTGCCTAACGGCGCCTCTGTGAAATGCAACTTTGCGGGTGTTTTGTTGTATCTTTAGGGTTGTCCTGGGAATTGAATGAGCTTGTGGGTAGACTCTTCAGCCAGTGTCTGGCACACAGGAGGACTCGAGCAGCTCAATTATGCCTTATGTTTGCATCTCAGAATCAAGCAAAGTCGCAGCCCTCGTAGGACGTGGGGCACAGGACAGCCCCGGGGGGAGCAGACGCTTGTTTGGCACGCGTGATCTCCAGGCTGCTCCGTGCAGGTGCTGCTCCCATACCGTCTGTCACCCTTGGCCCAGATCCTACTCTTTGCGGCTCCAGTCTAGAGTGGGGTGGTTGTCTCCCACGCCGGGGGCTTCACCCATAACTGGTGGACAGTCTCTACAGGTACCTTCAGGATCTCTGCCTCTGGTTCATAGCCTTGTGGAAACCTTGCCCCCAAAACATCGGCAGGACAGGGGACTTGCTTTTAGCCCTTGGAATGTAGCAAAGGTGGCGGGATGTCATGTTCACGGTTATGTCACATCAGTCTGTAATGCTCGATTGGCCGGAAGACTCTCCCCTGCAGGATTTGATGGAGCTGATGGTGACGGTGGGGGCCCACAGGTGCAAGAAGTAAAGGCGGTCCCTGAGAACAGAGGATGGGCCCTGCCAGCCTCCAGGAAGAAACTGAGGAGCACGAGCCTCCATCCACGGAGAGTGAATTCTGCCAGCAACCACGTGAGCTTGGGAGTAGATCCTTCCCCTGCTGAGCCCTGAGGTGGGACGGCAGCCCTGCTGACCCCTGGATTGCAGTCCTCATGGGCCCTGAGTCCGAAGACCCCGTTAAGCCAGGACTGAACTCTGACTTTAGAAGATGATGGGTGCGTGTTGCACATCATGAAGAGGAAGCGCCATCACAGGCCTTGGAGTTCGTCCCAGGCATCCCAGAGAGCACGGCCAAGGTCAATCAGAAGTCAAGAGCAGCAAACCAGCGTCTCCCATCGCAGAGCGGCCCGCCTCGCCCCTTGAGACAGGAGCGTGCGTGAGCATGAGCAGAGAGAAATGAGCCCAGAGGCGGCAGGTGGAGGAGAGCCTCCCGGTGGCTGCTTTTCTATTATTGTCTGGCAGCCAAAAACAGAAGCCAGGGGCGTTGACTGCAGGAGTGGAACCTGGTTCCAACCTCGGTGGGAGGAAAAAATCCCACTTATTTCCACACTTCTCTTGCCCGAAATGTTGATCCTTTCCTGCAACTGCTCCAAAGTGCCGGAGGCGGAACTTTCACCCCAGCTGTCCTGTGTGTTCCTCCATGTTTCACTTTTAGAAATCAGCAGACGACAGAGAGACAATGGAGGAGCACCACGGGAGTCCAAGTACAGGAGCCAACCTCTTAGCTCTTCTCGTTCTTTGCTTGGGCTTCCCGCTCACAAATTTCTACCCACATCCAAGCATTCCCCCCTCAACATTTGAGATGCTTCTACCACGACCTCAGTAGATATTTGGGAGCACAGAATGTTCCCCTCCCTTCCACAAAGGTGGGTCCGCCGGAATCAATCGCCAAGGCAAGGTTTGGCGGCCAGGCCAGGCCCCAGCTCTGCCAGCCCAGGTTCCCTGCACTCTGGCACAGCTCTCCCCCAGGGGCTTTACCGTGTCAACAGCTGCACACACTGCAGGGCTGAATTCTGTCTCCTGGCAGAACTGTGAAGCAACTCACGAGGCAAGGAAGAACCGGGATCCGTGTTCCCTGTGTCATTCGCACAGTCAGTCCCTGCTCTTTATGGAAACCGACTATGTGTGCATTTTATTGCTCAGTCGTAGGAATCCAAGACGCTGTAGCCCACCTTTGATAAGGGCATTCTTGCTCTCAAAACTCTTCCAGGGTTTCCTGTGTGAATCCGAGGGAGAGTGGAAGTCCTGGAGGATCCTTCAGAACCCCCGGCCTCTGTGGTCCATGCTGTTCCCACCTGCTCCCTGCTCACTCAGCTGCGGGCCCTGGGAACCCCTGCCATTCCCTCCCAGCTGTGTCAGAAACTGCCTCCCATCCCTCCCTCCCCTGCTGTTTCTTCTTAGCGCCATCTAAAACATCGCTGACATGCCTTGCACATTATATACGACGCACATGCGCTAGGCTCTTGTTACGTAGTCACTGTGTTCTTGTGATATTTGTAGACACACTCGTGTTGGCTCTACTACCCCATCTCACCCCAATAATCAATGATTTTGGCCCAGCTTGCTCATGGCTGCTTTCCCAGGCCCAGAACACTGTCCCTGGAACACTGTGGGTACTCACTAAATCTTTGTCAAGCAAATGAATTAATAAATAAATGAAAAACCCTACCAGATAAGAAATTCTAGCTCCATTTTATGGGTGATGAAACCCAAGCTCAAAATCATTGCCTGGCAAAGTGACACGGTGGAGCCAGCTGTGGCCCTGGGCTTCTAGTGTGGCATTGGTCTCCCACCTCCTCAGAGCCCCCCCACCAGGTACCAGGGGGCCCTGGTGAGTGTCTTCCCTTCCCCTCCAAGCACATCCCTCTGGGTGGAAACCTGGAAGCCAATCACACCCAGGCACAGCAGAAGGAAGTTAACCACCAGTTTCTCACCCAGAGGTGCCGGCACCCAAAGCTGTGCACTCAACTCGGGTTTCCACCCTAAGCCCCGGTGATGGGGGTGCAGGGACCCCGAGTCTCTCCTCTCCACCCCTAGCACCCACAGCGTGGCCCTGAGGCAGCCCAAGGAACAGCAGGCTCACTCCGGAGCCAGCATTGAGCACAGCCCCGGTGTAGGGCTCAGCGCCACACGGTGTAGACAGCCAGCCCCAGCCACCCTGCAGCGCCACTACCCACTTAACTCCTCCAACCTTAACAAGAGGTTTGATTGTTCCTCAGTAAGCGGACTTTCCCGACTTCAGCTCGACGCCGGCCAAAGTGCTGATTGTTCTTCATAGGGCTCCCCCGTCCTGAGGTTCAGACGAGATCGCAGATCCAGAAACGGGAACAGAGTTTTCCGGTTATGTTCTTGGTGTTTCATTCTGACCAACCCTCGTCCATACAGATAACAGAAAATGAGGAAGAATCCCCGGGGGGAATAAGCTTTTCTCTTCCACACACAAGCGTCTGTCGCCACCGCAGGGTCGGTCAGGCCTGTCCGGCTCTCCAGGCAGCTTCCTCACCAACAGTGCCAGGCGGACAGGAAATGCCAACTTCCTGACCTCAGAAGTGCAACCGGGTTACCCAGGGAGCCGTGTGGGCTGCAGAGCCTGCCCACACGCCCACGAGGAATCCCTCCCATGCACCTCCGGATGCCCCCAGAGAGACGTGAGCCCTTGAGGTCAAGGCAAGGGGCGTGGAGCTGCCTCTGTCCGGGGGCTGAGGTTTTCAGAGCTGCCCCCTGGGGCCCCAGAAGAAACCAAGCACATGTGTGTTGGTCCCGTCTCATCTGAGCCCACGCACACAGAGTGGAGTGGGCATCAAAGATTTTCTTGGTTTTATTTATCTTTATTTTTTAAAGATTTATTTATGTATTAAAAGTCAGAATTACAGAGAGACGAAGAGACAGAGAGAGAGAGATCTTCCATCCGCTGGTTTACTCGCTAACTGAACACCGCCACCAGGGCTGGGCCAGGCCAAAGCCGGGAACCAGGTCTCCCACAGGGATGCAAGGGCCCAAGCACTTGGGCCATCTCCCCCTGGTTTGCCCAGGCCATGAGCTGGGAGCTGGATCAGAAGTGGAACAGCTGGGACTTGAATTGGCACCCATGTGGGGTGCTGGTGTCATAGGTAGTGGCTTTACTGGTTAAACCACAGTGGCAGTCCAATTTTCTTGGTTTAAAAAACATTTGCAGGACTGGCGCCGTGGCTCACTTGGTTAATCCTCTGCCTGCAGCACCGGCATCCCATATGGGCGCCAGGTTCTAGTCCCGGTTGCTCCTCTTCCAGGCTAGCTCTCTGCTGTGGCCTGGGAGGACAGTGGAGGATGGCCCAAGTGCTTGGGCCCCTGCACCTGCATGGGAGACCAGGAGAAGCACCTGGCTCCTGGCTTTGGATCTGCACAGCGCTGACTGCGTAGCGGCCATCTGGGGAGTGAACCAACAGAAGGAAGACCTTTCTCTGTCTCTCTCTCTCTGTCTCTCTCTCTCTCTCACTGTCTACAACTCCACCTGTCAAATAAATTAAAAAAAAATTTGTCTACTTGGAAGGTTTTGTTTATTATTGCAAAAACCTCAATGACTTTGGCCAACTCTGTGGCCCCCAAATGTGAGGGCAGCCCCTAAAGCAATGGTGGTGAGGGCAACTGGTCCAAGATTGCACCCCAGCTCCCACACTCCTCGGGCTGATGGCTCCTTTGAACACCTGCACCAGTCCCCCACTTGTATGGCTCCGTGTGTCCTGGGAGCAGAGGGAGTGGCCACAGTACTGCTGGGAACCAGCAACGGGATGCAGATGAAAGAGAGACACTGGGAGCCCTGGAAAGACGAGGGAGCAGCTGGACCCCCCGCACCCTCCGCCCCGGCCCCTCTCGCACTTGTCCTGGGGGCAGGCGGAGGGTCACAGACCATGTTTGCATCAAGATCCAGGGCAGTGCCTTTGGATCTATAAAATCACTGTGGTTGCTCTTTCCACGTGGATGCGTGTGTGCACACAGGTATGTGGGGGTGCCCTCTCCATGTGTCTGTGCACACGTGTGTGTGTGTGTGCACGTGTGTGTTAGGGAGACAGCAACGAAGAGATGAGGTGATCTCAGAAATACAGATTTGCTTAAGAAGAATGTCCAAACATTATTGCAAGACCCATCCGGCCTTCTGTGTGTGGAGGACCTGAAGAGAAGAACGAACAGACCAGAGGACCACAGGGATCCTTCGGGGCCCAGGGAGCCGAGGGGGCAGGAGCCGGGTGCCCTGACGGCACAGGTGATGCCCCCTTCTCCTCTCCCACGCCCTCCGTCGGGGTCTTCCCAGCCGCAGCCCATGGCGAGCAGTGTCCTCGGACACGAGAGTCGCATCTCAGGCTCCCGCAGAGAGGATGAGAGCTGGACCCGTGGCCTGCGCTGCTGGCGCTGGCGCTGGGCGCCGAGTTGTCACAGCTGGCTCACGGAGAGCTGCAGGCCCTGGCAGACGAAGCCCTGAGAGCAAGGGCTCAGATCTTGTCGCCCTCCAGGTCCGCGGGGAAGGAAAAGCAGCTGGAAGGGCCAGGAGACGCCGGCGCCCAGCGGCCCCCACTTCGGGCCCCTCCTCTGACAGCTCCCGAAACGTCTCCCCGAACCTCCGAGATCCTTATACCAAAGTCCTGCTCCTAACTTTGACCTTGTCTGTGTTACTTCACCCCTAACAAACGCACACGGAAACCACACGGCCTCCTGTTGCTATGGAAGTCAGGGCAGCCACAGACGACCTGCAGAGACCAGGGCCGCCCGTGGCCACGGGGCGACTTCCTCCACACAGCACGTGTGAAGGCTGCTTTTTGCGGAAATGGATCAGACTGAGTGGGTCTGCCCAGTTGCTGTGAGACCTGCTCCCCAGAGCACTGTCTTCGAAGACTCCGTGTCCCTCTCCAAGGCCAACGACTACCGACAAGGCCCTCCCATGGCTCCCCCAGCCCTGGTCTGGGAACAGGGTGTGGGTCTCAGTGAGCACCCTTAGCACGCTACAGAATCCACCATGCACGAAAGCATTTATTAACATCATGCTTCTGAAATAGCGCGTCAGCTGCTATCACATTACGTCTTTGAAGAACGATTGTCAAGAGCGCCAGCAGAGGGGTGGGGCATCAGTCAGCACAGTTCTGGGGCCCCGAAGACCCTTCCCACCCACCGGCGACAGTGTCATCATCGTGGAGACTGGAAGTGTTTGCATTTTAAGAACTCAACAGGCAACGCATTCCCAAGACAAAACAGCATCCACACTACATGTGTTTGGAAGGCGGGGTCAGGGAGGGGTGAGGCAAGAGTCACGTCTGAGCGCTCTGGCCAGGCGAGTGTGTTCACTGATGGACCTACAGAGCTGCAACACTGATCTGGACTTTGGTGAACTGACCAGACGCTCAGCAAACTGAACTGGCCCTGCTGAGAGCCATATTAAAAGGACAAAATGCTCAGTGTGATGACATCACAGTGGAACAGGCAGGAAGGGAGATCCCACGACCACGCAGACTGTGGACACACTCACGCTTTCTGGCCAACTTAGGATCAAAGCGAGGACGTCACTCACCGACCACATACAGGGTTTTTTCTCACACAAGCGGGCGTTTGAGACAGGTTTACGTGCTTTAAAACTCAATTTACTCTGTGCCAGTTAGGAGACACAGGACGGACTTCTAACACATTAGTCACACTCTGCATAGCTTGAGATTAATTCCCAGAGTTCTTTGCACACTTAGTCACAGTTTTGCTCTTCGAAAGGAAGTTTTTTTCATCCCTGTACCAACTCCATTGCGAAAGGATCTTTTCATAAACGCCTTCTCCAAGATGGGCTTTAGCACACCCAGCCCCTCGCTGCTGTCCGGCCTGCCTGCGTAGCTGTTGAGCAGGATGAGAAAGTAATCAGGTTTTCCGGACACCTGGTGATTCAGATGGAGAGGCAGAGAGAGGAGAGATTTAGGGTTACAAGCTCACTTTACGGCCACAATTTTCAAAATCTTATGGCGACCAATCCAATACACTCGGTCTTTTTAAGGGTGGACATTTTTCTAAAACACCACGCATACTTTGTGCGGATGCAGAACGTCACTTGGCGCCTAATTTCTACGCTCCTTGTGTAACTGCTGCTATTCAGTGTATCCTGCTCAGTCCTTGGTTCTCTCGTTGCTGTTATTTTATAAACACTTAAAGTGGCAATGATCAGTCCTGGGAATTGTTTTTAAATTCCCCTAGAAAAATTATCTGTGGTGGTCTAACGCCAGGCTTCCGTTGGAGCACTCCCCCCCCCCCCCCCCCGGCTGTCCTGGGCCGTTCGCCAGGGTTCCCCGTGAGGAGGTCTCGCTCCCTGAGCACTGGCATCTGTGTCTTAGGACTTCGGTTCCATCGCTCACCGGTGGCTCGAGGCCTGGGCGGTGGCAGCTGGTGTAGGGCTGTCTAGCGGCACAGAAACGAGCCTGGAATCCTAGGGCTCAAACTGGCCTCGGTTCAGCCCCGGATCTGCAGATGAGGACACCAAACACAAGGGCACGGGCAGAGCTCCGCGACCCAGGACTGGCAGGTGCAAACGGCTGTTCTCATCCAGGACTCAGTGAGAGCTGTCCACGTCTGTACTGCTCCTCCCCAGCGCGGCTTCAGAATGGACAGCTGCACATATCATCCACAACGACATCGGGGTTTGGCCGTGATCTCTGGGCTACGACCCGCCTCCTGTGCCCCAGCCTGTCTATTCCCACACACCGCAGGATGAAGTTGGTCCTACTAGAACCAGGCGCCTGCTCCAAGCCCAGGTTTCTGAACTTCCCTAACACAACCAGATGAAGAAGGAGCTGACGGATTGGACTATGGTTAAAGAGACACACTATACCAGACAGCCTCGCTACTCCCCAGCCCCACCCAGGGAATAAGCTTGACCTTGGAGTGTGCGCTTGGGAGGTGGGTGGAGCACAAAACACTCCCAGGAGCTCTCAGAACAGGCTGGGGCAGCCGGAGCTCCCCAGGCAAACACTGACACTGCGGGACATGCTGGGCTTTTTTTTTTCCTGATCTGGGAATATTCAAAGAGAGTTTCAGAAATATTGGTCATGGGAAAACCAATCAGAAACTTTTCAGCTGAACACCCGCTGTGTGTTGTGGCTGTGTTAACAGAGGAACTCTCACCACGCGAGATGCTATGCTGTCTGTTTTAAATTTAAACCCCGGCAGGAAGGGCCCATGAGTCAGTGCAGCAGAGGAAGCAATCCGGTTCTTTCCAGAAATACGCACGATGCCTCCAGACTGCAGAAGACGCCCAAGACATCCCTAGACATCCTTGAAAAGATACTGACCAGGCAGACTCGTTAGCAGAGTAATACCGCGTGCCTGCCTGGTTGACGGACTTCAAGGAGTTCACAGTAAATACCACAGAAGCCTACACACCGCGTGCGTGCAAGACCATTCACCCCGAGCATCAGATCGGCATGAATACCATGCACATGGTTACTACATGACAGGATTATAATGAGAACAAAATTGTCAGAAATAGAGATACAGGAGATGCAGCGGAAGGAGAGACATTTCATTTACAGGCAAGAAAATCTCAGATGTATTTCAGGAGAAAACACATTCTTAGTGTTTTTAAAAGGCTCTAGACAAGTGGCTCTTGTTTAGCAGAGATGTCATGAGCAAATCTTTGGGGAAAGAATAGAAAGTAATTAGGAAGACACTTGGGAAAATGCATCAATTTATGGATGTGATTCATCAGCTTGATCAATGTGGTGTCTTAGGGGATCAATGACTAAATTAGTGTTGAAAGCTTATAGGAATAAAACAGAACAGAAGCTATGTTAGGAATCAAGAAATAGAAAAATGACGGATGCCAAGGTTAGAGAGAGGACCCGTCACACAAACGACCACATCACTATGTGTAGACATCGTTTGTTATGTAGAACGTGCGTGAGGTCTCTATCCTACAAGTAGTTTCCCAAATTACTCTCAATTCAATAAATGCAGTGTGCCAGGTTAAGTTTCTGTGAAGAGAAGTTGAAGTTCAAAATGTCATCGGTGACAAAATATATTTTAAAATTTTACATGCAATATTGACATAAACAGCTAAATTTCACAAAGAAATAGCATGAAGCATTCCACAGACTGACATTCACTTTCCAAATATCTTGAAGAGTTCAATGTGCATAGTTAGGCACTTAATCAATATTCTGCAGTAAAATATTAATTAATATTTATGTGATATGTCATTGACATCTAAGATTTTGTCTATATTCTGAATCTGAAAAAGTTCCTATTTTTGTAAAATCAAAGACTCACTATTTTTGAAAATTTTTGTATTTTAATGTCTTCTGCAGTCTGGAGGCATCGTGAGTATTTCTGAGTCTCAATGGTTAAAGTTCACTTCTGCTATTATGAGTATACACGTGTGGAATCACCAAATTGTCATGGGCCCGAAAATTAGCATTTTACAAGAAAAGCAATATTTGTGTGTGCAAGGACCAGCCCCCTATGTAATTCACAGCTAAGTAGTAGTCATCGTTCCACAAATGCTTCCTCTTACTAATTCTTTGAGTCTGCTTACCTTTTTTTTTTTTTTTTCAATTGACAGCCCTAAAAATAAAAAAAATTTGCTGTTCTGTTGCATGTCCCTTGAGGTTATTTTGTACGTAGCCGTACTGCAATTCCGGCATCTAATCTAGCGTCCAAATGGGCAGGAAGCCCTTACCTTAGACGGCGGAACAGGATAACACCAAACCCCGGGCATCGCGGACAGCAACAGCAGTAGGAGACTGAGCTTCATGGAGCTGCAGAGAAGGAAAAACAATTTAGGTTTAGCTTCACAGAGGCAAGTGTAAGGAAAAAGCATATAAAATTTCAACATATTTCGCTGCAGAAAAATACATCTTTTACCTAATCATTTGTGTTTCCCCGAGTCTGTGCAGACAGGTGGCTTTATTGCCAGATCCCTCACACTTACTGTCAGCACCGCCTTGGGTGGCCCTTTTATACCAGGAAAGTTCAGGAGTAAAAATGTCATCACGTCCCATCATACGTGACTAATTGGCCTGGCTGTGGCCTTTTGTTCTCGTTAAGTAGGAAAAGGACAATCACACACAGGCATTGTCACCAAGCTGCCAGCAGTTGACTCCACTGAAAGTTTGCCGTTAAGGGCATCCTTCAAAAGCTGTGTCTTCTAGCCTGCCTCATGGGGACATACATGGCCAGGGGTCTCAAAGGGAACCGAAAGTTTTTACAGAGTTTAAAGATTTAAGAAGGATGACATTATCGCCGTGACTCTCCCGGGTGTCGTGCTCCAGAGATGCACACGGGAGAAATCCTTAAAGGCTGCGCATCCGCCTGAGCCAGGCATGCAGATTACCCAGGTTTTCTGGTTTGCTGCCATTAGGGGTCCCACAGTTAACGCAGGGGGATACATGCCACCCCCTTCCCACTCCTCGTCATCCTAATGGAGGGAGGGCGCGGGGTCCCCCTTTCCACCTGCACTCCCCAAGTCCCAGGCCCTGAGTTCTGGGATCACCTGTGTTCTTGGCCTGCTGCTTCTCGTGAGGGTGTGGGATTCCTCTGGGAAGGCTCTGCTGTCCTTGCACTCCACGGCATCTGAGTTAATAAATTGATTCAGGAACACTAACTGCGAACAGATGTTTCTGGAAGACACTTTCTGCTTAGATAACCAGTGCTCCTGAGGGGCTGCCAACATCGTCTGAACACAGAGCACCCGAGGAAAATCCTCACCGTCACCATCAGAACCTGGGGGAGGAAAGAACGGCTCTGCATCTGGGATGTTTGCAGCCGCGCTGTCTGAGCCCCGTACAACCGTCAATCACGCAGCCACAGAGGCCCCTCCACGAGGAAAATCATGGGACCTGGAGCACCGATAGAACCCAGGTCACAGGGTCGGCACCAGGTCGGTGCCATCAACCCCCATCAGCCAGTTGATCTGGGGGTGCCATACCCAGAGTGGAAAAGATTTTGAGAGCACCACGGGCATGAACCATGTTTGCTGTTGGCCTCTCCTTAATCACACAAAACAGAGGCACAGCTACAGCAAGAAAGAGGAGGACGATGGCAGGAACACCATCTGGTTAAGGGACGACCCATTGGCTAGACAGGCACTTACCAAAGACCCTCACTGGGCAGAACCAGGGACTCCGGTATGTGGGAAAGGTGGCAGCACCTGGGAAGATCAGCTGGAAGTTTGTTTCACACGCATTTCCAGGCCACGTTCCCCTGCCCACTTGCATGCCTGGACAATGCGGCAGACTAGAGGTTTATTCTAAGGAGACAGGAGAACAGAGACTCTCCTGAGGGATGTCATCAGGCTTGGTGGAGGGAGTGGGGACCCCTCTAGGAGCAAGGGTGGAACGTGTGTTAGACTCAGCGCTGAAACCGTGGGCTTCTTCCTCAACGCAGCCATCAGCCAGGTCTCCACCCTCAAAGCAAGTGAATGGAAGAGGAGGAGTCGGAGGAGTCTGCCCAGCATAGGGGGTGAAACCCAGACATACCCAGCTCAGGGATTCTCAACAGAACATCTCTGCCAGCTGCCAGTCGCCAAGGTCATCAGCTGACGGTTCCCAGTGACACACCACGTTACTCCATGGATGGGTGGGCCCACTCTGAAATGTGAACAGATGGAAGCAATGGGAGAGACGTCTACAGCAACAGTCGTTTCTCATGAAAACAGAGACCAGGGCAGCGGTTGTGGCACAGGGTTAAGCTGTTGCCTGGGTCACCTGTACCCCTCCTGGGTGCTGGGTGCTGGGTGCTGGGTCTAGTCCTGACCTATCCACTTCAGCTTCAGCTTCCTGCTTTGTGCACCTGGAGGCAGCAGGTGGTCACTTAAGTTCCTGAGTTCCTGCCACCCATGCTGAGGCCCGGATGGTCCCTGGTTCCTGGCTCCAACACGATCCATCCCTGGCTGTTGCAGCCATCTGGGGAGTGAACCAGTGGATGGAAGACCTCTCTCACTTTCTACCACCCCTTCACTGTAGCTCTGCCTTTCAAATAAATAAGTAAATCTGTTTAAAAAATTTCTAGAACATTCCTATAACTTTCCAGATAGAAAGAGCCATTAACTGTCCAGCAGAGTGGATAAAGTTTGATTTATACTGAGATACAGCATCATAAAATTTCAGCAAACTGGATCTTACTGTCTTCAAGATTTCATACAAGGACTCAAAATCAGAAAAATAATCTGAGAATTCAGAAGACAATGAAAAATGCTCTCAAAGTTGTTTGGAAAATATTTCCTATCTAGAATTTATATACAACAATTCAGGAGTAAGCAGAACTTCCTCTCCTATAAGTGTAAGATTTTGTACATTTTCAGCATATCTGTTCTCAGTACTTTCCAAGAGCCTTTTCTCAGAAAGCTACTTAAGGAGGTGCTCCACCAACGTGATGTGTAAACCTGTGAAGAGTGACATGTGAGATCTGCCTCCTGGGAGATGAGCACAGGTGACAAAGGAGAGAACTCCCAGGATGAGAGCCAAGAGATCTGCAGCCGGACTCAGCAGGGGCAAAGCCACAGGATGCCTGAACAGAGGGACTGAATTGATGACAAATCCATAGAAGACTAAGCGGAGGAGAACGAGGGCTACATATGCACTCCAATGACACTGATAGAAGTGAAAGACAAGTGATCACAAGGCCTGACTCTACTGGGAGTAGCATTTACATAGTTAGAACAAAAACCACTAATATCCTGAACCAGAAATGGGGCTGTATTGGGCACTGCACTGTTCTGGGAAGGATGAGCTTCTGTGGGAGGTGAGTTGCCCAACTCCTGTAGACGAGTTCAACAGATAATGTTGAAAAATGCCAAAGTCGAAACACAGTGTTTAGAGATAATACAAAGATGATCAGCTTAGTAAATTGAAAGTGGTGACTCTGGGGGAGGAAATTAAACAGGCAGCAGAGACTACTGCTTGCATAAAAGCTCTTCTTAGAACGAGTTGATTCTTTAAATATAGAGTGCACCACTACTGTAATAAAATTAAGACTCTAAAAATTTGTGTTCTGGATGAGGTATGTCTGGAGACGACAGGCAGCACGTTTAGTACTGCAGAGAGCTGGCCTGGTACAGAGGCCCCAATGGAAGTCAGAGTCTAGAGGTGGAGAGCGAGGGGGAGGGGAGGTGGGAGGGACAGATGGAGACAGAGAAATGGAGAGAAAGACAGAGACAGGGAAATGGAGAGAGACAGAGGCAGACAGAGGAGATAGAGACAGATGGAGAGAGACAGAGAGATGGAAAGACAGAGGTGGAGAGAGACAGAGAGGCAGAGATGGAGAGAGAGAGCAATAGAGACAAAGATGGAGAGAAACAGATGGAGAGAGAGAGAGGTGAAGAAATAGAGATGAGAAGCAGAGAGATACAGAGATGGGGAGAGAGACAGAGAGATGAAGAGACAGAGAGAGACTGAGAAAGAGAGACAGATGGAGAGACAGAGAGACAAAAAGACAGAGGTGGAGAGAGACAGAGAAAGATGGAGAGAGAGACAGAGAGATAGAAACAGAGATGGAGAGAAACAGATAGAGAGATAGAGAGACAGAGATGGAGAGAGAGGTAAAGAGATAGAGATGAAAAACAGAGAGATACAGAGATGGAGAGACAGAGAGATGGAGAGATAGAGGTGGAGAGAGAGACAGAGAGAGAGACAGAGAGATGGAGAGACAGAGGTGGAGAGAGACAGAGAGAGAGAAAGAGAGATGAAGAGATAGAGATGGAGACAGAGAGGGACAGAGAAATGGAGAGGGACAGATGGAGAGACAGAGATGGAGAAACAGAGAGACAGATGGAGAGAGAGCCAGAGAGGGAGAGGGAGAGAGACAGAGAGATGGAGAGAGAGACAGCCCCAGTAGATGCAGCTATTTGGAGCGAGAACCAGTGGATGGAAGATCCCTGCCCTCCCTGCACTCCCGGCTCCCCCTCCCTAGCCATGAAGTGCACAGAAGGTTGCAGAGTTAGGAGCCTGGAAAGAATCGGGCCCCATCCAGGCTCACGGGGCTTTGCCTGGTCCTGGGTTGTCTTCTGGCAACTCATATCCAGAGCAGTATTCTGTGGTGCCGTTAGACCAGGTGGCCATGGTCAGGTTCGCACCAGCCCAGCTGTACCGTCATTGGCCTTCTCAAAGTCTCCCCTCATTTGTCATCTTAGAGTCACCCACTCCCTGTCCCCATATCTGGCCCTGACATCAGTGTGAAAGTAAGAGAGCATTGGTCTGTCCTACAGCACGCAGGGACGCGTTCTGAGTCACCCTCAGAAGTTCAAGGATGCCAGGAGAGGCACACCGTGGGCTGCAAAGATCAGAGGAGGCCTCGTCTGATTCCCAGCCCCTCCCACAAGGCCCTTACTGCTCCGGGCTTAGCAGCTGCCAAAGCCAGGACTTAGAGAGACGTTAAATGATTTTAAGGAAACAAATGCCAAGCTGGAAGAGCTTAGAAGTTCAGTGTAATTTAGGGTTTCGATGTCTTTCAAAAAAAAATTCTACAATTGATTCCATTGGCCCTAATTATAATACCCATTAAGCCCCATGTCTTTCTGGATGTATGGAAAAATCAATTTAATTTTTACTGCTTCTTAATTTATACAACCGTTACATCCTCTGAAAGTATAATTAAAATGCAGAACGCGTCCGAGAGCGTTTTCTGGTTTTATACCAGAGTGGGAGAAATAAAGGCTTGTGCAGAGCTTCGGCTAATTTATTGAAATAAATTATTGCTCCAAGTCATGGCTGCTCCTAAAATGCTTTGTTGGAACTCTGCAGACGTGTCAGGAAGGGGCCCAGCACGCACGACCGTCGTCCTGTGGAAGCAAAAGGCAAGGGCAGCCCAGGGGGTGGCGCTCTCGTGGCTGGAGGCAGGCGGCAGGCCGCCCTCTAGCCTGTTCCATCACTCCCGGCATTGGACTGCTGCGCCTTGGCCACTGGGACCCGCGCAGGTCAGTGCAGAACATTCAGACCTGCCCTGGGCTCTACCCACGAGCTTCCAGCGCCACCACCTCACCAGTGGTATCAACAGCAAATGTCTCCGGGCAGTGCCCAGGGTCCCCCTGAAGGAAGCTCCACGCGCCGACTCCCGTGCAGGAAGTGAGCAATCGTGGCGTCACGGGAAGTGGCGGCCTGTTCTTCTTTCTTGGAGGTACATAAAAATGATTACCTTAAAACTCATAGTCTTGGGGCTGGTGCTGTGGCGTAGAGGGTAAAGCCGCCGCCTACGGTGCCAGTATCCCATATGGGCTCTGGTTCGAGTCCCGCTGCTCCACTTCGATCCAGCTCTCTGCCATGGCCTGGGAAAGCAGTGGATGATGGCCCAAGTGCTTGGGCCCTGCTCCTGCGTGGGAGACCCGGAAGAAGCTCCTGGCTCCTGGCTTCGAATGGGTGCAGCTCTGGTCATTGCGGCCACCTGGGGGGGTGAACCAGAAGATGTAAACCGCTTCCCTCCCCACTTCTGTGTCTCTGTAACTCTGCTTTCAAACAAATAAGTAATCATTAAGGAAAAACTGATAGTCTTCAGTGCAGCGAAACAGGCCATTCGCTTTACAGTGCACACGGGATAAATGGACGTTATATGAAAGCTTATTTAAATAATGAAGAGAAATTCCACTGGGTTTTCCTTTTACTGACCTATGTTCTCACTTACGAATTCTACATAGGGCCCTATTTTCTACACGTTGGTTTCCTTTTAATGATTTTCTGGGTTTTTTTTTTAAGAAGGCAGATGTAATATTAGACATGGTTTGTCGTATCACGAGTGAATTCCGTCGGTCATTGATGGGGAACCTGCAGTTGACGTCTTAGGCACCTGTGAACAGAGCTGGCGCTATCCGGGTGAGTCCGTGACGAGAGGGGAAAGGGACCGTGCGCGCGGCGCTCCAGCCACAGGGCCACCTCACAGTTGTCAGAGAACCAGTGAGGATCCGCCAAATGCCAGGGACGGCAGGAAGCCCTGGGGGCGCAGCCGCGGGTAAATGCCACGGGGACGAGTGCTGGCGGGTGTCAGTGCCGAGGTCGGCGTGGGGGCGGGGCAGGACCGGACGCCCACAGCTGCGACAGGGAAAGAGCGGCACACCGCCGGGGGCCGGCTCAGTGTGCAAGGGTCCCACCCTGCGGGGCCTGTGTGCTAACCCAGCATCTGCACTTGAAGCTCAGGGCTACAGAGGCCGTCCAAGGGCCACGAGGGGCAAGAACCTTATCCAATCCGAGTGTGGGAGAAGGATCTGGGAGCCAGGGGGGCAGGGGGAGGTCAGCGCTGGGGCACAGGGAGGCCCCTGTGGAGCCAGGGCAGCGACAGTGGAGGCTGGGACAGGCATCAGCTGACAGTGACAATGGGCTGTGTGGGCGTGGAGAGCTGATCGGAGTGATCTTTTTCATGGTTCATCACAGCCACTCAGGAATGTGCCACCCCCAAAATGTCAGCTCCACAACTGACCACAGCCTCCACCTCCCGGCTCCTCTGCGCCTGTCCCCTCCCCAGGGAGCTCTCGCCCACGGACCTCCCAGCCTCTGCTCCAACCGCATCCTCCCCCTCCTTCACCCCCGCGGCCTCCGTCCCCGCCGCCCAGCTCAGAGCCACAGGCCATCGGGTCAGCTTCTCTGTGCCTCTGTCCAACACACTCGGACAACTCCAGCCCTGAGTAAGGCCAATGCACCCCGCCTCCGAGCCCCCCTCAGGGGTGGTGGGCGTTGTCGTTAGGAAACCCCTCATCCGTGTTTCGGGGTCTCGGGGAACAGTCATGCCTGCAAATCCCCGGTGAACCTGACACACGGGTGACGACGGGTGGTTTCACGCCTTCCTTCCTTAAAGCTCCCTGTGGCGTGGTGGTCTCCTTACCCCCCCACACACACACAGAGAGAGAGAGAGAGAGAGAGAGAGAGAGAGAGAGCGAGCGCTGGAGACTGCCTCTTACCGTGCTGAAAACAGAAAGAACTGCTCAGAACTCCTGTCTTTTCACACTAAAACCATCAACCACTCACGTTCTCTCCCTCTCCCTCCCCCTCCCCGTCCCTCTTCCCCTCCCCCTCCCCGTCCCTCTTCCCCTCCCCCTCCCCCTCCCCCTCCCCCTCCCCCTCCCCCTCCCCCTCCCCCTCCCTCTCCCTCTCTTCCCTCCATAATGAAAACAATAGCCCACCTAAGCTCCTCCACCCGTTCAGAGCAGTGACTCCATCAAGGCACCACCTGCTCAGGTAGCAGAGGTCTCAGCACACTGAGGGGCCTTCTCGTCACACGCTGTCTCGTCACACGCGTGTCTCATCACACGCCCTGTCTCATCACATGCTGTCTCATCACACGCTGTCTCGCCACATGCATGTCTCGTCACACGTGTGTCTCGTCACACGCTGTCTCGTCACACACCGTGTCTCGTCACACGCTGTCTCGTCACACACCGTGTCTCGTCACACGCTGTCTCGTCACACGCTGTCTCGTCACACACCGTGTCTCGTCACACACCCTGTCTCATCACATGCCGTGTCTTGTCACACGCATGTCTTGTCACACGCATGTCTCGTCACACGCTGTCTCGCCACACGCGTGTCTCATCACACGCCCTGTCTCATCACATGCTGTCTCATCACACGCTGTCTCGCCACATGCATGTCTTGCCACACGCGTCTCGCCACACGCCACGCTCTCCTGGCCCTGCTGTCTCAGCAGCCTCGTTCCTTCTGGAAGCAGCTTCTGCTCTTGCCACTCGTGACCCCTCCCCGCCCCGAGTTCCTCCTCGTCACTGACCGTCCCTTTGCCAGCTCTTGCTGGATCTTCCAGCTCCTGTCCACCTCTGAGCGTCCCAGCTGCCCGGGCTCCATCCTGGACCCTCTTCTCACCTCTATGCAAACGCCCTTCTGAGGCCGCCTCGATGCTGTAAGGACTCCCATGTACGAGTGACCTCCAACGCGAATCTTTCCCTGACACTCTCTTGGGCACGTATACCACAGACCCAACTGTCCCCTTGACACAGCCTCCATGTGTTCGTCTAAACAGTCTTGCCCAGTCTTCTCCATCCCCATAATCAGAGACATGACCGATCCCCCTATGGCTGAAGCCAAAACATTCCAACGTTTTCTTTGACTTTTCTTTGCTCACCCCCACAGCAGCGGTTCCTCCTGACTCTCCCTCCTCGACCTCCTGGGAATTCCACTCACTTCTTTCACCCTGCGCCATCACTGCTCAGGGACATGGCCTTGCCGCCTCAACACTTTTCTCTCCGTGTCTCACACACTCAGTAGCCAGGGAGACCTGCAGCGATCTTTAACCAGGAGCACTGAGAATAAAGCCCAGGCTCTCGTCTCCAGCCTACGATGACTTGCTGGCCCCAAGGAGCACTGGGGATTAACAGGTGCGAGTTTGGGTTGCACAGATACTTGGAGGCACCCTTTGCATTTGGTGCCCAAAGCCCAAGGGCATGGCCACACAATGCACGCTCGTATGGCAGAACGTCCACCATGCCCCAGCACGGGAAGGCAAGGTCTGGCCGCAGCCTGTATTCCAGCCTGCTCCTTCTGCCTTTCTCTGCCTGGCACATAATCCCCTCTGGTTTTGCCTGCCTGGCTCTGCTTGCATTCGATCACAACCTAAATGTCACTTTGTCAGCAAAGCCACCAGTGAGCATCCACCAAACCCCAAGCACCCTGAGCCATCACCATCACCATCACCATCACCATCACCACCACCATCACCATCACCACCATCACCACCACCACCATCATCACCATCACCACCACCATCACCATCACCACCACCATCACCATCACCATCACCATCACCACCACCATCACCATCACCACCATCACCACCACCACCACCATCATCACCATCACCACCACCATCACCACCACCACCACCATCACCATCACCATCACCACCATCATCACCATCACCACCACCATCACCACCACCACCACCATCACCATCACCACCACCATCACCACCACCACCACCATCACCATCACCACCACCATCACCACCATCACCATCACCATCACTACCACCACCACCATCACCATCACCACCATCACCACCATCACCATCACCACCACCATCACCACCATCACCACCACCACCACCACAATCACCATCACCACCACCACCATCACCACCACCATCACCACCATCACCACCACCATCACCACCACCACCACTACCACCATCACCACCATCACCATCACCACCACCATCACCACCACCATCACCACCACCACCACCACCATCACCATCACCATCACCACCACCATCACCACCATCACCACCACCACCACCACCACCATCACCACCACCACCACCACCATCACCACCACCACCACCACCATCACCATCACCATCACCATCACTACCACCATCACCACCATCACCACCATCACCATCACCATCACCATCACCACCACCACCATCACCATCACCACCACCACCACCATCACCATCACCACCATCACCACCATCACCATCACCACCACCATCACCACCATCACCACCATCACCATCACCACCACCATCACCACCATCACCACCACCACCACCACAATCACCATCACCACCACCACCATCACCACCACCATCACCACCATCACCACCACCATCACCACCACCACCACTACCACCATCACCACTACCACCATCACCACCATCACCATCACCACCACCATCACCACCACCACCACCACCATCACCATCACCATCACCACCACCATCACCACCATCACCACCACCACCACCACCACCATCACCACCACCACCACCACCATCACCATCACCATCACCATCACCACCACCACCATCACCATCACCACCACCACCACCATCACCACCATCATATCACCATCACCACCACCACCACCATCACCACCACCATCACCATCACCATCACCATCACTACCACCATCACCACCATCACCACCATCACCACCACCATCACCACCACCACCACCACCACCATCACCATCACCATCACCACCACCACCACCACCATCACCATCACCACCACCACCACCATCACCACCATCATATCACCATCACCACCACCACCACCACCACCACCACCATCACCACCACCATCACCATCACCACCACCACCACCACCATCACCATCACCATCACCATCACTACCACCATCACCACCATCACCACCATCACCATCACCATCACCACCACCATCACCATCACCACCACCACCATCACCATCACCACCACCACCATCACCATCACCACCACCACCACCATCACCACCATCATATCACCATCACCACCACCACCACCATCACCATCACCATCACCATCACCACCACCATCACCATCACCATCACCACCACCACCACCATCACCACCATCACCACCACCATCACCACCACCACCATCACCATCACCAATCTCCCACCCTCACACTCTTTCAGCCTCAAGGCAGGAAATGGGACTTGAGATAGTTGGGATGGCCAATTAGTGTTGAAAGCCTGGGGCAAACTGGTGATCACCAACATGGATCAGAGCTGTCGGCCGTCCCACACTTTCTCCAGCCAAAGGAAGGATCTAGAATCAGTGCTGGAGAAGGGCGATGGGCCCATACCCCAGGGACTGGTGAGAGGTGTCCAAGAGTCTTGAGGGGTGGCCCAGAGTCCCATGAGGACATTCTTGGGGCTCAGCGATTAGGGTTGGGTGTCAGAGCCAGGTGGAGCCAGGAAGCAGTGATTGATTGATGATGACAAAGGGCCAGAGTGGGAGGAGGGCCCTGTGAGAGGGAGGAGGAGGAGGAATGGGGGGCAGTCAGAGGAGAGGGAGACCCCTCGCCTGGTGCAGCTGGAGAAGCCGCGTGGAAAGGGGGCCTGCGGCCAAGACAGGCAAGGCCGGACCGCACACAGCCTTCTCCCTCTCCTACAGGTGGACGGAAGGGCGGAGCGGAGAGCTAGCACCATCCTGCTGCCATGGCCAACAGCCCTTCTCTGTATCGCTCGGGGATGAGACTGAGGTTGGCTGGGAAGGGCAAGGCCATGTGCACCAGGCATCACACTGGCCACTTGGCCTGCCTCCATCCCTACATGTTTCCCAGAGCCTAGTGAGGCCAAGGCCCTTCCAATCCTTGTTCACAGTTGTGGACAGCAGTGTAGACATCCTGAGGTCACTCTTGTGAGGTCCCAGCCAGGGCGTGACTTCACATTGCGGTGCCCAGGGAAAGCCCAGAGCCTGCACAGAGAACCCTACCTCCAACCCTGCCCCTCCGCCTTCCAAGAGAGAAGGGAGCAGGCAGGTGGAGCCCCTCCCTGGCCTCTAGTCCCTTCAGCCCCCAGGTCCGACATCCCCAGAGCTCGACCTGCCTGCCCAGCAGGGATGGCATGGAGTGGAAGGCTCTCAGCCTCCCCCCTCCCCGCCCGGGTGCAGGTGCAGGAGGTACAGGGCCGCGGGTTGCCATGTGGAGGCAGCGCTGGGACCCGGCAACCCCCCTAAATCCCAGCTCTTGAGATGAACCTGTGAGCATGTCCTTGCCTTTAACCTCGCTCCTCGTCGTTTCCCCCAAGGTTTGAGACGTGTAGCCCATAGATTTCCCATCCCGTTTTTATGAGCGCCATAGTTATTTTCCAACTGTGTGCCCATTTAAACTTTACAGTCTTTTATTAGGGTTGTATTCATGGACAAATAAATACCAGGCACTTGAAACTTTATCTACTGGAAGCTTCTGCTTTGGCCTACAAAATGATCCTAATCTTCCGGCTGAAATAATTTCACGTCATTATCTTAGAAAGATATAGCTTTCTGAGTTCCAGACTCCCAAACAGGGTAAAGATAAATTTCCATCTAATTCAAACTGGGGTTTTTTTATGGATTTTTTTTTTACCATTTCTGAATTCTTTTTATTTAGAATTCTCCAGCTACTGCTGAATATTAAGTATATTTAGCCTTCCTGCAAAAGTGAACCCTAAGGCCTGGTTATGAATAGGAAACCCACACTGCACAGTGTGGGCTTGGGGTGAGCCGTTCCAGCTTCCGGTGGTCCTGCTGCTGTGCGGTCATCTTGCGTATTCAGATGAATTACCTTAAATACATTTGCCTGTGAGGATTTCAAGGGCATCCAGCTAATATTTTAGCTACACAATTAGTAAGAGACACTACAATTCACTCCTGAAAAAATGAGACGTTGCTAAAGCCAACGAAAACATCTCCTTTGCTCTAAATACAGGTGTCGTTTCTCGTTGGCAGATATTTCATTGAGAAAATTGTAAATGCGGGCCGGGAACTCCTGCCTCGCTGTTCTCTCTGCCGCTTGGTCTTCAGCACCACTCCGGGACGGGGGTGGGGGCATCTGTCAAGGGCTGCAACCTTACCTTGGAGGGATGGAGCTCAGCTGCCAAGGGCCACCCTCTGTCTACACACCGGCCTCCCGCTCACCGGGGGTGCTGGGGCGAGTGTTCCCTTGGCGTGTTGCCCCCGCTGCCTCCTGCTCCTCCCCAGGGGCACCTGGGTAAGGCCTCCTGGGACGCTGAAGGGGCAGAGATTCCAGCTCATGGGCTGGGTCTTCCTGGACACCAGACTCTGTCCTCTCGCCACTGCGTCCTGACAGCCCCGTCTGCCTTGCTCACCTGCAGCCTTGCCGTGGGCCCGTCCTCTCCTTGCACAGCTCAGCCCTCGCTGGGATGACGGCTTCTTCCCTGGCGCCTTCCATGCCTTCCACGACGCGGCTGATGATGACCGTAGTTCCTCTTTCCGGCTTGGCAAACGCTAAGCTGCACTTTTTATTCTGCGGCTGCCAGAGACTGGGAGAGGTCGGGGCGCTTGCTTTTGCGCCTTCCTGGTTCTCTGGGATTTTCCTGCCGGCCCCCCCAGCAGGTGTGCACCGTGGACAGAGGAGAGGGGGAGGGAGATGCCGACCTCTCACCTGCGCCTTGTGGAACAGGAAAGGAGGTCTTCGTCCTCTTCCCTAGCAGGGAATCCCCCACGTGACACCTCTGCCTTCCCACTCCCCTTCCCCAGAGAGTCGATGTGCCCTGGGGACACGGGTTCCCTTGCTGGGCAACCTCAGACTGCACCAGTTGCTCTAGCTTAGACTGGTCCACACCATCTAACTGGCGGCCTCTGCGGTGTCCTGTGTCTGTGAGCAAAGCCTCGGCCGCTGCAAAGGGGCCAGACACTGGTGAAACTGGCCACCTTCGGCTCCCGCAGGTGCTCCCGTGGCTGTGACGCGCAGCTCCAGGTGGGAGGGGGGAAGTGTCGGGCTCTTTGTGGTTGACAGTGACACAGCCTCATCCCAGCCTTGATCGAGTCGGGTTAGAGCCATGGGAGGTGTGTGGAGACCTGGATGGCCAGATGGGGCTGGGCTGAGAACCGGACAGTGGAATGTTCTCTGCCCCGGCCAGTTCCCTCGGAAAGCTCCGCCCCCTCCCAAGCCTGCTGAGGCCCCAGTTCCCAGGGGCCTGATGGGACGCGCATGCTGTGAATCTTCAGGCTCCCATCTGCCCCTAAACTTCTTAGGGATTGGAGGGTCCTGCCCTTGCCTCGGACAGACCACGGGCCTGGTGTTTAGCTCCTACTGCACCTCTTGGGCTCCGGGAGTGCACTGGGGTAGGGCCCCTGCCCTGCCAACCTTGACTACCCCAACACAGCAGCCGGCCGAGCCCCGATTTCTTCCATGGTGGCCAGGCTGCCTGCTGACCGCAGAGTGCAACTGGCTTACAAAACAGGCAGTGACAACAGCCATGGAGGGCTTCGCAAATGCAAGAGGCCAGGCTCAAGGCAAGGGTAGGGGGCCGTGGAGACGCGAGGAGACCACTCCCTTGCTGCCCCCGCTGCCCACACAGCCGGGGCCTCCCATGGCGGGCCTCAATCTGCCTGTGTGAGTCATGGCCCCAGCCCTCTGCCAGTCACCCCTCCCTGACGGGGCTTGCCGTATGGTTGGGGAAGTTTCCTGGCTCTCCAATGGTGCTCCGAGAGGGGGTGAGTCCCAGGAGAGCTAGCAGCCCTAAAGCCCTTTCCGCAGGTGCCTCGTTCCCGTCTGGTCAATGCAGATTTCGGGCTGAACCCTCAGGAAGTGGCAGCATGGAGAAAGGGCGCACTGCACTGTGGGGGATTTCTAACTACGACATCAAGGCAGCTCCTGTAGGAAGGGGAACCAAGAAGCAGACCAGCCTCGGACAGCTTCGCGGTGCCCACGCCCGCCTTCTCTCGCCAGGCTGCCCTGCCCCGGGCCTGTCAATCAGGCCGGGGAGCCCTCCAGCCGCCGCGCCAACCTGCTGCCTGCACAGCACAGACAAGCTGGCTCCGCGAGACGTGTGGGGGCTGTTGAATGCTATGAAAGCCCGTCTCAGAGGGGCCCAGTTCAGCCTAGAGGATCAACATGGCATGTGGCGGATCTTGCTGCTCCTCTCCGTGTTTGCCTGACACGCTGGGGGAGAGAGGCATGTGGCAGGAAACGTGACGTTCCTGCGCCGTGTGGAGTGGGACCCGGGAGGCCCACTGTGCCGCCTCCACCTGGCCACGGGTAGAGAAGCAGGGGGAGGGCCCGTCTGTGCCTGCCTCCCGGACGGCAGCTGCGGGAGCCCAAGGTGCTCCAGGGTGCTCCTGGAGAAAGAAGTCAGCGCTGCTGTCAAAGACAAACCACCCCTCATTTAGAATAAAGAGCGCCTCTGTCTCTCAGCTGAGACGCGATAAACACGCACTTTCTCGGTAGAGAATGATGGAGAATGACTTGTAGGCGATTCTGTGAAAAGCAAAGATGTACAGCGTGAAGAGCATACACAGTCCTTAGCTTTGAACTTGCATGGAAGCACCGTCTCTCCCGAACACCTCCTGTGTGCCAGGTCCATGCCAGGCGTGAGGCAACCTCCACCTGTCACCATGATCCACACAGCACCATGGCCACCCCTGCTCTGCAGGTGAGCGCCCCAGGACTGGGAAGGACTGGGGCGAGCCCAGAGAGGCAAAGGAGTTCAGCAAAGATGCCGGGACAGGGAGATGCAGGCTGACCCTGGAGCCGGTGGCAGCAGGGTGGGGAGCCACGCAGCAACTCCGCCCTGGGCAAGGTTCCCATGGGAGGGAGTTGGGGGAGATTAGGGTGAGTGTGAACCCCGGCACCAGAGCCATCCGGAAAGGGACTGCAGCCCTGCAGGGAGCTTCGGCAGAGTGCTGCTCCCACTGGAAGCCGGGAATGCTGGGTGCGCCAAGGCACAGAGACGCTCCTGAGAAGCAGCGGTGGTGGAGGGCAGACGCCGGGGCCTTGCGCTCCCAGCTCCTGGCTTTGCGACCTTTGCCGGGTCACTGCTCCTCTGTCTCTCCACCTCCTGTACAAAATGGAGCTGATGCACACCAGGTACCTCCCCTCCTGCCGAGGCCTGCAGGGGGCAGCGCGAATGAACAGTGCCCAGTGTGGCCACCATCGTTGTCTCCATCATTGTCATCTTTATTATTGCCTTGTCACCATTGTGGTCAACATCGGTTGTCTCTGTTAGTGTCACCACGACTGTCACCATCGTCACTATTGTCACCATCGTCATTAGTGTCACCACTATTTCCTCTGTTGTCACCGTCGTTGTCACCTCTATGGCCACTGTCTTGTTGGAGACCCAGTGCCAGCTTTGCAGTTCGCAGAGTCTAGTGCAACATGAAAATATACAGGCTTCTTGTTAAAAAATATTGAGAATTTCCAGACATCAGCAGGATCTATTGGGTTCTATTGGACCTAGTGGGTCCCTTCTGGGCATCCAGTCTGGTGAGATTGCATGGGCTGCACACTGTGGAGTCAGCCTACCTGGACTGCTTGAGTCACCACAGCTGAAATCTTAACACTGGGCCTTCTCCTTCTGAAAGCCCCACGTCACTTCTCTGTGAGGTTGATGTCCTTTTCCAAAGAACAGCCTAAATGACCAGCTGGGTCCTCGGGGGAGCTGGGGATAAGCAAACACAGGAGGAGGGGTGGGGCACGAGGCTGGCTACACCCTCCTTCTCTGAAAGGCGGTGGCAGCCAGCCCAGGTCACTGCTCAGCGGGCTCAGGGACCAAAACCTGCTGGACCAGCGGAAAGCCCACAGGTGTCGGACTTGGGGGAGAAATGGGCTGGGTACGGAGCAGGTATCTGGAGAAAGGCCAGCCGGAAAAGAGAAAGGCCGCCCTCTCGAGGGGACATGCTTCCCTAAGAAGTGACTGGTGCGACTCTGAATGTCAGCGGCGCCCAGGAGTGGACGCCGAAGTCACCTGCAGAGAGGTCCCTCGTGAGGAAAGGAGCCAGCCCGCGCGACAGTCTCGTCTGGCTGAGCTCCTCGCCTGAGTTCTGCTCCAGAGCAGATGCTCGTCCAAGGGCATCTCCATCCCTCCCAGTGCCCCGAGCCAAACCTGAGACTTCTTCTTTTTTTTTTTTTTTTTGGACAGGCAGAGTGGACAGTGAGAGAGAGAGAGACAGAGAGAAAGGTCTTCCCTTGCTGTTGGTTCACCCTCCAATGGCTGCCGCGGCCGGTGCGCTGCGGCCTGCGCACCGCGCTGATCCGATGGCAGGAGCCAGGTGCTAGGTGCTTCTCCTGGTCTCCCATGGGGTGCAGGGCCCAAGCACTTGGGCCATCTTCCACTGCACTCCCTGGCCACAGCAGAGGGCTGGCCTGGAAGAGGGGCAACCGGGACAGAATCCGGCACCCCGACCGGGACTAGAACCCGGTGTGCCGGCACCGCAAGGCGGAGGATTAGCTTGTTGAGCCACAGCGCCGGCCACACCTGAGACTTCTGCTGGAGGGAGGGTCTCCTGCCCCTGGCTGGCTGAGCCACTGCTGTCTGGACAGCCATGTGACAAGTCTCTGCAGTCCGAGGACAGCCAGCGCACTTCTCTACTGCCGGTGCCGCCTCCCACGTCCCCAAGCCTACCACGTTCCCAGAGGGTACAATGATGCTGGCTTACCTTCTCATCTCAGCAAAGCTCCTTGCTGGTCCAGGTTCCCAATGGGCATAGCTCCCCTTTCTTGTGACCACAAGCAAGTAGCAGTGCCCGCATCTCTTCCTGGGATTCCGAGCCCCTCCCATGGGCTTCCTTGGCCAGCACCCCCCACCCTCCTTTGAGGCCAGTCCTGGACACTCCTGGGGCACAGAGCCAAGTGCAGGGATGATTGGTAATCAGGGGCTGTTCTTGCAGCGTGGTGACAGCTCAGCTTTCTGGTGGCCACGTGGGAAAAGAAAGAAACGTAGGTGCAGACATTTAGCCCAGCGGCTACAACGTGAGCCTCAGAGCACCTGAGGCTCATTCCCGGCTCCAGATCCTGACTCCAGCTTCCCGCCAATGCAGACCCTGGGAGGCAGCAGTGATGGCTCCAGTCATCGTCTTCCTGCTACTGGGCAGGAGACCTGGCTCGAGTCTCCTGCTCCTGGCTTCAGCCCTGAGCCTGGCCACTCTGGGCATCCGGGGAGTAAAGCAGTGAGTGGACTCTCTCTCTCTCTCTCTCTCTCTCTCTCTCTCTCTCCCCCCTCCCTCTCTTTCTCTCTCTCCTCCTCCCCCTCTCTCTGATACATTCTTGAAAGAAAATAATATTAAAGTTTCTTTTAAATTAACGTGAAAAATTACATTTTGTGAATGTCTCGGTATAAAGACAGAATCCAGCTGGGTTACGTTCTGATTTTTGAGAGATTTTCCCAAGCCCCAGCCAATGGCCCTGCTGTGTCCCGTGGAAAGAGCTGACCCAGGAAGACGTTGGCCCTGGGAACTGTTGGGATAGCGTGGGACTTCCTCCTCCTTCTTATGTGGGGTCCTCATCCCTCGTCCAGCTCTCCGGGGGCTCCTCCAGCCCACCTCTACCCTCGCCTGCCTGGAGTGGAGTGGAGTGGGCGGTCCCACATTGCTCATCCACGCGTGGGGCTGCCCCAGCCTCTCAGAACCCTGATACCAACCACACGTCCTGAGACGGCGCATGGTGCTGGAGCCGCGGCGCCAGTCTTGTCAGGGCCGCCCGTTCACTCCCTCACGAACGGTCCCCCAGGACAAATTCAAGTCTCCGGACACATCTTTCACCCGCGGCTTCAATCCCAAGGTGGGGAAGGCGAGGGACATCGTCCTCTGACTTCCTTGTCGCTCTCCCCCACTTGGCCTTGGATGTGTTGTCTTCCAGAAAGATGAAAATTCATTCAGAGCCACAGTGTGAGTTCAGCGGGGAATAAAACCGAGCGACGCTGGGAGCCCACGAGAAGGGTTCGAGTTGTTTTACGTCAGACCAAACACCGGACCAAAAGGCTACTTGAGCCTTCAGGGAAGCACTGGACGGCCGGAGGAGACCTGGATGGTGATGATCCTGAAAGCGACGGCCCCTCCAGGCGTGCGCCAGCGGGAGGTGTTGCTGAAAACCCCATTCTCACCCCGTTGTAACCAGACCTCGTGACATCTCCAAACCGCGGCACGTGCTGATGATCCGACGGTTCTTCCAACATGGGATGTGCTTTTCAAAGTTAACCAGATCGACAAAATTGAGTTCATGCAAACCGGTCCTATTTCCATAGCAAAGCGTAAATGTGATGGCATGCACTTCACGACGCTCCCTTGTCACAGCGTCAACACCGGCAGGGGGAGTTCTCCAGGGCACGAGATGCACAGGCCACTTCTGGCCTGGGGGGGGCGAAATCTCCTTCCCAACTTGGCAAATAAGTTCAGCCAAGAGTTCCCCACCTGTCCTCCGTGCTAGCTCTTTGATGCTCCCAATCCTTGTTTTCACGTTGCGGTGCTAATTCACGATTTCAGGTAACTGCTGTATTAATTTCTTCCTTTAGCAACACTTCACAGCCCTCAGCCAGGACCACACTGGCAAAGGATCCGCCCAGGGCTTCATGCAGTTGGTTTGTTTCTGTGTCTTCGACATGGCGGCGCCACCCACAGCGGGCTCCGTGGCGATCGAGCTCGGCTGGCTCTGGATACCAGCTTCAGCACCACAGCCCCACGCGAGCTTCCTCTCACAGAAGCAGCGACAGCTTGGAACAGGAGGCAGCTTTCCAAGATGCCAAAGGGATTCGGAGACACCTTCACGTGCATCGCACTTGAATTCCCACAGCTGATGCCGACCCGATTGCCACCGTCTCACCTGTCACAGGCGTACGAGGAGAAAAGATCAGGGTTGCTCCGTGGGACCCTCTGCCAGACAAGGATGCCGGCTGCCCCCGCCAGCCCCCTTCTCTTCTGCATAAGCAAACGGTGCTCACTGCTACCCCGGCGGGGTGGGGGAGACGTTGGCAGTGGAAGTTCCATTGCTCATTTGGTAGGACAGCTTTTCTCGCTCCTAGAAGTTTCTGGCGTTGTGAATTTCATGTCTCCCCGTGCCCTGGGGAACTGCCAGCCAGTTTTTCAGGCTGTGCATTGAGAGATCACATAGAGGTGGGAGAGGCGCACGGAGAAGCTGCAGGGGAGGCCTGCAGAGAGGGGGCGCGGGGGCCCCAGAGCAGGTGACAGAATCGGCCCACCGACGAGGAGGCTTCGAGGGCAGGTGGCCTGGCAGCACACGGGACACGGGGTCTGCACAGGGACGGACACAGAAACAGGCCAGGGCTGAGATGCGGTTCCATCTTCTGAGATGGAGCTCCTGGAGGTCTGGCTTCAATGGTGTCCCCCTCGAGCCTCAGCGTCCTGGCCTCTGTCACTCCTGCCTCGCCAGGTCCTGCTGGGCATGGTTCCTGCCTTGATCTCGTGGTCCTTTTGACACTGTCCTACTTCAAGTGCGCTTCACCTTCCACGCATGTGGCGGGAGCCTCCTGACTCTTGCCTCTGCCGCCCGTCTTCCTGCCTCCATCCACCTGCTCCACTCCCGCCAGGGCGAGCTGTCAGCGCCCCGCTCTGATCTGGTCACTGCTGTTTCAAGACATTGCAGGCTCTTCCTCGCTGTGGAGTCACGGGGCCAGGGAGCGTCTCCACCCCTGTCGTGCCCATCTTTGCAGCCTTGTCCCCAGAGCCCCAGCACACACTTTCGCCTCCCTCCTCGCCTCACTTTCCGAGCTGGGATTGTGCCAGTCCTTCCCATTCCCAGAAGAGGAACGGGCTCTTCTCTCCTGGAAACTGAGGTCTCTTTTCTAAGACCCCAGGCTGTCTGCATTTCCCTCCTCCTGTCTCCAGGCTCCTTTGCTAGCCCTTGCTTCCCATAGCCCTCCAACTGTGAGTGTTCCTGGGGCTTGGGTCCTGGCCTCGCTCCCCTTGCGCCTCCCATACAGGCTGCACTGAGAGCCACATACAGGGAGTCTCAGATGTGCGGCTGAAGCGCACGCTTCCCTTTGGAGTTCCAGCTTCAGCTTTCGATTTCTCCAGCACGTTAAGCGCCCCTGGGTCAACGGCACTTAACAGGCTCCAAACTGAACGCTGGCTCTGGTTCGCACTCCTTGCTGTCCCTCCAGTGTGAGCGAGCCACGCTGTGAACCTGAGCATCCACCCCCACCCCACACAATGCAGCAGCAAGTCTGTTCATGTAGCCCCAAAGCACAGCTCACACTCATCTCTGCTTGCAGCACTAGGGTCCAACCCCTTACTTCTTTTCTTTTTTTTTTAAGATTTATTTTATCCATTTGAAAGACAGAATTATATACAGAGGTAGAGCCAGAAAGAGAGAGAGGCTTTTTTTTTTCTTTTTTTGATGGACAGAGTAGACAGTGAGAGAGACAGAGGGCAGAGTAGACAATGAGAGAGACAGAGAGAAAGGTCTTCCTTTGCCGTTGGTTCACCCCACAATGGCCGCTGCGGCCAACACACCGCACTGATCCGAAGCCAGGAGCCAGGTGCTTCTCCTGGTCTCCCATGGGGTGCAGGGCCCAAGCACTTGGGCCATCCTCCACTGCACTCCCGGGCCACAGCAGAGAGCTGGACTGGAAGAGGAGCAACCAGGACAGAACCAGTGCCCCGACCGGGACTAGAACCTGGTGTGCCAGCGCCGCAGGCAGAGGATTAGCCAAGTGAGCTGAGGCACCGGCCAGACAGAGATCTTCCATCTGCTGGTTCACTCCCCAGATGACCGCAACAGCCAGAGCTTGGCCAATCCGAAGCCAGGAGCCAGGAGCATCTTCTGGGTCTCCCATGTGGGTGCAGGGGCTCAAGGACTTAGGCATCTTCTACTGCTTTCCCAGGCTGTAGCAGAGAGCTGGATGGGAAGTGGAGCAGCTGGGACTTGAACCTGCACTCGTATGGGATGCTGGTGCTGCAGGCCGGGGCTTTAACCCCCTGCACCATAGCACCACCCCCACCCCTTACTTCTTTTCCAGGTCTCCAACACTCTCCTAGCTGGAGCACTGGCTTCTCTGAGCTTTTGTTTAACCCACTCTCCCCACCCGGCTGCTGGATGGCTTTGAACGCACGGATGGAGTCTGGTCCTTCCCCTCCGCCAAACTGCAGGAAACAGTTCTCGCATTGCCTCTCCGTAGTGGCCAAGCTGATCTGGAATCTGCCTCCTTTCTGCTTCCGGACCTTTGCACGCGCTGCCTCCTCCATCAAACACGCGTCCCCTCCTCCCCACAGGCCCTGCTCCCTTGAGTCTTTCAGAGAAGCACGAATACCACTTCTTCAGAAACACCTCCCTAGGGGGCCGGCGCTGTGCGTAGCAGGTACAGTCACCGCCTGCAACACCGGCATCCCATATGGGCGCCGGTTCCAGTCTCGGCTGCTCTGTTTCCGATCCAGCTCTCTGCTATGGCCTGGGAAAGCGGTAGAAGATGGCCGAGTCCTTGGGCCCCTACACCCTCGTGGGAGACCCTTGAGGAATCTCCTGGCTTCAGATCAGTGAAGCTCTGGCCATTGAGGCCACCTGGGGAGTGCACCTTCAGATGGAAGACCTCTCTCTCTCTCTGTCTCTCCGTCTCTCTACCTCTCTCTCTCTCTCTCTCTCTGTCTCTCTCTCTCTCTCTCCTTCTCTCTCTGTGTGTAACTCTGCCATTCAAATACATAAGCAAATCTTTAAAAAAAAAAAAAGCCCCTCCCCATACACTCCATCTCAAGGATTGTTCAGAGGCGGGGCTTACGCAGTTGAGATGTCCATGTTGCCCACAGCAACCGCTTCCCGCTGATGCAGACCCTGAGATGCAGTGGTGATGGCTCAAGTAGTTGGGCTCCTGCCCATTTTGGGGGGCCTGGAGTCAGTGCTCAGCTCCCAGCTCTGGCCCTGGCCCAGCCATGGCCGCTGTGGGCATTTCGGGCTTGAACAAGTAATGGGAGCACTCTGCATGTGTGCCCAATAAAGAAATAAATAAACAAATAAAGCCAATGTGTATTATCGAAATTGCTGTTCCTGCAGCTTGTTCTGTGTATTGTTCACAGACAGGACTTTCATCTGGTTGCTCCGTCACCCTCCTGTATCCGGAATGCTGGAAACCTTATCCTCTTCTGTGCCCTGATACCCTAGAGGCAACCAGAAGAGCAGCACGTATTTGCATGTGGACTTGGGAAAGTTCTTGCATGAGTCTGTCAGGGTGGGCCAGGCTGTAGAGACAAAGAGGCCAAGTACTCACAGGTGCATGTGTTAAACTCGCCGGCTCTTGCTCGTGTGACCACCCACAGCATGCTCTTTGTGGGTAGGTGATTCCTGGCGGGTTACTGGGTGGCCCCTGGTTAGCAGCTGGCTCTCCTCCATATTGCAGCTAAGTGGCCAAAGCTGCTTCTGTCTCAGGGCTCTGGCGCTACCCAGGGTCAGGGCTGGCACCGTGACGCAGCAATATCGAGGGCCCGGAGTCAAGTCCTGGCTCCACTTCCGATCCAGCTTCCTGCTAAATCACACCCTGGGAGGCAGCAGGTGACGACTCAAGTCCTGGGGTCCCTGCCACCCATGAGGGAGACTAGGACAGAGTTCCTGACTCCAGGTTTCAACCTGGCCCAGCTCCAACCACTGCAGCCATTTGGAGAGTGAGCCAATAGGTGGAAGATCTCTCTCTCCCCCTCTCTCCCTCTCTCCCTCTCTCCCTCTCTCCCTCTCTCCCTCTCTCCCTCTCTCCCTCTCTCCCTCTCTCCCTCTCCCTCTCCCTCTCCCTCTCCCTCTCCCTCTCCCTTTCCCTCTCCCTCTTCCTTTGAAACAAACACATGAGAACAGTAAATAAATGAGCAGCTCTGCAGGGTCTTGCATTGTCTGTGTTCAGGTGGCACAAGAGGAAAGAGACACAGAGGACGCTGTTCACGTCTGGAAAGTGTTGCTCCATTGGTGACACCCCTGGAGCGTTACCTGGCGCTCAGTCCCCTGCTGGCACAGGAGGCTGGGGGAGGACTGGGTTTTCCTGCAGAACTGCCGTCTGTGCCCCAGGAGGAGCCGTGAGCACTTTGGGCCAGGATAAGGGATCTGAAGCTAGCCTCAGCTCAGCCGCTAGCTAACAGGAGGCCCTCAGTGTGTCAGTCCGTGAGAGTTCACTGGGACCACGCTCTGGGGGGCCCTGTGAACGTTCCTACAGAACCTTCCGGAAGTGCCGGGGCCGAGCCTAGCTAAAACAGGCCTCTTGCATCTGTTGCTATGAATGCACCCCCTCCCCTTTGAAAACTCTGCAATCGCGACGCTTAACGAGCAGCGTTCACGTTCAAGTTCTTTGCTCCTGAGTACTTAAGCCCCTGCTTGAAACCGCCTCCTCTTGTGTCATCCCCGTCTAACCATTCCCAGTTGGACTTCTAAGTAGAGATCACTGACACCGTATCTCGTGGCTGGGAACAAGTGGGAACCCGCCCATCTGGCGAGGACGGCAGGCGCGGCTTCCCTCTGCGCTGTACCTGCCTTCTGTAATCTGCACCGCAGACAGCACCATCTGCTTCCAAAATGCACTTATCTCAGGCGAGCGAGAGGGTAGCAGCCGTCCTGGCCTGGTTTCAACCTGCCCCTCGCCCTGTCCAGCGCCCGGCTAGGGGCGGGAGGCTGGGAGCCCAGGACAGCCCTGCCTTCCTCCGGCTCAGGGGACGTGTCCTCTGCCTAACACACACACACCAGCCCAGGGAGAAAAGGGGCTGAGAAGGACCCCTGAGTCTGATGAATATGAAGACATTTCTGTTGCCTGGGAAACGAGTCCCTTTGAGTCCGGGAGCAGCACAGACGTAGTCCATAAATTTTCCTCTTGGCGAGACCCTCCTTGTGCGGGGTGCAGCATGTTGAGATGACCCTGACATTTGGCGGAACTTGGATAGCTATCCACTAAATCTGATTAACCCTTGTTAGCACTGACTGTTGCTTCCCGACATCCAGGCAACGCTCAGAGCTCTCGGCATGAGGACAACTCAGTGCAAGCGTTAATCTAACAGCCTGGACACGCCTCCCTCACTCTCCAGCGTGGATCAGGGGAAACAGGGTTTAAACCATCTGGTATGTTCTTAGCAAACCGGAAAGACAGCTGGGGAGCCGTCACGCCAGAGAAAGGCTGGAGAGAATGAGGCTCCGTCTCTTCTCTTCATTCAGCTGAGTCATCTGTGAATGACAGTTAAACACCAAGGAGGAGAACGTCTTCGCTGACATTTGTGTGATAGTCGATTCAGTCTTAATCACACCAGGGTTAAGAACTGGAGATCATCATTTCTGCTAACTCCAGAGCAGCATCCACACACTCAGTTCAAAACCAGGCAATAAAAAATATTCTATTAGCATGGACATACATTTTCTGTGGTTGTTTCTGCAAATTGCCAACCGCCGATGCCTCTACCCCAATGAGAGACGCTATTCTAGAAGTGTAACCCCTGCGCCACGACTCGAGTGGCAGGATCAGATCTGGGCGATGTGTGTGTGTGTGTGTGTGTGTGTGTGTGTGTGTGTTAATCCCTAATAAGAGGCTTCTCACCCGCAGAGGGCGGGCTCAGAGGAGCTGGAGTGGGGTGGGGAGGATGCTGACAGCAGCGGTCAGAGCAGGTGCCCGTGTGTCTGGGTGCTGCCGGGTGGCAAAGGCAGAGAGCAGACAAGGCTGCGCTCCGAGGGCTGTAGTGGCACGCAGCAGGAAACACTGGCTCCATCTAAGTCAGCATCGTCGTGTTCTGAGACCGATAAAGCAGCTTACGTCTGAGAAAACCTACTGTGTGCACACCAAGCCCTGTGCCGAGTGTCAGTGGCACAACGGAGCCTGGGTTCTGGTTTCTGCTTCAGAAGACTTACGATGTAGCTGGAGCCTTGTGTGTGGCAGGAACATGGATGGTGCAGTGCAGTACAGCATCCCGACAGGTTGGTATACATGGGAAATTCCGTCTCCCACCCCTCGCGCCACAGCAGGCATCGCTAATGGATCCTGGCACGTTTCTGTCTGAATGGAGGTGCAGATTCATCCCCCAGCAGAGTCCTCCGGTCACAGTTGTCAGGTGTGAGGGCTCCTGAGCCAGGTCTAGTGTAGACCTTTCACCCTGGGAAGGAGACAAACCCTCTCCACGGCTCTCTACCTGCTGGAACCCCAGAGGCCACTCAGCTCACCTCTCCCAAGCCAAGCCAGAAGCCACAGAGAGGGATGGAAACTCGTGGGAGAAAAACGCCCAGTGTGGAAGAGTTGCCAAGCCCACCGCTGGCTCCAATCTGGTGACAGGCGAAGCTCCCTGGACCAGACCACTCACGAGGGGACAGGGTCAGGGGTCGTGCTTGAGTCCCATGAATCACTCCAGAGAGCATGGTCTTGCCTGGGAGTGGGGCATCTGCACAGTATCCCGGTTCTACCACGGGCCGGGATGAGGCGTTTCTGTGGGGAGGAAACCTGACCCGCAGCAGAGAGACCAGACGGGGTGACCTTGGCCAGTGTGCCACAGGAAATTAGACGCTCTGTCCCATCGACTGGGGGCCTGACACCCCCAGAGTGAAAGGTGAGATCTTGGGGCTGGCAGGGGCTGTCTTTGAGGGAGGGGACGATCACTCATTCATCCAATAATTGTCTTCTGCGTGTCCACTCCGGGAAGACTGGGAAAGCAGGTGGGACAGCCTGGATCCCACCTCGAGGGGTCCCCATGCCCCAGGGAAAGACAGCGTCAGTGACATGGCCCCATGTGCCCACTGACAGTCCCGTTGACGGGTTACGGTGCTGTCACAAATCCCACAAGCATCGTGACTTCCAGTTCCGGGTTGTTATCTCAGGATTCTGGGGGTTGGCGGTCCACGGCGAGTCATGCCAGTGTGGCCATGCCGCTGGAGGCTCCGGGGCAGAGCTGTCTTTCTCCAGTTTCTGCTGTGGGTAGGAGATCCAAACTCGGCTCTGGGCCTCCCACTCCAAAGCTCATCACTTGGGCCATCGACTCTGTCCTCGCAGGTCCCTTCCTAATTCTGGACTCGTTGCTTTGGGCCTGTGAAGAGCTCTGTGTCCACTTCACAGATGGTCAGAGTGAGGCTTGGAGGAGTCGTCACTGGACCAAGATCTCACAGGCACAGTGAGGGGTTCTCCATCTGAGCGGAGTTCATGCCTGGAGTTGCTGACAAAGGGATGTGTGCTCACACAGCTCTGAATGGCTGCCAGTCGGGACCGGGGAGCTGACTGTGGGATCTGCCTGAGAGGCCACAGAGGAGGGAGACTCAGAGTCAGGAGTTTGGGGTGCTGAGTCCTGGGGTGGAGGTGCAACCATTTGCCACTCTGATGCCATTGGTCGCATGGGATTGCGCAGGGCAGATGCCCCAGCCTATCACGGCTCAGAGCAGAGCCAGAGACTCCGATGAGGGTGCAGCCACTCCTCCCCTGCAGTGTGCAAATCTGACCAGAAAATGGGGTCCCCCTCACACGTGACCCGCGCACACCTCATCTCCAGATCACTTGTGAGACCCGACACAGTACCAAGTGCGCAGTACACAGTACAACTACTGGAAGTAGTCGTCGTGCTGTGTGGGTTAGGGAATATTGGCAAGGAAGAGGCCTGTACGTGTTCGGGATGGAGGCAATTTTTTGAATATTTCTGACTGTGTTTGGAGAATCTGTGGACATGGCCGGTGGGGGGGGGTTGGTCTACTCTATGTGTCAAACTGTTTTCAGGACAATTAAAATGCTTTCTGGGGACTGTGTTGTGGTGGAGCGGATTAATGATGCCAGCATCCCAACACTGGACAGATGTCCCAGCTGCTCTGCTTCCAATTCAGCTCCCTGCTCATGCGCCTGGGAAAGAACGCAGGACGGCTCTTTTCTAGGCCCACGCTCCTTTGTCCGGAAAGCAGTTCCCCCACAAGCAACGGAACGAGCCCTGCTGGCCCTCGGGGGGCACTGAGCACCACGGGGCCTGCAGCGACCACACCCAGGTTTCTGGTCGGCGCTGCTCAGGGTCGGGTTTAGCAGGCCTGGGGTTCTGCCGGGCAGTCTGCACTGTAGCATCTGGGAGGATGCTGAGCAGAGCCGTGTTTGGGAGGCAGGTTCACAATTCTTCAGAGCCAGCACGCCCTGGGGAAGGAGGAGGTCCCGCAGTGAAACGTCGGACGACCTCAGCTCCGAGCCAGAGGCCAAGGCTGCCCGTCTCAGGAGCACGCAGACGCACTTCAGTTCAGTCACCATTCGCTGACTTACGAGGGCGTCCCTGGGGTTGGTGTGTGGGGGCCACGTGCTTGGACACCATCTTCATGGTGCTCTACATGCTTGGGTGTCCATCACCTTCATTATGCTCTACACACGTGTGTGTTGCTCCCCTTCGTGACAGTCCACGTCCTACAAATCACGCAGCCTGTGCACTGCACTAGTTGGGGCTGATCTCACCGCCTCCACTTTACAGAAGAGGAAAGCAAAGCTCGAGGCAGACTGGCCCGTGGCTAAGCCGCTGCTAAGAACAACATTTCCCAGTTCCACTCCTGACTCCGGCTTCCTGCAAGTGCACACCTGGTTCGAGTAATTCCTGCAGCCCCCCTAGGGAAACATGGCTGAGCTTCTAGGTCCTGGCTCTGCCTGGCCCAGGCCCAGCTGTTCAAGCAGGCATTTGGAACCCGTGAATGGGACCTTGCACGCTCTCTCTCTCTCTCTCTCTCTCTCATTTCTCTCTTTCTCTCTCTCATTTTTCCTCTGTGTGTGGCTATCAAATATTTTTTTTTAAAAGTTGCTAGGTGCAAAACCTCGAGAACACAGCCCACACCAGCACAGCCTCGAGGCACAGGAACTGCAAGTCGCAGCCCAGCCCGGGCCTGGTGTCCTTGCTGGTGCACCACACACTCACACACTCACACACTCGCACACTCACACACTCACACACTCACACACTCGCACACTCGCACACTCACACACTCGCACACTCGCACACTCACACACTCACACACTCACACACTCGCACAGGGGCACTGCTGAGGCTCAGATCGCTCCAGCTAGAGGATATTTGATGATTTCTTTTTAAATATCCACATGCGTCTCGCCACTTGGCTTTGAGTGGCAGGTAGGTGTTGAGGGGTGGGGGTTAGGGAGCCGCAGAATCACTCTTCCTGGCAGAAGCTGGGTGTCCGTGGATCGATCTGCTTCCTGTGATATTCGTAGTTTACATCTCATTAAAATCCAATCTGAAGAGGGGAAAAAGCCCTTCAAAGACAGGCAGTTAAGTGAATCAAAGTTGCAGGGAGAGGGATAAATGGCTCAGGGAGAGAGAGAGTGAAAACACGCTAACATAACACATATATTCAGGATGAGGCTTTCTCATTTACTGCAATCTGCGGTTCTCTGAATCCGACTACGTTGGGTATAATTATTTCTATCAAATAATTTTGCAGACTTGCAGCATAATAACTCAGGATCACAAATAAGAATCAGCTCCACTGCGCTCACAACATAGCAATAATTATGCTCTTGAGCTGGTACAGCTCCCTACAGCTTGGTGCAGAGTAATTATGTTTTTTTCTTGGTGCAACGCATATTAACCTGTGGAAATTACAAACCATAGAATGCAAAAAAATAGTCTGTGTTTCTGGTGGGAAAATACCAAATTTAGCCTACTGAAAACTCCCGGCTAAGTGCATCCGCTGTGTCTATGAGACTTCTCTGTTGGAGCAGCAGACTCCCACACGGATGGAGAGCACGCGCAGTGAACGAGGTATGAAAACAGCTACTGCGTGCCTGGTGAAGACGGACATGTGCGTTTTATGGTAGAGCTGCTGAAATCTAGCCCAGCTGATGTCAGAGGTTTCGTTCATTCATTCGGTAAACAGACCACAATTTGTCCATCTGTGAGTGGCTGCCTCTGAGGTGCGGGGTGGGGGTGGGCGGGGCCTGAGGGCAGGTGACCAGAAAGGACCAACCCCAGGTTTGCTCTGCATCTGTGACACTTTTCTCAATAACCTGGAAGGTGATGGTGCGATATTTCTTATGTTATTCTCCATATTTTTGTCCACCTGAAATAATTGATAATTTCTCTGTCTTTTCAAAAAAATAAAAGAAAAAGGAAAGAACACAATTCAGAGAAGAATGCAGGGGGCATATTGTTTGGTTCTTCCAGAATATCCACATAAAAAACAGAGCAATTGCAAAGCCAATCAAGGCCTGTGGACGAAATTCACAACAGCACCAGACAACAATGTATTTCTGTGAACCCCAAGTGCAAGCGCTGGAGCAAAGCTCCCCAGCGGCCACGAGGCTTCGGGTGTCGTCCAGGGAAAAGCAGAAGAAAGGCCTGAGAACAGGAGGACCCAAAACCCAGACTGTGGTGGGCTCGGCGTGTCCACCTGGGAACCGCGGCAGCAGCTTGCAGAGACAGCCTGTCCCTGTAACAGTGACGGCAAAGGGCCTGGGCCAGGACGGCGCCGAGGGTCTGGGGCTGGCTAACACCTGTGTGCTCTTGACCCTGACCCTCGGGACTCCTGTCTAGGACAGAGCTGCACGTAGAGGATATACCGTTAGAACTGCACATAAAAGCGAGGAAGGAGTGCAGAAAGGAAAGTGAGATAAAATCACAGGGGTGGGAGACACGGGCAGAAGGTGTCACAGAGAGAGCAGCCACATTTTGAACATTCTAAGACAACAGCAGAGGGGCATTGTGTGGACTCAGGATGCTGCGTCTGGACCATGCTTCTTGAAAGTTCAGGGAAACCAAATTTGTAGCGGAAAAAACGACAACATAATATCATCAAGATCAAATTTCATACAATAGGCTGGCGCCGTGGCTCACTAGGCTAATCCTTCACGTGCAGCGCAGGCACTGGCACCCCAGATTCTAGTTCTGGTTGCCCCTCTTCCAGTCCAGCTCTCTGCTGTGGTCCAGGAGTGCAGTGGAGGATGGTCCAAGGAGGATGGCACCCGCATGGGAGACCAGGAGAAGCACCTGGCTCCTGGCTTCGGATCGGTGCAGCGCGCCAGCCATAGCAGCCGCTTGGAGGATGAAACAATGGAAGGAAGACCTTTCTCTCTGTCTCTCTCTCTCTCTCTGTCTAACTCTGCCTGTAAAAAAATTCATCCAACGTTACAGTAGGAAAACAGATTATGGAGCAGAGCAACAGCCCTACAGATAACAAAAGCATTTCCGAAAGCCATACTAGGAAGAAGGAAAACCATCTCAAGTCGTGCTTAAAATGTTAAGAAAACATGCCACACCCAAAAAAGCAGCATAAAACAGAATTAGAAAAACTTAGGGTGAGATCACAGAATTCAAGGAGCAATTTGAAACAAAAAGTTAAAAATTTAATTAGAAATGGGGATCAAGCTAGAAGGAACGCAAGAGTAAATGAGGAAATAAATTCCAAAGTAGTGAGAAGCAATATGGTCCTAAAATCATAGGAGGAAGAGATGTTAGTAAGAAGATCCGAGAAGAGACGACACGTTTGGAGACGGGCAAAGATCCAACATGCAGGTAATAGGGATCCCTGACGAAGAAAACAATAAATACTACAAACACCACTGCAAGGAAAGTCTCCAGGAATTAAAGAAAAATCTGAATCGACTTAGTGAAATGGCACACTTTTTACCCGAGAATATTGACAGAGGACAACCCATAAAAATATTCCGCTAAGGGCTGGTGCTATGGCGTAGCAGGTACAGCCTCTGTCTGTGTTGCCAGCACTGGTTCAAGTCTCAGCTACTCCACTTCCCATCCAGCTCTTTGATAATGGCCCAGGAGAGCAACAGAAGATGTCCCAAGTGCTTGGGCCCCTGCACCCACATGGGACACCCAGAAGAAGCTCCTGGATCCTGGCTTTGGCCTGGCTCGGCCCTGGCCATTGCAGCCATTTGGGGAGTGAACCAGCACGTGGAAGATCCTCTCTCTCTCTCTCTCTCTCTCTCTCAACCTCTGCCTTTCAAATAAATAAAATTAATCTTTAAAAGAAAAATTCTGATGAAGTTACTAGATTTATTGAAAGATATAGAGGAAAAATCACTTGGGTATCTAGGAAAAAGAACATGTGACTTAAAAAATGTTTTAGTTATACTATTATCAGACATTTTTTTCCAACACTCTTTTATGCAAGAAGAAAATAAAGTAGTGTATTTAAGATATTTAAGGAAAGAACATATGAGCCAGAATTTTATATCCAGCAAAGCTGACCTTCAAGTGCAGAGTCCAGGTGGTTACCAGGATGAAAGAGCAGGTGGCTGCTGTCCCTGTGAGACTGTGCTAAGGAATCAAATAGAGAAGAGATGCCACAGAATACAAAGACCCAGAGACTCACGGGCTCAGAGACTAGCACAGAGATTTACATACATTTCCCTGTAAAACAAAGACTCAATAAGAGCTAAAAGGGAAATATAATTCTGTGATGGCTAAAGGTAAAATACGTACACAATGAAAAATTTAAATGTTTTCAATAACCATAATTGGTGGTAGTATCAAGATTGTGATAAACTAATATTTGTAAGTAGGATGAAACAAATGGGGTATTCTCATTTGAAAAAAATATTGGAAAGAGAGAGAGAGGGAGGGAGGGAGGGAGAGAGAGAGAGAGAGAGAGGGCTCTCCCATGAACCAAATGCCTGTAACACTAGGGCTTGGTCAGGCCAAAGTCAGAGCTAAGAAATCAATCTTGGTCTCTCACTTGAGTGGCAGGAACCTAATTGCTTGGGCCATCATCTGAAGTCTCCCAGGGCATGTGTTAGCAAGAAGCTGGATTCAGGAGGATTGCTGGAATCCAGAGGGGGCACTTTCACACCCTGATACAGGGTGTGAGCATCCCAGAGGATGTCTCAGCTGCTGCACGACCCCCAGGCATCTGACTTCACCACCCTTGTGCCCACGAGAACCAGGACTCTTAATAAAAAGAAAGCAGATTCTGATACAAGTTGGTAGAGGTCAAGTTAAAACTCTGTAGCTTTTAAATACTTTGGAAATATCAGTCTGAACTCATAAATTATCTGGACTTGGGAGAAGGAAGAAGAGACACGAATTTGTATTTCCTAACTCTCCCCCACTGAAACCATGAAGATCCAGTAGCAATGATAATTGCAGCAACCCAGAATGAGGTCTTAAAATTTCATTTCCCAATAAAAGAAACCAGGACTCAGAGAAATAATTGATTTCAGGTCTGGAGCAGTAGCTGTATAAGATTAATTTAGAACATCGTGTAATACTTAATAGCAAGGAAGCTAATAAGACTACTTCCATTGGTCAAATAGGAGACAATTAAAGTGAGTTATCAATAAGGGTAAGACTTGCAAAGTATTGAACTCCAAGAAATATGTCCAAATCCATGAATTTATAATGACTTTTTAAACATTAGTTGTCACCTTTGGAGAATAGGAATCCATCCATTATAACCAAAGCTAGAAAAAAATTAAGAAAAGAATCACGCATTCACTCTGCCTTTTCTTTAAAATCCATGGAAAGTCAAATGGCAGGTGAAGGAACCATCCCCATAAAGTCATTGCAGCAAATACAAACAGATGGGGTTGGCAGACTCAGAGCCTCTCGTGAGCAATCCCAGCGGATGAACGATCTAGGCACTGCACATCACACTTTTATGTTTCCACTTCTGTATTCTAGCAGATTTTATTTATCTTTTTTTTTTAAAGATGTATTTATTTATTTGAAAGTCAGAGTTACACAGAGAGAGGAGAGGCAGAGAGAGAGAGAGAGAGAGAGAGAGAGAGGTCTTCCATCTGATGGTTCACTCCCCAGATGGCCACAACTGCCGGAGTTGCACCGATCCAAAGCCAGGAGCCAGGAGCCTCTTCCAGGTCTCCCACGTGGGTGCAGGGGCCCAAGGACTTGGACCATCTTCCACTGCTTTCCCAGGCCATAGCAGAGAGCTGGATCCAAAGAGGAGCAGCCGGGACTAGAACCGGGGCCCATATGGGATGCCAACGCTTCAAGCGAGGGCATTAACCTCCTGCGCCACAGCGCTGGCCCTGATTTTATTTATCTTATTTGTGAGACAGAAGGAGGGAAATCAGAAAGGGGGGGGGGACAGAGAGAGAGAGAGAGAGGCCTACTACCCACTGGTTCACTCCCCAAATACCTGGGAAGAGGGAACCCAATTAAGGCATTCCGTAGAATGTCAGGGACCCAGCTATTGGCTGCTGCCTGCTGCCTCCCAGGTGTGCACTTGCAGGGAGCTGGAGCAGGAGCGGAGCCAGGATTCAAACCCAGGCACCCTGTTACAGGATGGGGGCGTCCCACTCAGAGCCTGGCTACTGCACTGGATGCCCGCCCGGCTAACATTTTAAAAGAGCACCAATCAGGTCTCTGCTTCTCCTGATGACGTAGGATGTTGGCAAAGGAGACCAACCTGCGTCTGACACAGCCTCAGCGTCCAAACACCAGATTTCAGGACAATCCGGGGGACCGGAAGCAGGTGCATCCGCACTGTGACGAGTCCACAGAGCCCCGTGTGGCGGAACTGCGGGCCTCGTTCTCACACAGACGGCAGGAGAGGGAAAGGGCATCGGCTACAGGAAACTCGAAATGCATGTCAAATGTCAGGACACGGGCAGGTCAAACTGCAAGGTGTGAAAACAACTTGCATTGTAAAATCATAAAGGCCCCCGAGGGTCTGAGGATAGACATCAGAGTCCTGACGTTCTGAGCGGGGGGACCAGGTCTGGAATGGACACGTGGAGAAACTTAGAAGGTGACCGGCCAAGTTCTGGTTTGTGACAGAAGTGATGGCTGCAAGACGATTTGCCTTAAAATACTCCGCTAAGCTATTCAAGGGAGGGGTGGGCAATGGTGAGAAGATCAGCCAGCCAGGACTAACATCTCTGCTCCACCCGCTCAGCCATTCCGTCCGGGAAGGGGGGGGCCCTCAGCTGAGACTTCACTCTCCTCATCCTCAACACGGAGTCCAGCTTGCAGCGTCACGGCAGAAAGGGCTTCCCAGCTCCCTGTTCTGTCAAGGTGCAAGCATGTGATGACGGCAGTGCGTTCCCCTGAGCCACGCTGACGAGCACGAGGCACGATCTGGGGACGAGATCCCGGAATCCGCCTGTGGCTCCTGAGCGCACAGAGGCTGCTTGGCTAGGAAGCGGGAGTCACACTGAGGGATGCGGATGGTAGGGTGGGAATAAAAGCAAGACCTGCGGCCCTGGGGGCTGCAGACAGACAGGCGGGTGCCGTGTCCCAGGGAGCTCCCACTTCCTGCACACAGGAAGTAGTTGTCACCGTCCTGGAGTGGTGACCTGCCTGGTGGGCCTACGGACTGTGTCCTGTGGGCCACTGTGGTCGATGCAATGTTTTAAAGTCCCCTCTCCCCTTTTTAATGTATTATTGTTTTTAAAATTATGTATTTATTAGAGAGAGAGAGAGAGGGTGGACAAGCTCCTATTCACTGGTTTACTCTCCAAATGGACTCAACGGCCCCCAGCTGAGGCCAAAACCAGCGGTCGGTCGTCAACTCAACCTCCCACGGTGGTGCAAGAACCTAACCACAGTCATCACGGCTGCCCTCCAGGGTCTGCGTTAGCAGGAACCCGGAGTCGGGGGCCAGGGACCAGCATCAGAATCGAGCTCTCCAGTGCGGGACACGGGCATCCCTAACTGGTGTCTTACCGGCCCTGCCAAATGCCCCCGCCCCACGCCCAGGTTTATTTACTTATTTTTTTTTACCGTCACAGGAACCCTTTGTTGAGGGATTGCTGTGACGCAGGTAGCAGTGAGGGACAATTCACAGGACTGGAGCATAAGCTGGGGCACTATCAGCCTTGGCTGTGAGTGGCAGGACCGCAGTGCAGAGCTTTAGGTCACAGGCTCAAGAAGGGAGCCAGAGGAACTCAGAGCCAGGCTGGCTGGCAGCACAGCCGGATCCGCCTCTGAAGTGGCTCAGGAAACGTGTGAGCCTGGAAACGCCAACAGCCTCGCCGGGCCTCGCCCACTCCTCTCTCGATGGTCCCGGCCCCAGCCCTGCGCCCACCACTGCTGGGGGGACCGTGCCCAGGGCACCCTCAGCCACAGCTGCGCCTCCTGGCTGCCAGGACTGCCTGCCGTCCTCAGCATAGGGTGGCCTTGGGACAAGACCTCGGCTCAGCCGCTGGTCACTCGATCACCTTCTGCCCTGGCACCCATGCTGGCACACGCCGGGCCGCAGCTCTGTGAGCAGAAGGACTGTGCAGATTGTGCTCGTGGGAGAATTGCCGCTCCAGGCAACCGCTTCTTAAAGGTGGAGGCAGTAGCCCCACGGGGAAGGGCTGGGATTGGGGCCTTAAAGAAACTGGGGTTCAAATCCCACCTCCATTCCTTCACGTGCTAGATGGCCTTGGGTGTGTTTGCTGTGTGCCTCAGTTTCCCCATTGGTAAAAAGGGAACAATACTGCCTACTTCATAGAGTTGATAAGAGGAATAAGCATAAAGCACTTAGCTCAGCACCAGGCTCCCAGCAGCACTCAGTAAAAGGTAGCCATTGTTACTACGTTAACATTATTATTATTATAACAATGAGGTCCCCATTGAAAGAGCTGATTCTCCCCACCTCTTAAATGCCATACAAAGTACTGAAAAGAGAGCGATGCAGCTGAGCAGCACCCCCCCCCCCCGCCAGTGCCGTGCTGAGCTCTGCTGGGTCCCCAGCCGCCCCCTGGCCTCCTCTGCTGCCTGTGGGTTTGTTTGCTGAAGGGGATAAACGGGGTGCAGCCTCTTCCCTTGAATGCAAAGGTCCCTTCCGCAGAGGCTTTGAGCCCTGATAACCACAGCTGCTGGCCGCATGGACTGAGGGCAGCGCGCTCCCTGGGTTGCAGGATCGAGAAGGCAGCCGCTAACGCCAAGGCTGTTGAGAGAGTGAGGGGTCACAAGGCCACAGCAGAACGGCTGAGGAAGCGGATCACAGCTCTCAACAAGCAGACAGGCAACGAAGCGGCATCGGGAGGAAATTCCAGAACCGAATGCAGTCCCACGACATCAGCCGAGATGCACGTTCCTTACAGGGATCCAGCGAGGAAACAGGCAGATCCGAGGACTGCAGAAGGAGGACGGAGAGGGAGTCCCTGCCGGGAAGCAGAGGAGGCTGCCCTGGAGCAGGTGCTGAGAACAAGCGTGTAGGTCGCGGACGGCAAGCAGAGACGATGACGGGGCGTGATGACGAAGCTAAAGGCAGCATTTCGAGGACTTATAAGCACAGGTTGCACAGATAACCGACACGGCAGCAAGAATGAAGAAAACTCCATAAATGCACGAGACAGGAACAAAGATTCCAATGGAATGAAAAGCCAAAGGCTTGAAAGAAAGTCTTCCGATAACTCGAGAACCACGTTAGAGCCTTCGGCGAGATGGCAGGTGCATGTCAGTACTGCTGACCAGCGGCAAGCGGAGTCTCCGAGCATGGAAGGACTTTCCATCCAGGCCTCTCCCACGGCTCCCAGGAGGCGTGAGGACCAAATGCGTGAAAAGAAAACTCAGCCCCCGCAACTCTGCTTTTGTTCGTGCTGTGTAATAAGCACGGTGCATCTGTTAAGAGACAGCGGCGCAGTGCCGGCCGTAGCGGCCACTTGGGGGTGAACCAACGGCAAAGGAAGACCTTTCTCTCTCTCTCTCTCTCTCTCTCACTGTCCACTCTGCCTGTCAAAAAAAAAAAAAAAAAAAGAGAGAGAGAGAGAGAGACAGCACCCAGAATGTATCATCAACCGTCATAGACTTTATTCCCGACACAACTGGAACGTAGGAACTCAGCTGGGCTCATCCCCGAATGCTGAATCCATCAAGAGGCGTCAGCAGCGCTGCTGGCTTTCTGGAGAACACTTAGATAAAGCTGGATATTCCCAGGAAGTCTTGGGGATTTCATAGAATTATCTCAGTGTAAAAACATAAGTTTTGCCACGGTTGTGTGAGTGGAGAATCCTCATACTAAGTTTTATTCCTGTTTGCTCTCAAAGGTAGCAAGTAGTTTACATCCTGTGAGACTTCAGCTTCAGTGACTGCCTGTCTAGTTTCCATTAACCTAAATTTTTGTCAAAGAGAACTCATATTTAAAGGCTGTAGGCTTGTTTTGTATGAGCCTAAACAAAAGAGGTAATTTAATTACAGCTAATTTTTGATCACTGGTACTTAGCTAACAGTTGTCCATAACTTACTCAAGTGTGTGAGCCATTATTTCAACAATGAAAGGCCAGGGTTACATACTGCTCTGTAAGGAGATCTTATGGACAGTTACTTCTTCAGAAGGAGAAGTTTTGGTTCTAGGTCAGTAGCCATGAGTTTTCTCTTTTGTGCTTGACCTGTAAGGGGACTATGAAGTGCATTTAGCCAGCAGAGTTGAAATGTGTGAGACAGCAAGTGAACTGGGAATGCCTCGGACCCGTAGAATCCTTTTCTAAACTAAGTTACTCTCGGTTTACGGAAAAAGCAAATTAAATTTTAAAAACAAATTACTGGATCCCTTTTTATGCTCCATCAGATTTTCCTAACTTGCAAGGATTTTTTAAGATCTTTATCTTACTTATTTGAGACTTAGAGTTACAGACAAACAGAGGGAGGGACAGAAAGAATAGTCTTCCATCCGCTGGTTCACTCCCCAGATGGCCACCATGGCCAGAGCTGGGCTGTCTGAAGCCAGGAGCCAGGAGCTTCTTCCAGGTCTCCCACGTGGATGCAGGGGCCCAAGCCCTTGAGCCATCTGCCACTGCTTTCCAGGCCATAAGCATAGCTGGACTGGAAGAAGAGCAGCCGGGACACAGACCAGCGCCCGTCCAGGATGCCAGTGCCACAGGTGGAGGCTCCCCTACCACATCAACATGCAGCCCCTTGCAAGATTTCTGGAACATTTAGTTGGAAAGGGGAGCAAGATTTGTGGATCTAGATGTATTTGTTTTTTAAAAAAATTTCAATAGCGGCCGGCACCGTGGCTCAACAGGCTAATCCTCCGCCTTGCGGCGCCGGCACACCGGGTTCTAGTCCCGGTCGGGGCGCCGGATTCTGTCCCAGTTGCCCCTCTTCCAGGCCAGCCCTCTGCTGTGGCCCAGGAGTGCAGTGGAGGATGGCCCAAGTGCTTGGGCCCTGCACCCCATGGGAGACCAGGAAAAAGCACCTAGCACCTGGCTCCTGCCATTGGATGAGCGCGGTGCGCTGGCCACAGCGCGCCGACCGCGGCAGCCATCGGAGGGTGAACCAACGGCAAAAAAAGGAAGACCTTTCTCTCTGTCTCTCTCTCTCACTGTCCACTCTGCCTGTCAAAAAAAAATATCAATAGACAGAACATAAGTTTTTAAAAGCCACCAAATACAAAAATTGTGCTTTATCAATTAAATCCTAAATTTTTTCTTATTTTATGGTCATTAGAGAATAAAGAATAAGAGTTCAGATATGGTCAACTACATTGAATACATATTAAAATTTGCATGCCTACAAATTTGTACTTTTGAATATAAGACATATTACTTCACATGGAAATTTTAATGTATAAATTCATATATTGGTAAAATTCAAAATTGCTTTTCACTTCAGAGTTTTTGCATTTCAAGTTTGGGGGCAAGGGGATGACTGGAACTGTCTGATTCGGAAAGAGCTGATGGCCCAAACTTCAGACAGATTTCTTTGCTCATTCAGAAGGCTTAATTAATATTTTATAGATGACAATTTTTATTTTTAAACTTCTCTGTTGGGTTTTTCAAAACCAACACATTCATTCAAAATATGAATGACACATTCTTTCCAAAAAAAAAAAAAACAAGCTTTTATCCCACGTAAGAACAGAAGGAAGAAAACAAGCTACAGCTCAGATTAACACTGAGGCAGCTGTCATAAAACATTATAAGAAATTATCTTTGTAAACAAATATGTTAATTTGCTCTTGGTTTCCTTCCCTGGATATAATTTTAAGGTTTTGGTGTTTAAAGACACTTACTTTTACTTTGTTTTTAGCAACGCTTTTCCATCCCATACATTAAAAAAATCCAGAACCTTTAATTTATGTCTGATAGTGTGCTCTTACTTTATCAATAAGAATGAATGATTAAAATTGGGGAGAGGGACTGGCACTACAGCATAGTGGGTAAAGCCACTGCCTGCAGTGCCAGCATCCCATATGGGTGTCACATCAAGTCCCGGCCGCTCTTCTTCCAATCCAGCTCTCTGCTGTGGCCTGGGAAAGCGTAGAAGATGGCCAGAGTCCTTGGACCCCTGCACCCACATGGGAGACCTGGAGGAAGCTCCTGGCTCCTGGCTTCCGATTGGCTCAGCTCCGGCTGTTGAGGCCATCTGGGGAGTGAACCAATGGATAAAATACCTCTCTCTCTCTCTCTGTCTCTGCCTTTCCGTGGCTCTGTATTTCAAATAAATAAATAAATATTTTAAAATGAAATAAAACAAAATAAAATTGGGGAGCAAAAAGCCAGCATCATGGCACGATGGGTGGAGCCACCCCCTGTGATGCCAGCATCTCAGATGAGAGTCCCCGATGTTCCTCTTCTGATGCAGCTCCCTGCTGGTTTGCCTGGGAAAGCGGCAGAAAAGACCCAAATCCTTGGACTCCTGCATCCAATGGGAGACCCAGAGGAAGCCCCGGCTCCTGGCTCCAGCCTGGCCAAACCAGTTATTTCACCAGTGAACTGGCAGTTGAAACATCTCTCTTTCTACTTCTGAATCCACCTCTCTTTCTCTGTCACTCTGCCTTTCAAATAAGTAAATAAACCTTTTTAAAAGTTAAATTAAATCTAAAAGGGTACCAGAAGAAAAATCAAATGCAATCAATGAAACTACACAGCCAGTTGTTAAAACAATCCCTGTTGCATTTGGACATAGTACTTGGGTTGTCCGTATACAATGAGTTCATTCACCTTAAGAACAAAAAGGAAAGTGAAACTCACTTAATGATTCTATGGATCGAAATTCATTGGTATTGTAATTTCAAAACAGTACATTGCAGGATAAAGCAAATAATAAAAATATCAATGTTATTAGAAATTAAGATATCCATTGGAAGAGCAAAGAGGTAAAACTTCAGGGGAAAAACTCGGAATCTTAAATTGAAATTGGAGTATCAATAATATCTCACTGTATATTTTTAGGATTCTAGCTTGACCTACTGATTCACCTGGGGGGGGGGGGTGATGGGATTGCCACGGCAACGGGCAAACACCAGGCCTTGGGCTCTAAAGGCAGGAAGGTGTCTTGAGACTGAAGTCACCATTTCAGATGAGAAAAAATGGATTGACAGCCTGGAAAGTCACTTTTGAGCAAAAAAGCAAGGAAACACCCAAAGATTAAAGGGATTGACCAAGACGTCATCCTGGAGCCCCTGGCGAATCTGAACATAAAAAAATTCAAATTCATAGATTAGATAAAAATCCATGAATCCACACAACACTCTGAGAGGTGGCTGGGGCATGGGTGGAACTGTCCAGTGCTGGAGTGGCCTTATACCAACTCCTTACTCGGAAAATTGCTAGTGGAAAGGAGAAAGCAAGGACGGTGAGTTTTTTGAGAAATTCCAGTTTTCCATGCTTTATACTGACAAGCTCATCTTTTTCTTTTTTATTTAAGATTTTTATTTATTTGAAATGCAGAGTTACAGACGCAGAGGCAGAGAGTGAGGTCTTTCACTGGCTGGTTCACTCCCCAAGTGGCTGCAATGGCTGGAGCTGGGCCAATCCAAACCGGAGCCAGAAGCTTCTTCTGGGTCTCCCACACAGGTGCCAGAAGCCTTGGGGGGTCACAGCTCAGGTGACAAGTGCGTCCCATCACACCTGCCAGCCCTGAAGTTCTAGATGGGGGAGTTTTTAATCTTAGTACTTGTGTGCGATAGACACTGAACTCAGGAAAGGAATCACCGAAACCCAAGTCTAGAGCATTGGGAAGGACATCCTGCGGGTTCTCCAGACGCTCTGGGCGTCAAGGTAGATTTGACACAAGGCGGGGCAACCTCGGTCACCGTGGAGACTGTACCACTTCCTTTCCTCCCAGGTGTCATCCTCCCTCTGTATGCCCAAATCTGATGGAGCTCATGATGGCATGGAATCAAGTTGGGGTTCCCCTAAGTCTGGAGAGAACCCATGTCGAGCTAGTGCAGGGCCCACAAGGTGGCAACAAGTCTTACCCCCAGCAGCACCTTCCAGAATGTTCCTTGGGGAGGGGAGCAGATTGGGGAGGGGGCAGCTTGCCACCCGAGATTTGCCCGTGGTTTTCTTTCAGAAGTAACGCTCAGCTGAAATCCATGGAGGAGGGTTCAGGGGAAGTGCTATGAGTGCCAGGTATCTCCTCCCAAGTGCCCTCATCACGCTTCAGCTAACTCAGGCTGACGTAGGACCAAAGTCTGAATATTGATCTCTTAACTAATTGCTTATGTCAGCTTTGGCAGGCATGACAAGGTCAGAGGATCCAAGTGGATGCATTTGAAACACTCGTTTAAAAATTCAGACAGCACAAACTGTACTTAATAAAGTGCAGGCCTCCTCAGGGCCAGGGTTGTGACGTAACAGTTTAAGCACCGAGACACCAGCATCCCATGTGGGCGCAGGTTCAAGTCCCAGCTGCTCCATCTCCAATCCAGCTCCCTGATAATGTGCCTGGGACAGCTACAAAGATGGCCCAAGTCCTTGGGCCCCTGCACCCACATGGAAGACAAGGTGAAGCTCCTGGCTCCTGCCTTTGGCCTGGCCCAGCCCTGGCCATTGTGGCCATTTGGAGAGTGAACCAGTGGATAGATTTCTCTGTATATCTGTTCTGCTCTCTCTTTCTGTAACTCTGCCCTTTAAATAAATAAAATAGCTTTCTTTAAAGTGATCTTGCAGTCCAGTGCTAGAACAAGCCACTGTCGGCCGTCCCTTTGGCTGCTCTCAGATGCTGCCCACATGTATACGAGAATCGTACACGCTTGTGCCTATGCACGTTTACACAAATGACAGTTTATCACACGCGTTAGAAGCCTTGATCTTGCTTTTGAAAACACTTTCTATCGCACAACATAGCAAACATATAGAAATGATAAGTAAAATATACCATACGGCCTTAGAAAGTATACAATCAAACATCTGGGTAAACACCACGCAAGTTAAGAGACAGTATGCGAGTACTTCACAAACCTCAGGGAATGGGGCCCAGCGCTGTGGCACAGCGGGTTAAAGCCCTGGCCAGCAGCACCAGCATTCCGTATGGGCCGGTTCGAGTCCCAGCTGCTCCACTTCTGATCCAGCTCCCTGCTATGGCCTGGGATAGCAGTGGAAGACGGCCCAAGTGCTTGGGCCCCTGCACCCATGTGGTAGACCTGGAAGAAACTCCTGGCTTCTGGCTTCAGACTGGCATAGCTCTGGCTGTTGCAGCCATTTGAGGAGTGAACCAACGGATAGAGACCTCTCTCTCTCTCACTCTCTGGCTGTCACTCTCTCGCTCTCTCTGTCTCTACTTCTCTCTGTAACTCTTTCAAATAAATAAAATAAATCTTTAAAAAAAAAGCTCAGGGAAAATAAAGTTAAAAGATCAGTGGGGGTGGGTGCTATGGTGCAGCGGTTACACTGCAGTTTGAGGCGTCTGTGTCCACACTGCAGGGCCTGCACTGAGCCCCTCCTCTGCTTTCAGCCCAGCTCCCTGCTAACGCATCTGGGAGGCATTGGATGAGCCTGTGTGCTGGGCCCCTGCCTCCCGTGTGGGAGAGCTGAGCGGAGTTCCTGGCTCCTGGCTCTTGCTTTGGGCCTGACCTCGCCTCAACTGTTGACTCATTTTGAGAGTGAACCAGCAAATGGAAGATCTCTCCATATGTATCTTCCCTCTCTGTCACTCTGCCTTGCAAATAAGTACACTTTTTAAAAAAAGATGTTTATTTTAGTGCAAAAATTGTGGAAATCCATGCATAATTTTTTCATAATACACATTTTCCAAAGATTTTTGAGAGCCCTTATATACATGCATTTCAAAAATTTTTGCACCATAATAAACATCATTGAATACCATTTGGATGACCTTTTTAAATTCCTCTCATACATAACCAGCAATTCAGAGGCTCCTCTTCCTGGGAAGGCAGTCATTATTATGATAATCACTTAGAATGATTACTTCATCGCTTGTCTCCTGATTTTAAGACATAAAAATGCATCCCTAGGGGCCAGTGCTGTGGCACAGCAGGTTAAGCCACCATCTGCCAGCTCCGTCCCAGCTGCACCACTTCTAATCCCGCTCCCTTCTAACGCGCCTGGGAAAGCAGCAGCCCGGGGGGCTTACGCCCCTGCCACTTGCGTGGGAGCTCTGAGGAGTTCCAGGCTCCTGGCTTCAGCTGGGGCCCAGACCTAACCATTGTGGCCATCTGGGGAGTGAACCGTAGAAGCTCCCTCCCCCTAACTCTGCCATTCAAATAAATTAAGAAAAGGCGGTGGGTGGGGAGAATGCGTTCCTAACACTGTCTTTTAGTTGCTGTGAGTTTTTGAACTCCATGTGGACAAACGCAGTATATGACTTTTGTACCTGGCTTCTTTTTCCCACGTGACACCTGCGAGGTTCATTCGCGCTGTCACCTAGTTGCGACTCATTGGTCTGCCTTGTATGGATGGATTCCGCTGTGTGGCCGTGCCTCCTCTGATGATGGCCATCTGGCTTGTCTCCAGTCCCTGGGCTGTGAACAATGTCTCCACGAATATTCCTGGACATCCTCTAGCTGCCTGTGTGCACCCCTGGTGGGCACCGGCCCAGGATGCCATTGTCAGTTTGCTGGTGGTTGGTGGTGCCAGGATGTTTCCAAGGTGGTTGTACCAACGTGCCCTCCTGCTGGCCACGCTTGGCCTCCCATTCTTGCCAACATCTGGCTTTGCCGGTCTTTTTCATTTTAGCTCTTCTGTTGTGTATTAATAGTCTTAATTTGCATGTCCATGAATAATGAAACTCTAATATGTGATTGGTTATTCAGTTTCCCCACCCTGTGACATCCCTGTATGCATTTCTCACCTGTTATCTGCTGGGCTATTTGTCTTTTTATTATTAACTTATGGAAGTTTCTTTTTAAAAAAGTCTTTGAACACCATTTGGGTGCAAACATCTTCTCACTTTTTTTCTCTTAATAATGTGCTCCATTGTGAACGTGGCATATCAGGACATCAGCCGGTTTTTTTCCGAGGCATCTATCTTCACTATTTTCTGAATGACAGCTGTATTCAGACACAAATGACGTCCGATACAACCTATGCATTCAAAACGTACAACTGAATGTCTTCCTGTACTGTGCAAACAGCATCGCAATATAATTTTACAATATTTTGGCCCCCAAAGAAACCACACTCATTAGCAGTCAGTCCTCACTCGCCAGTCACTCCCCCATCCCTTCCCTAAACACCACTCATCTCCTGCTGTCTCTGCAGATTTGTCTACCCTGGAAATTTTATATAAACGGACACAGACAATATTGATCCTTTGTGGTTGCTTTTTTCCGAAGTGTGATGTGTTTAAGGGCAATCCTTGGATAGTATATGCCCATCCTTTATTCCCTTTTATGGATATTCATATTTCACTGTGTGGTTATACATCATATGTGTCTATATCGATCACTCTGGAAACAAAGCTGCCGTGAACATGCAAGTCCACACAATGAGCCATTTTATACCTAAAATAATAAGCTAGTATTGGAATGGTAAGGTCGATGTTTACACGCACTATGACTTTTGATAACCACTGCCACGTTACCATCTAGGACATTCCAGGGCAGTGTCGCACAAGGGTGGAAGAGCGGGCATCTTGGAACCGAACTGTGTCTCCCCGAATTCATATGCTGAGTTCCCAGCCCCAGTCCAGGCAATGACTGTGCTTGGAGAGAAGGACTTAAGAGAGGCGACAGAGGTTAGGTAATGTGGCAGGATGTTCAGAGGAGGAGACTCACACAGACCCAGCTGTGACCAGGAAGACGGCCACTGGGAAGCCACGAACCACGGCCTCAAAAGAAGCCACACCTGTCAGTCCTTAATCTGTGGGCTTCCAGGCTCTCAGGCTGGGAGACAACAAACCCCTGTTGTCCAGAAAACTGATGCGTGGGCCTCTTTACGACAACTCTATTAGAAGTGTTTTTCACGGCTGGATGCTGGCTCTTGGTTTCCTGGTGTAGGTGAACTCCCATCCTTTCCTAGTTCATTAAGAAGTTTTCATGTTGACCCCATGGCTCACTAGGCTAATCCTCTGCTTGCGGTGCCAGCACACCGGGTTCTAGTCCTGGTCGGGGTGCCGGATTCTGTCCCGGTTGCCCCTCTTCCAGGCCAGCTCTCTGCTGTGGCCCGGGAGTGCAGTGGAGGATGGCCCAAGTGCTTGGGCCCTGCACCCCATGGGAGACCAGGAGGAAGCACTGGCTCTTTGCTTTGAATCGGCACAGCGCGCCAGCCACAGCAGCCATTGGAGGGTGAACCAATGGAAAAGGAAGACCTTTCTCTCTGTCTCTCTGTCTAACTCTGCCTGTCAAAAAAAAATAAGTTTTCATGTTGTTAACATCGGATGCTAACTTTGTAAACATGCATATTTTGCATTTATGGAGAGGATCCTCTGATCCTTCTTTAATCAACTAACATTGAATTATATTTGTGAATTTCCTGTCATATCACTCAGACATTTTTGGGAAGAAACACATTTGATAGTGCTAGATTGAGTTTTTTAGACTCCCTTGCTGGAATCTATTGCTAATATTTCATTTTAAATGCCTGCATCAATATTCATATGTGAGATTGCCATAGTCTTTTGTATCTTCTCTCTCTGTTTGTCAAGTGTTGTTTCCATATCATTCTGGTTTCAATAAAGAACTCATATGTATTTTTGAAGTTTTGACAAAATTTGCCTCTGAATCTTATTGACAATCTTCTTTCTTTCACGGGAATTTGTCTGCTTTAATATTGTTCATCTTTGTGTCTGTTCCCCACGGCTGATGTAACAAATTACCACCATTTTAGTTGCTTAAACAACACCCATCTATTATCCCACAGGCTCCAGGTGGGGCCTATGCTTCGGGCAGTGCGAAACGGAACTCACGGTGTCAGCTGCTGGGCCTGACCTGGAGGCTCTGGGAAAGAATCTTCCAGGCTCCCGCAGCTTGTTGCAGAGTCAGTGCCTTGTGGCTGCAGGACTGACAGCCCCACTTCCGTGCCGCCTGTCCCTAGGGTCCACTCTGCCACCTGCACTCCTTCTCACGTGACCCCTTCTGCCTCCAAACCAGCCATGAGCAGCAGGCACATTGGGTGCCTGCACCTCGAATCACGTCTTCACCACCAGCTGGAGAAACGCCCTTTGCTCTTAACGCCTCCCGTGACTGATCCGCCAACCGTGCCACGTAAGAGAACGCGATCGTGGGAGTGATGGTTCATCACGCTCACAGACTCCAGGGATTAGCGAGGAAAACCGGAGGTGGGGTATTTGCATACGTTCTACCAGTCTTCCAGGCCAATGTCGGGAATTTTCATTTTCCAATAAATTATTCATTCCATCCAGACATTTCATAGTGTCGATGAAATACGTTCTTTCTACAGCAATTATTTTATTTGATTTTGTGTTTGCCTTTAATTTTTCACTCTCATTTCTGAGTTTTTTTTTATATTTATGCTTTCTGTCCTTTTCTCTCGACTATTTCCTAAGGTTTATCTCTCCTACTGCAAAGAGCCATCTCTTGAAGTAATTGATTAGTTCTATCGGTCTTATTTTTCTGATACATTAATTTCTACTTTTATCTTTATTATTGCATTATGGCTTCATTTGTCTTCCTTGTTATTTGCTTTTACACCTCATTATTTCAATAGTAAATTCTTTTATTTTCAGTCTTTCTTCTTTGGCAACACAGGGGCATTTAAGGCTACAAAGCTTTTTCTTAACCCTTTAGCTACCGACATGTTTTGAAATACAGGCATTTACTTGAGTTTTTCAGATAATTCTGGTTGTGTTCTCCCCTTTAAGTTGTGTTTAGGAGAGAGAATTTCCAGGTGAGAAGAAGCTTTGTCTTTATACTTTAGTTTCTTTAATGTATACTTTAGCTTCATTTTGTCCCAAGCAAGCATTCTGTACAATTTCTTCTTTTTATGAATTTGTCACGTTGAGTCACAGGGGGTTATTTTCAGATTTTATTTTTCAGATATTATTCATTTAAAAAGTAGAGAAACAAACACGAAGCTTCCGTCCAGTGAGTCACTCCCCAGAGCCTCGGGCAGCTGGGGTGGGGCTGGGATGCAGCCAGGAGCCAGGGACTGGGTCCAGACCTCCCACGTGGCGGCAGGAGCTTCCTTTCCTGAGTCCCCACTGCTGCCTCCCAGGGTCTGCACCAGCAGGAACCTGGAGTCAGAATCAGACACGGCAGGGTGGGACAGGGCGTTTCAACCAGGGTCTGCATCGCTGCCACGCCTGTGGATTTTAGCTACTTCTATTGCTTTTTAAATCTGTTGGGAGTGAACCATGCCCTTATGAGATTTTGTGACATGTATATTTGGTCTTGCTCCCACTTCCTGGCATACAACTCCTAAACCCTTGGGAATCCCCAGAGTGATGTGTCTTTTTGTAGGCTAATGAGTTGACAGGTGGCTACAGCCCCTTGGCAGCTTAGGTTGTGGGCGGGTTGCAGGAAGGTCTTAGCGTGATGCTTGCCCCCTCCCCCTTCAAACCCTGGGCAGGGGGAGAGGAGCTGAAAGCTGAGTTGATCACCAATGGCCAATGACATGATCAATCATGCCCATGTCATGAAGCCTCTGTAAAGCCCCAGAGGACAGGGTTTAGGGGGCTGAACACGCTGATTCCTGGAGGGCGTTCTGCCTGGGGAGGTCACAGGAGCTCTGCACTCCTCCCCACGTACCTCTCCCTGTCCATCTGTCCATCAGGTGCTCACCCAGCTCCTCTTTGATCTCCTTCACACCAAACCAGCACACCTAAGTTTTCCCTGGGATCTGTGAGCATCCTGGAAAATGAAGTAAACTCAAGGCGGGGTCCTAGGGAACCCCTCCATCCCTGCCCCATACGCCGTGTACAGCTTCAACAGCCCAGGTAAAACGAGTTGGGGCTTAGAGTGGGCACTGGGAGTCGGGAGCAGTCATGTGGGACTGAGCCCTAAGTCTGTGAGATCTGAAGCCGTCAGGACTGTCAGAATGGGTGTGCCCACTGCAGAATCTGCAGCTTTGCCTGTTTGCTGGAGAGAAATCCTTACATGTTACATGGTGACCAGAAGTCACAGAAATAGTCTATACTGCAAGAACACAGTAGGAGAAACTGAGTTGATTTTTCCTCTATCCTCAGACCTTAATGGACTTAGACCTTTATTTATCCTCTCTACTTGATTTATCGTCTGTCAAGCAGCGATTGAAAGAATGAGAATTCATGCATTTGTACCTCTCCCGCCTCCAGGTCGCCTGTTTATATTTCGTGATTTTACATAGACTTGGTGTACTTTTCATTATTTGTAATATTTATTTCATTCTGCATGTACAGCTATCAGATGGAGATGTTCTGTGAGCCAAGGAAATTGGGCCATACCATCTAACCAAATTGCACCGCGTCTTCCCGTGCAACTACCCTGAGATGGAAGTGCACCAGTAAGAGAAAGCTCTGGTGACAGAGGGACGGATCTCAGCCTTCCCAATGGCATCCAGAAAGTTTTCCTGACACAGCATCATGATGGCGAGAATGACAGATACGGTAAATGATTGTATGTCAGAGGCATTATCAGAAATGCTTAGTGTCTAGATCTGCTACTTATTTTAAGTACATAGGTATTTAATTTTTTTTTAATTTTATTTGAAAAGGAGAGACATGCAGAGAGAGACAGAGACTGGCAGAAAGAGCTCTTACATCCACTGGTTCACTCTCCAAATGCCCGCAACAGCTAAGCCTGGGCCAGGCTACAGCCAGGAGCCCGGAATTCACTCAGAGTCTCCCACATGAATGGCAGCGACCCAAGTACTGGAGCCTTCACCTCTGCCACCCAGGCTGTGAGAGGCGGGAAGTCAGAGCAGAAGCAGAGCTGAGACTCCACTATGGACGTGAGTCCTAACTGCTGACCAGACGCCTGCCCTGCTACCGTGTTTAGATCATTAAATAGTTTCAATGCTCACTGCCAATTCTTTCAGCCTGATTTTTCTCATTTTGTTACATTTTGTTCTTTTGAATAAGAGCTCAAATATGTATTTCCAGAGTTCTTGTGTGACCAGATAAATGATTTGATTTTTATTTCCTTTTGTCTGATTCCTATGCAATTTATCCTTAGCTTTTTTGTTTTGTTTTGTTTTTTGACAGGCAGAGTGGACAGTGAGAGAGAAAGAGACAGAGAGAAAGGTCTTCCTTTGCCGTTGGTTCACCCTCCAATGGCCGCCACGGCCAGCATGCTGCAGCTGGCACACCGCGCTGATCCGAAGCCAGGAGCCAGGTGCTTCTCCTGGTCTCCCATGGGGTGCAGGGCCCAAGCACTTGGGCCATCCTCCACTGCACTCCCGGGCCACAGCAGAGAACTGGCCTGGAAGAGGGGCAACCAGGACAGAATCTGGCTCCCCGACCGGGACTAGAACCCGGGGTGCCGGCGCTGCAGGCGGAGGATTAGCCTAGTGAGCCGCAGCGCCGGCCCTTTGCTTTTTAATTTCAGACTGTTATTTCCCAGGTGTTATTTTTTCCTGTATTTGTTTCTGTTCCTCTTTCCAAGCTCTTATTTACCTTCTCTGAGGAGCGTTTTCTTGGGGTATTTCTTGCAATGTATTTTCAGTTCCACTCATTCGCCTCTCTGAAGACATCGATTTTGTACGGCTTGTGCCTCCTCTGCCTTCCACAAAGAACACTTCCCCTAAACTCCTTTAAACCCCACTCTTCTCCACCTTATCTCAGGTTTGGTCTTCACCTCCCTGCTTGCCGTTTAAGCCACGTCAATCTTGTTTTGACATCTCCTTGATCTTCCCCTTCTGTCTTTCCCTGAGCCCCTTCGGCCCCCTCCTCACCACCCCCTGCTCCTGAGTTTCCGTGGCTCCCTTAGCTGTGCTCAGTCCAGCAACGGCCACTGCCTTTGACTGGTTCGCAGTCACGGGGAGGCTTGCTCAGGGCACAGTCCCCTGCACCTGTGTGTGCAGCCTGCCTTGGATTTCGTACGTTCTCTACGGCTCGCTTGGGTAATTGTGCCCCTGAGACTCACACAGGTGCTTTTTTGGTTGTTTCTCATCCTTGAAGGATCCTCTCAAGGCCACGCATTCGCTGAGGGGCAGCATGGTGGGCGCCAGTATGATCAGAGACAAGGAGAAAAGATTATCGCCGACTGCTGGGCTGTCCACCCTCCACACTGACTCTGCCTGAGCCAGTGGGGCATTCGCCTGGCTCACAGAGATGCCCAGTGGCTAAAGGTCTTCCTGGTGTTGACACAATTGTTTTTTTCTGCCGATGAGCCCAGCCCCTCTTCCACTGGGCCACCCCCACAAATGTCTGCGTAGCTGAGGCCCTGCCATGTTGCACAACACGCCCAAGGATGCTCCCCCAGACACCATCTTGGCAAGGCTGGTGTTTCTGGTTGGGCCCCTGGACGCTGCAGAACCTGGTCCACTGCCCGGCACCTGCATCCACCCTACATTCTCCTGCTGCTGGTCGGCAGGGGCGCCGATGTCCACCCCCCAAGCAACGAGCCCCTCTCTGGAAATCCACTCATTGCACAACCACAGGGCCCTGTGGGAGGGGTCTCCAGCCTCCCGGTTTTCCTGACAAGCCCCTTCTGTCCTGGTTCAGGCACAAAATGTCCCCCAGAAGTGAGAAGGCAGCGAATCTCTGCTCTCCGAACACCCCGTGGCATCACCGTGGTTCCCACTCACGCCTGGCTGCAAACAGGGGCTCCCCTGTGGGCCCTGGGCCCCTGACGTTCACCCCAGCTGCCAAACTCCACTCAGCGGCTGCTCGGGCCCCACGCGGTGTTAGGAGAGGCCTGGAGACACAGCCACTGCTGGGTGCCGTGTGGATTAGCGAGCGGACAGATGGTCTCCACCCTGGAAACCCTCGCAATACGCTCAGCTCAGCGAGCACAGAGACGAGACATCCTGGGCGGGCCAGGGTCTCCGCTGAGCCCGGCTGCATGGGGCGCTAGCGGCCAGATCCTCAAGGATGCGATGGCACTCCTCACCGCCGTCTGCACGCTGCTGGGGCTGGAGGCCGAGACGCCTCTTCCCTCCGACAGTGAGATGAACTTTCGAGGGGCAAAGCCAATGGGGAAAGGAAAGATGAGGTGCAGGGACCTCAGGGGAGCAGGCTCCTCGCATGACACACCGGGACAACGCACAGGCTCCCGACCCGTGCCCTGGACCCACAGGCCCAGAGCAGACTGCAGATGCGCTGTAGCCCCGGCAGCTGGGGCTTGGCTGGCGAAGGGGGCACCCGGGCGGAGACGCAGCCTGGGTCCAGCCCCAGCCACTTACTCCCCAGCATCCCGACAAACAGCTAAACACCACCAGCCGGAAGGGGCAGGAGGGGGCGGTGCCTGGAAGGGCCTGAGTGGGGCGAGCCGAGTGGTAGCTGCGCTAACGTCCGGGAGCCTCTTCAGTGGGCTTAAGGCACAGCCAGTGACAGCATACGGAGCGGCGATTTCCAGTCTGCAGAAGCGTGGCTGGGCTGGGCTGCTGGCAGGCAGCTCCTGGGCGAGAGAGTGGAGAAAGCACGGCCGACTCAGCAACCAGACGCCGCTTAGCCGTGGTGGAGCTGAGCCGAAGTTCCAGGGCCAAGGACGGAAGGACCTGCAAGGCACAAAACCGGAGTCGGACCAAGTCCAACAGGCGGCCGGGACCAGGGAGGCTGATGGGCAGCCTGGAGGTAGGGGTGAGGGTGGGAGGGATCCAGGTGACACAGAAGAGGACAGCCAGCTTTTCTGTGATTTGGGAGCAGGACAGCACAGCGCGACTTGCAAGAGCCGGAGAGGGCCCAGGACGCAGGCAGACGTGGGGGCCTAACCCGCTGGTTAGAGGACTGGGGAAAAGCAGACGTGGGCACTTCCCACGGGGCTCCCCAGCATGGATTGTTAGGGCCGTGCCATCAATCTGTGCTCCGCGAGGGGGTGTGGGTGACATCACACACAAAGCCCTTAGAGCGGCCCCAGCATAAACCGTGGCCTGTAGTTAGTAAAAACACACCAGTGTGGTTCCTCGGCCGTGGGTTCGACAAACGCACCACAGTCTCGGCGGCACTCAGAGGGCGGCCAGGGCAGGGAGACGAACAGGAAGTGTGTTAAGAAACGTCTACCCACTCGAGAAAGTGACCAAGAGCAGCCTCCGAGGAGCCAAGAGCACCCGGCTGACCACGAGCCGCCCGCCCCTCACCCCACCGGGCTGTGTGCAGACACAAGCAGCCCCCTCAGCTGGTGGCCCTGGACCCAGCACTGCAGGATGAGCTTGCTTCTCCCCTGTCCCGGGTTCGAGAACCCGCACCAGATGGGCGGGCTCTCCCCTAGGGCTGAGTGGGTGCCTGTCCCCCGCCTGATGAAGGGCTTCGTTTTCCTGTTGTATACCTCGCTGTTGGGGAGACAGTGCACGCGTGAGTGGCATCTTGTTTCCATGTGCAAAGAATACGAGCTTTGCCTGTGCTCACCTGGGATTGCTCCTGCCAATCACCCTGTGAGGACTCTATCTTGCTGTTGAACTTGTCATTAAATAGGCATTCAGTAAAATCTCCAAAACTTTCACAGCGACAGTGCTGCAGTCAACTCCCAAATGCACACCCGGAAGACCCAGCGGAGCCCTGATCTGGCGAAAATAATCAAAGATAAACAAGAAACCTGTCTCACATGGCTGGTAATTTTCCTTCAGTGTCTCAGAGCTAGGCTACGGTTACGTGGAAATTCCTGGATTTCTTTTTCCTGCTCCTGAGTTTAATTTTCTGAACATGTCCGGTTCGGTCGACCCGCCGAGTTATGGTGAGCAAACCCAGGGCAGAGGGGAAGTCGGGAGTTTTACATTAAGATCCTCCTGTGCCTCGAAGTGGGTGGGGAGACAAAAGCCTTGAGTGACGTGCGGGAAACAGGGGCAGCTGGGGATGCCCAGCAGTGTGTCCCAGCAGTCCTGTGCACCCACGTCTGGTGGCTTAGAGCCAGCAGACAGCTCTGCACGTTCCAGGGAGCCAGCACGGGCGGGCTCGGGCTCGGGCCTCCTCCGGGTTGCAGTCTCCCGACCTGCCCTGCTCATCTGCAATGGTGTTAAGCCTGGATGCTCTTTCAGACAGGCTCTGTCCTCTAAGGAACAGAGCTACGAGCGGCCTCTGCACGACTCGCCCGGCACCCACGGGGCGTCCGTGACCCTGCTCTGCCTGCAGAGTCCCCTCCACCCTGCTCCCTGCTCGCTGGCTGGATGAGGCCCTCCTGTGGTCTGCAGAGTCCCCTCCACCCTGCTCCCTGCTCGCTGGCTGGATGAGGCCCTGCTGTGGTCTGCAGGGTGTTAGTCTCCCCGCAGAGCGAACTGCAGAGTTCCTGACAATCGGAACGTAACTTGCTGAGCAGGAGGATGAGACGTGGATGTGGTCTGAGTGCCCGTGTCACCACCCCCGGAGGTGATGCTGCCAGCAGGTACTGGGAGGTGAGCAGGTCATCGGGTGGGGGTCAGTATCCTACAACAGGACCCCAGAGAGCTTCCCACCTCCTTCCCCACGTGACGAGCAGGGGAAGTCGGCAGTCAGCAGCCGAGGGGGGCCCTCACCAGAGCCCAGGCGCGCTGGCTCCCTGCCCATGAACTTCCAGCACACGGAACACTGAGAGCTGACTGCGGTGCGGGCTCACAGCCACGTGCCAAGAGCCGCTCCCACATTTCTCACGCTGATTTTCCTATTCTGTTTTAGCAATTATGCATGTAGCTACAAGGCCTGAGGAACGCCCTCCCCCAACCCCAGACGTCCGTGTCCTAATCCCCAGGGTCTACGAATATCAGGCTTCAAAGCGAATGGAATTAAGCTTGTCAGCTGACTCTGAGTAGGGAAATCCCCTGGGCTCTGGGTCCCATCGCAAGGGCCCCTAAACGCGGAAGGGAGGGGCCCAAGAGGTCAGAGAAGTTCTTGGTGGGGGTTCGGCCTCTGCTGCTGGCCATGCACCCAGGGAGGCCTCCAGAAGCTGGGGAGGCAAGGACGTGCCCCCCCACCCCCCCGGAGCCTGCAAAGGGAAGGCAGGCAGCCCCGGGGAGGTCTTGGCTTTGGCACAGAAAGACCCGGACCAGAGTCCGATCTACAGGACGGCTAGATGGTAAGTGTGAGTTGTGTTAGGTCACAGCGCTTGTGAGGATTCATTATGGCAGCGACAGGAAGCCCACACAGGACGGTCATCACCGCAGGGTGGCCGAGGCCACTTGAGATGCCAGGTCCCCTGTCAAAGTGCCGGGTTCACGGGCTGGCCCTCTCTCCACTTCCGCTCCAGTTGATGTGTCCCCTGGAGGGCAGCAGGTGGCAGCTCGGCTAGTGCGGTCCCTCCCACCCACCTGGGAGACCCAGACTGTTCCTGGCTCCAGGCTTTGTCCAGGCCCAGTCTCAGCTGTTGTGGGTATTTGGGAGTGAACCAGTGGGTGGGAGATCTTTCTCTGTCTGCTTTCTCTGTCTTTCAAATAAACTTAAATAAAATAAGAGAAAAAAATTTTTTCAAAAAAAGGCCACTTTCGTAACACACTTTCTGAGCAATCACTATGTTCCAGGTCTCCGTGAATTTTCTATCCAGCAGCAGTTCTAGGAGGAAGCACCATTATCACCCTATTTTCGAGATGGAGAGACTGAGTCTATTGGTGGGCGTGGCTTGTGGAGTGCACCTGCTTCCCACAGGGGAGGGGTCCATTAGCCAGAGGCCCTGGCTCCCACAGCTCTCGTTCGGCGTGGGACCCGCCGTGGGGCCTGGTTCTCCAGAGGCCCCAAGCTCGCACAGGTCCTCTTCCAAGTCAGCCCTGATTCTACCCTGGCTCAGCACATGCTCGCTGGTCAGCCATTGGCACACTGGGGCCCAGTGCCCGCTCTGCCGGGAGACCACAGTCCACCTGCACTTCCTGTGCCTGCCCTGAAGGCCAGGCCAAGGTCAAGTCTGCGCAGACAGCTCGGAGAGGGAGGCCTGAGGCCCAAGTCCCTCCAGAGAGCTGTACTTCTGCCCTCGCAGGAACCTGGTGCTGGGTAACCTGCTCGTCTCCTGACAGAGGCACCCAGTGACGAAACTGCTAACGTTTCTTAAAAAGAGAGAATGTGACATCGCACTACTTTTGTCCTTAATGTTTTATTTTCCTGTGAAATGGCATCCCATGTGGGCGCTGGTTCAAGACCCGGATGCTCCACTTCCTGTCCGACTCTCTGCTATGGCCCAGGAAAGCAGTGGAGGATGGCCCAAGTGCTTGGGCCCTGCACCCACATGGGAGACCTGGAAGGAAGTCCCGGCTCCTGGCTTCGGATCGGCACAGCTCCGGCTGTTGCAGCCATCTGGGGAGTGAACCATCAGATGGAAGACCCTCCCTCTCTCGCTCTCTCTGCCTCTCCTCTCTCCGTGTAACTCTGACTTTCAAATAAATAAATAAATCTTAAAAAAAAAAAAGTGAAATTAGAAAAGAAAAATAAAATCCAAATAAAAACCAAAATTCCCTCTAGAGTCTCTCCAGAGTCTCCTTTGCTGTGAATTCTGAGCTTCTCTAGAGAATCATCACCTAAGACTCATCGAAGAAAGACGAAAGCACATCCCCCTCCCCCCCATGGGAAAGGGCTTCCATTCCAACCATAAACAAACACGCTCTCCCCTCTGGACAGACGTCACGCGCTGCCGGCTACTGCAGCAGGAAGGGGGCCGAGGCAGGAGGAGGACGGACGGTGGCCACGCAGGCACCTGGGAAAAGGCACGTCGCCTGCAGTGCCCATCTGCTGTGACTGAGGGAACAGGGCCTTGAATGTCAATGACACCCGATGCGGCGAACCCAGCAGACACCCCCTGGGAGCCTGCCGAGCCCCAGCCCCCGCGCAGGCAGAGGACGGACACAGAGACAGCTCCGCCCTCCAGGAGCCCCCACCAGCAGGGAGGCAGCACAGAGTGCACTCCAAGCAGAGGCAGAGCACGGGGACCCGCGGCTGCTGTTCATTATGTTAAGAGGTTAAACGAGAGCACCATATGGTCATCTATCCGCACGTCCTCTTCTGTGGCCAGGGAGTAGAATGAAATGTTCCAAATTAATAGCATCTATTAGACACATCCAGCATCCCACTTCATAACAAATCACTGCCCACTTCCAACAGAGTAGAAGTGGCCAAATGGCCACCAGCTCCTCCCATCTCCTCTCAGTGTGGCTTTGCCCCTGGTCCCACTAAGTGGCTGGGTCACTGTCCCCACCGTGTGAACACAGGCCAGCCTCGTGACATGTCTTGGCAATGGAGTGCGGTGACCCCAGAGGCCTGGCAGGGTCTGCTCATGCCCCCACGGGCACCGTGTGAAGATGTGGGGCTGGCCCACGGCTGCGCGCCAGGCCACGTGTGGAGGAGCCGAGCTGCCCCCAGCTGCCGGCTCCCGGGTGACTGAGGCCCACTGAGGCCACTCTGCCTGGCCCCGGCTGCAGCCGCCAGAGGGACGCTGTGGGGGAGCAAGAAAGACGAGCTCAGGCCACATGCTGACCCACGCACAGTGCACAAGCAAGGTCACCCGGCTCTGAGCCCAAGGGGGCGGGGCGCGTTCTGTGCACTTGTTTGCTGGCTCCGTGCATCAGAGCACGCGTGCCAGGTAGCTTAAGCACAGAAGTCTGGGAGGCCGCAGTTCTGGGCGCTAGAAGACTAGCATCAAAGCGGACAGGTGCCTCTCCGGGGGGCTGGGAGGGAGGGTCTGGGGTCCCAGGTGTCCCAGGCTCACCTGTTGAAGGCGGGGCTCCCATCAGATCCCCTTACCATGCAGACAGCAGCCATGCTGAGCAGCAGCCTCATTTTGCTCTGGTTGCTTCTATCTGCAGATACAATCACGTGCTGAGGCACCGGGCGCTGGGCGTCGGCACAGCCACCGTCCAGCCCTCACACACAGTCAGCTTTTGTCTGAAGGTCCCGGCTGACATAGCAAGGCCAGGACAAGAAACATGTTTAAACACTGGAAGAGGAGATGGTGGTTATTGGAAGATCACCTTGCTGTCCACGGGGAAAACCTGAGAGCATAAACTGCAACAGTGTTAAATCCTGGAACATGCCTCCAGATTCCTGCCTACAGCACTAACAGTTTCCGAAGCAGCTCTCCTTGGTGCCCGTAACAGCCAGTTGAGAATATGACTTGAACTACCTTATTCACGAAGACCTGTAAATGAATGCTCATATTAGTTTATTAATAACACAAAACTATTTGCTTATTTATTTGAAAGGCAGAGTTACAGAGAGAAAGAGGGGGAGAGACAGAGAGAGATCTTCCATCCACTGGCTCACTCCCCAAATGGCCGCAGCCAGGACTCGAACCAGTGCCCCTGTGGGATGCCAGCACTGCAGGCTATGGCTTAACCTGCTACGCCACAGCGCCAGCCACACACAAAATATTTTACTCTAAAATGCATAAAACTCAAATATTCAACAGCGAATGTCTAAATGGTGACGTATCCATGCGATTATTGTTACATTCAACAATGCATGCATGAGAGGCCTACACATTTTAACGTATGTTACATTAATATCTATAATTTAATGCCCACACATTTTAATATAACAATTTATCAATAGTAGTATAGTACTCATCAAGCCTATAATTAATATGGTGCATGATTTTACTGCATATAAATTATACTTCAACAATAGCTTTTAAAATTCAAATTTTATCAAAAAGATAAATATTCTAAAAATAGACAACAATGAAATGCTCAAAGAAAATTTAGAAAATATTTTCATAATCTTGTGGTGAAAATAACCTGATAGAATAAATCAAAAGACATTAATCAAAAGACTAAACATTTACATTATAGAAAACATATGTTAAATGATTTGCATGTCTAAAAGCACCATCAAAAAATTTTAAAGAGCCAGCGTTGGGGGCCGGCGCCATGGTGAGTAGGTTAATCCTCCACTCTCGGCGCTGGCATCCTGTATGGGGGCCAGTTCTGGCCCCAGCTGCCCCTCTTCCAGTCCAGCTCTCTGCTATGGCCAGGGAGTGCAGTGGGGGATGGCCCAAGTGCTTGGGCCCTGCATTCCATGGGAGACCAGGAGAAGCACCTGGCTCCTGGCTTCAGACTGGCGCAGTGCCGGTCATTGCAGCCATTTGGGGAGTGAACCAACAGAAGGAAGACCTTTCTGTCTCTTCCTCTTGCTGTCTGTAACTCTACCTCGCAAATAAATAAACAAAATCTTAAAAAAAAGAAAAAAAAGAGCCAGCGCTGTGTAGCAGGTAAAACACTGCTACAGTGTCAGCATCTCATATGGGCGCCGGTTCGAGTCCCGGCTGCTCCACTTTCGATCCAGCTCTCTGCTAACAGCCTAGGCAAAGCTGCAGAAGGTGGCCCAAGTACTTGGGCCCTTGCACCCAGGCGGGAGATAAGGATGATGCTCCTGGCCCTGCCCAGCCCTGACTGTTGTGGCAATTTGGGGAGTGAACCAGTAGATGGGAGATTTCCACTCTCTCTGTCTCTCCCTTTCTATATGTAACTCTGACTTTCAAATTAATCAATCAGTCTATTTTTTTATAAACTTATGAAAACGACCAACTTGGAAATGCTACAACATATATTTGGCAAACAACGGGATCCCTTCAAAAACACTGGGGCATGGTGTGAAGTGAGTAGAGAAAACCTCTTAGCTCCACGGGGGCTTAGGAGACTCAAGTACAGGGAAGGCAGTGATGTTAGATCCACGGGGATGCTGAGGCTCTAGGGGCTGGGGAGACAGCAGGAGCGGCCGGGAGGAGGCTCCTGCGCTAGGGCTCACCACCCAGCCACACAGGGTAGAAGCCGTAGGTCACATCCTGCTCTGTGGCCCAGCAGCACATGGGACAGGAGCCTTGGCCCGTCGACTCCTGTCTCCTCCTCCCCAGATCAGAGTGAGGATGAGGAGAAGGAGGAAGGGTGCCAACAGCTGTCTCTCTGGGGGATGCTTGAGTCCGCCCGGCTGTTGGCATCAACTATGTGGAGATGAGCACGCAGAATGCCTCTGTCTGCTAAGACCCTTAAAAATGATAACAAAGCCACGGCGTGTTCGCACCAACTATTTTAGATAGAAGTGTCTGTATTTTCCAAAACAGACCAAGAAGAAAAGAGTGAAAATTGAGTCCATTTGCATATCTCTTTCCTGTCTGGCTTGACAGCCAGGTGGGAGTCTAGCCCTCGCCTGTGAGCTGTGTCCTGTCGGGTGGGAATCGGGCCTTGTGCACAGATGTGGTCACAGAAGAGAAGAGTGAGCGGAGGCCTTTGTGGACGGCGGGGATCCCCTTCCAGAGGGCAGCAAGGCTCCAGGACATTGCAGGAACTTCAGGGCCACGCCAGGGGGACCAGAGAGTCCACCCGCGCGCTCTCCCCCTTCGCTGCTCTCAGCCTCATCGCTGCATCGTTGATTGTAGAAGGATTTTCCCCCACACAGCCGCGGGCCTCGGTCCACATCGGAAAAGGCTGGGACTCTCAAGCTGACACGTCCCAGCCCACGGTGCTAAGTCAGCTCTGCTCTGAGTCGCCACGCAGCACATGAGCGTGGCGCGTTCCAGCCGGGGAAGCTGCCGGGCGTGCGGAGGCCGGCATGAACCTTCCCAAACTCCAGTTTTCACTTGAAAGCTCGAATTTGATCACCGGCAATGCGTGCTGTCAGCTGCTCTCCTTGGAGTGACAGCTCGCTCCGTTCATTTTTGAGAAAATGTCCAACAAACACCCAGGGCTGAATAGCCACGGTGCACCCGTCACTCATTCATTCAAGTAAAAATGATATTTCGAGGAAGACGTTCATTCAGCTCCCAACAGAAACAATCACACAGGCGCCTCTCCCGGTGAGGAGTCGCACACCAGGGTGTGCGGTGCAGCAACGCCCAGGGCACCACGAAGCGGCGCCACCGGCAGACACAAGGGTCAAGTTTAAGTTTGTTAAGGACATGTTTAAGTATCCTTATTTTTTTTAAGATTTATTTATTTATTTCAAAGTCAGAGAGACAGGGAGAGACAGAGAAAGAGAGGTCGGCTGGCGCCACAGCTCAATAGGCTAATCCTCTGCCTGTGGCGCCAGCACACCCGGGTTCTAGTCCCAGTTGGGGCACTAGATTCTGTCCCGGTTGCCCCTCTTCCAGGCCAGCTCTCTGCTATGGCCCAGGAGTGCAGTGGAGGATGGCCCAAGTGCTTGGGCCCTGCACCCATGGGAGACCAGGAGAAGCACCTGGCTCCTGCCATCAGATTAGCGTGGTGCACCAGACATGGTGGCCATTGGAGGGTGAACCCATGGCAAAGGAAGACCTTTCTCTGTCTCTCTCTCTCACTGTCCACTCTGCCTGTAGAAAGAAAGAAAGAGAGAGAGAGAGAGAGAGAGAGAGAGAGAGGAAGAGAGAGAGAGAAAGACAGAGGGAAAGAGAGAAAGAAAGATGTTCCATCTGTTGGTTCACTCCCTAAATGGCCAAAACAGCCAGGGCTGGGCCAGGCCTACCTAAGCCAAGAGCCAGGAGCTTCACCTAGGCCTCCCTTGTGGGTGCAGGGGCCCAAGCACTCGGGCCGTCTTCCACTGCTTTCCCAGGTGCATTAGCAGGAAGCTGGAGCAGAAGAGGGGCAGTCGGAACTTGAACCAGAGCTCCCATGGGACGCTGGCATTGCAGGCGGCTGCTTAGCCCACTAGGCCACAGCACCAGCCCTTCGAGTGTCCTTCTAACTCTGGCTTTGTTTCAGAACCGTGAGCACTTAGCCTGCTGCCATGGCTGGATTCCTGCAAAGCTGCACAGAGGGAAGGGCGTGTCCGCGTCCTTGTGGAAGGAGTCTGGCGTCCGGTCTCAGGGCTCTGTTTCTCCAAGCAGAAACGGAAGTTTGTTCAGTGAGACGTGTTTGAGGAAATTCGTCTCAATGTTGTTGGAAACAGGAGCAAATGCAGGATACCATGACTGCGAGGGGATGCTGCTTAGTTGGAGGCTGGGCACCCACGTGATGGAACGCCAGAGTCAGACGTGAGGCAGGAACGGAGTCCTGGGGTGTGTCAGGAACTCAATCAGGAGCAACACCCGTGCAGGTGGGAGAGGGCAGAGAGCAGGCCCTGGAGGCGGCACTGTGGTGCAGCGGGTAAGGCCACCCTCTGCAGCGCTGGCACCTCATGTGGGTGCCAGTTCGAGTCCCAGCTGTTCCACTTCCTATCCAGCTCCCTGCTATGGCCTGGGAAAGCAGAAGATGGCCCAAGTCCTTGGGCCCCTGCACCCACGTGGGAGACCCAGAAGAAGCTCCTGGCTCCTGGCTTTGGCCTGGGCAGCCCTGGCTGGTGCAGCAATCTGGGAAGTGAACCCGCAGATGGAAGACCTCTCTCTCTCTGTCTCTCTCTCTCTCTCTCTCCCCCTCTGACTTTCAAATAAACAAATCTGGAAAAAATAAGATAAAACAGGCCCCAGAGATGGCCTCTGCTCCCTGTCACCGGCCAGTCACTGCAGGGCTGTACCTGGGCAGGGTCTCCGGACGGCACACCAGCCCCTGGGTTGGGTTCCACTACCAGCTCCGGGAAGGGCAATGGGTGCTGTTGTTAGAAGCGACCGTGGGCAGCAAGAGACAGCACCCAGGCATGCTCCCGAAGGAGGGGAGACAATCCTCTAACATCTGATAAAGACAATGTCTGTAAGTGAAGGTAACAGTGTAGCCCATTTTCTGAACAGAGAGAGAGTTTTCTCAGGCCTTGAAAGGTGAACCATACACTGTTCGTGGTGCTGAGCCCCAGGGTGGCATCAGGGGAACTGTCTTCTTTAACAGTTTCTGGACTCTTCCATGAGTGTTTAAATGATTGCATGTTGCTTTTGTAGCCATACAAGCACTTCCAGCCTAAACAAGCGAGCGTGATGGAGATGCTGCGTCCATCACAGTGCAGGGACAGACGGGCCTGTGCCCATCAGCAGCCCAAATCCACCTCTCTGAGAGAGGAAACCCCAACCAGAGGCAAAGGAGCTCAGGTCACCCACAAGGCACCTGTGCCCCAGGACAGGAATCTTGTTTGTGCTGCCCACTGCCCGGAGCGGGGCGGTGCCCACGAGGAAGAAGGCTGGTGGCAAGGACAAGGGGAGGCAGAGGGGAGAACATTCTGAAAGGGGGGCAGAGCTCAGGCGGAGCCCAGAGACAGCAAAGCGGCCGGTTCCGGCAGCAGAGGTGAGGCGTCCTGCTGCCCGGGGGAGGAGAGAGCGGGACGAGTGGGGCTGGGCAGCGGGGAGTCTGCAGGGCCATCCCGGGCAGGACAAGCAGCGAGGAAGGGACCTCTGTGGGGCTGAGGAGAGTGATCTGGTAATTCCAGATGCAAGCTGCGCCCCAGCAAAGTCAGCCCAGCAGGGCCATTGTCTGAGCCACAGAGGAGTGAGGGAGCAAGTGCTAGAATTAGCTAATGGGCTTCAAGACAGAACCGAGCCCTTAGGACAATTTTTTTAAAGATTTTTTTATTTACCTATTTGAGAGGCAGAGTTACAGTCAGAGAGAGGGAGAGAGAGAGAGAGAGGTCTTCCACCCACTGGTTCACTCCACAAATGACCAAAATCACTGGAGCTGGGCCGATCCAAAGCCAGGAGCCAGAAGCTTCTTCTAGGTCCCCCACGTGGGTGCAGGGACCCAAGCACCTGGGCCATTGTCCGCTGCTTTCCCAGGCCACAGCAGAGAGCTGGATCGGAAGGGGAGCATCCGGGGCTTGAACCAGTGCCCATAAGGAATGCCGGCACTGCAGGCAGAGGCTTAGCCTACTGCACCACTGCGCTGGCCCCAGGATAAGTCCTGCAGCTGTGGACGGGACACTGATGCGCTTCTCCATTCTGTGCCCAGTTACAGCTGCTGCATATTGGACGCTCAGAGAGGGTTCCTTCCACTGCAGCTAATTCTCTCGGCCACAAAGCACATGTTTAGTGAGCACCTGCCACGTGCCGGGCTGGTGTTTGTGCACAAAATATGATGCAGCTTCTCCTTTCGGGCCTATGACAACGGCCACGGAGGCCATCAGAGAGAACTCACCCGGCATGCCAAGAGGCTGAGAGGCGGAGTCCTGGGCTTCTTGGGAGGCTCCCAGCTTCATGTTATTTAACCCTGGAAACACAGAGAACTCACTTTTGCCGAGTTGTTTCTCGAGTGACTCGTGCCGGGAAGAGTAGGACCCATGTCTCGGGCTGCAGCGTGAGCAGGCTCGCTGCTGCGAGGAGGGGCTGTCGATGGCAGGGTCCCCCGCCCACCAGTGTGGCACCAGCAGGGAGGCCGAGCCAGGCCGGGGATGCTCCCCCCGAGAGGAAGGGCCTGGGAAGAGGCCTTTCCAGGGAGAGGGCACAGAGCAGACTCCATGGCCGCCAGCTGCGAACTCTGCACGGGAGCACCCACGGCTCCCGGAGCGCACACCCCAGCCCCCAGCCTCACACGGGCTCCTACTCTGGGGCCACGCGAGAACGGTCCCCGGTCTTGGGGAGCACAGACATCCAGGAAGTCCAAGACCCACAGAGCCGACGCGCGCCGCCCCGGTGGGTGCTGCCCGTGCGTGGCGGAGGGCTGCAGAGGCGGCAGGGTAAGGACTGGAGTGTGCAGTCTGGAGCCCGGCATTTCAGTTGCGCCGTGGACCAGCGGGCACAACAACGAGCCAAGGCAGATGCTGCCGTGGGAATTCCCGAAGCAAGAGGCGGGTTTCCCTGTTTTTGAGCATGAAATCCTTGCAGCCGGCCCCTGAGAGAGTGCGATCATGCACTCGGGTGGCCCCCCCTCCCCCACACTCCATCTGAAAGCCTGGGAAGGACGCATTTTCCTAACACGGTGTTTCCCTCCTGTGACCCCCAGATCAGAAGCCCCCCGTGACTCTGCATTTAGAGTTTTTCCTAAAATCCATGCGACTGAGAAACACTCTCGGAAGAACACGGGGGAGGATTGCCTTGGGGGGGGGGGGGGCGGCTCTGCTGAGAAAGGACTGGGAGCGGCTCAGACACTGGTTCTCTTAGAGCCCCTGCAGTGACCTCTTGGGGCCCGGGGCAGACTGGGCCTCAGGCAGGCGGGACAGGATCTAGACCCTGGCATCCTGTGAGTCTCCAGGGTTGCTTCCCTCCAAAGAGGGTGACATTTACGGGGCGGGTGGGGGGGAAGGGCTTGCCAAATAGAGGACCTGTAAGGGGACAGAGAGGATCCGAGGGGAGCCTGGTCACCATGCAGGGGGAGACCAATGGGCGAAGCAACTCCACAAGGGCCTGTGGGCAGGAGCTGGACCCCAGGGAAGGGGACGTCCCCCCCTGGCTGTGGGTCCCAGGAGCAGAGGAAGGGCTAGTGAGTAGGAGTCCCTGGGGTGGCCCTGGGCTCAGTAACGGGGGCTCCCTTGGGTAGATGGTGGCACACGGAGCTGAGACATTGGCCTGCTCAGCAATCCTAACCCCCCTGGTTCTCCTGCGTCCTCGCTCCATGCTTGGTCTCTGTGGCCATGGAGGAGGAGAAGGAGTGTTGAGGTGCCGTTATGTGCTGGTCCCCACGCTGGGCACACAGGTGACCAACGCAGACACTGCAGCCCTGTTGGCACGAGCGGTGCAGCGAGGTCCAGAGCAAACAGCACCCTCGGGTCCAACCCGACCGCACCTGCTCTTGTCAGGGGCTTTGTAGCACGCAGCACGCTCATCTATGGCTGAAGGCTGGGCTGCTCCCAACTACACTGGCTGGCTGGGTAGTTGCCGTGGGGACCGTGTGGCATTCCTAAGGCGTCCATGGTTGGGACGAGCTTGCCAGGCCATGCCGAGGTGAGAACAGGTGCTGCTCCCAGATGGTATCCAAGTGCCACTTCCCTCTGAGGGGCCTTGGGATGAGGTGCCCACCATGACTCTTGTCACAAGCAAGTGTCTAACGAATCATCTCTTGATGGTGGTGATGAGAGGAGACCTTGTAGGATGCTCCCTAGAGCAACCCTGCAGAGGGGATGCCAAGCCCGGCAGGGAGGGGCTGCTGCGGGAAATCCCACCTCGCCCCTCACTGCCTGCCTGTCCTGGGAAGAAGCCGGCAGTGGCGGTGCGGAGTGGGGGAAAGGCAGAAAACAGGCAGCATGGCCATGGTGACTTGGAGGTCCCCAGGGATCCTGGTGGCAGAATTGCCCACCTGAAGTCCAGAAAAGAGGTCTGGGCTAAAGGCACTGTCAATCAGCCTGCATCCAGGACAGGCGGAGAGAAGCCCCACAGAAGACCTGCAGAGGAGCTGGAAGGGGGTGTGGCTCCCTGGAGGCCCCAGGAAGAGCATGGCCCACAAAGGGAGGGGGAGCCCCGGCCCTGCTGGTGAAGCCAGGAGAGCCGCGTGGACGCAACAGAAGAGGGCCTGCCGTCGCCTAGGCAGTGAGACAGCTCCTGGCTCGAGCAGGATAAGCTGCACTTGATCTCAGCCGCGTGGGAGGAGAGGAGGCGCAGGTCAGGTGTGGTTTGGCTCTGAAGCGGAGGAAGTGGCAGGACCTCTTGGCAAGGGGTTCCCTCTGCTCACGGCGGGTGTGGTCCAGCAGTGGACCACATCTCCTGCCTCCCCTAGGAGCTGAGAGGGCAGTGATGGGGCTGGCCAGAGACCCCCCTGCTTTCCTGTCCCAGGAACCCTGCAGCTTCTGGGAGTGGATCCGAATCAGCCACAGAAACTGTAGAGCAGAGGACAGTGGGCATCTCATTGTCCCAGTGCTGTTTCCATACTGGGGGAGCTGAGACGACCTGGGGGTCATTCCACAGGCACAAAGAGAGTGGATGTGCAAGAGGAGGCGGTGGCACAGCCTTGAGGACCCTGGGACAACACCGACCATGTGAGCCCACAGGACTCTGAAGGTCATGTCCAAACCCAAGTGATGGCAGCCGCTTGGAGGTGGCCTGGCCTTGAGAAAAATCCTCAGCTCTCCCAGGACCCTCCCCAACTTCATCTGTTAACTCGAGGTCATCATATCCTGGTCATAGCTTCATGGTGACAGTTAGGTGGGGTGACGATGGCCAAGTGCCAAGAAGGCACTGGCCCGTGGCAGGTGCACAGTGCAAGCTAAATGCTTCTCCCACCTCCATGTGTGTTTCTGGCAGAGTTTGTCTTTCTTCTTTCACCAGCTAAGATTTAAAGGCTGCAAACCCAAAGACAGTACATGAACAACAACATTGAGGTGGGAACGGCTCGCCCTTCTCCTAAGGTGATGCTGTCACTGAGTCCCTTCGTGGGGTTTTGTCGGCAGTCATTCTGGTGATGGAATTCTTTAATGATGCAGAGAGCAACAACAACAATAAGAAGGGAAAATGCACCTCGTATTTAAAATACAAATGGAATAAGCCTTTTTCTCAGGTTGTTCAATTCTTGTTTCAATGTTTCTTTTAATTAGTCCAAACTCCAGCTAGTGAAGTTTCCAGAGGAAAAAATTAAAGCTAGCCTGCTAAGAAAAGACGTTCAGCTGCCAGCTAACAACTAAGGAGAATATTCTATTTTTTCCAGTATCTCTTAACTGTTGTGGTTTGACGAATGATTTTATTGTCAACAGATTGGTTGCAAATTTATGAACCATTTTAGCCTCTTTCTGCTGCACCAGGAATGTCTTCTGGTGAAGGAGAGTTGGAAGAAATTGTTCAAGCCAAGTCTTCGCAGGCAGCTCCCCAGCCTCCCCCAGAGAGCTCCCGGAGGACGCTGATCCCCGTGGAACTCACCAGAACAGCCCCTTGTGTCTGTGAACCGCAGCCCCGAGCTCAGGTATCTAGACATCATCATCTGAATAGTAATTAGGAGGTGAGCTCATCTGTGCCTAGTGACCTATGGTGGTGAGAGAAACGGTGCGACCACATTAGCAGAGGAGAGAAGTCAGGTTCCCTTCACAGAAACATTTCTTAAACACTTGACAGTCCGTCTTCGGGCGAAGACCCCAAAATTCTTATTATGAGCTTTCTCAGCCAAAATTCACCTCTGGCGCTGCGTAGAGGGCACAGCTGCATCCATTAGCGACCGGAGAAAAACACGCGCGTCCCGTGAGCTGATTGCGTCGTGTGCTGTGGGCAGTGATCTCTGTCCGCCGGCTCCGGGACAAGAGAGAAGGCTCACACTGTCCGCATCGCTTTGACTGCACAATGAGGTCAATGGAAACGTTTTCTCCCAGGTGTAAATGTCATCCCCTCACTTGGAGCTCACTGTACGACTGTGGAGCCAGGGAGCCTGCCCTTTCTGTCCTGCAGAGCCAAGGCTCACAGGGATGACTAGACACTTCCCGTGCAGGGCGCCCTGACTGAGCCTGCGGTGACAGCGAGGACCCAGGGAGTCCCTGAGACACCGCAAGGTAGCAAAGGCTTTTCCGCGCTCAGGACGCTTTGTCAAGCAAAAACCATCCAAAGGGAAACTCTCCACACTGGAAGCCCCTGAAAATGACTCAGTAGCATAAAGAAGGAAACGTTGCAACCTTAGCTCCTGGGTGTTAACATATGAAAAGGACTGTCCCGGCAGAACATTCAGGAAAATAGAAGTTGCTTTGCACACACCCCGTGGAGCAGCAGCAAGACCAGCAGCCCTGGTGGCAGCTCCAAACCAGCACTGCAGGGATCTTCCCACGTCCCGTGCACAGAGGTTCCTCCAGCCATTCGCCTAGCCGGCTGCCTGCAGGAAAAGCCAGTAGGAGCCGTCGTAACCCCAAACATCATTGTCAGAAATGACGAAGCTTCACAACACAGAGACTGACCAAGGTTCCTAACGGTGGATCTGCTACCAAGTAGAATTTTAGCAGAAAGATAGTCCAGTGCTTTGATGGGAAAGTTGGCTAATTTGTGTGTTTTTCTATAAAACAGCACGCTTTGCAAAGAAAATATGTACCTAACTGACAGGCAAGTCAGTGACCCTGGAAATAGTCAACATTTACCCGGTCACCGCGCCATGCTGAACACAGCGTTCATGTGTGGGAATGCAAAGAGGAGGGAGCCAGCCACAGACCCCCTGGGACAGGGTCACTGCTGTGATGATGCTGTGGCGGGGTAGTGGGAGGGCCCTGTGACAGTCTGGGAGGCTTGTTTGTGGGGCTGCAGCTCCGCAAAGCTCTGTAGAGGAGGATGTTAGCTCGGGTCTCTAAAGAAAGACCGGGTGTGAGACGGGCAGAGCGGGAGGAGGGGCACCTGAGGCAGGCAGGACAGGGCGCAGCGGACAGACACAGGTGCGTCCATGCAGATGGTCGTCTCCCTGCCGAGTCTGCGGGTACTCACGGCCCTTGTAGAAACGACGCAGTGTTTTCATAGAAGAGTGTTTGCACATCCTCCTTCAGATCATCAGCAGACACACGTGAGTGCCGTGCAGACAGCGGTTACACCGTCTCCTTTAGAGCCATCGAGAATGAGGCTGGGCTGAAACCGGGAGAGCAGAACTCCATGTGGGTGGCGGGGACACAGGTACTGGAGCCATCGCCTGCTGTCTCTCAGGCTGCACGTTAGCAGGAAGCTGGACTGGACGCAGAGGAGCCAGGACTCGAACCAGGCACTGTGATATGAGACATGAGCATCTCGGGCAGCGACTGAAGCATTCATAGGTTGTGCATAAAATTTATAAGTTTTTTTTAAAAAACAAGATTTATGTATTTGAAAGGCAGAGTTACAGAGAGAGAGAGAGAGAGAGAGAGAGAGATCTTCCAGGAACCGGTTCACTCCCCCAGATGGCTGCAACAGCTGGAGCTGGGCAGGCTGATACCAGGAGCCAGGTTCATCTGGGTCTCCCACATAAGTTCGGGGGCACAACCACTTGGGCCATCCTCCACCGCTTTCCCAGGCCATAGCAGGGAGCTGAATCGGAAGTGGAGCACTGGGACTGGGACTGGGACTGGCACCCATATGGGATGCTGGCACTTCAGTCAGTGTGAATAGTTTTAAAAGTAAAGAATGTTTAGGTCATCTTCTAAACATTCCATGATGCAATAAAAAGACCAAAATGTAATAAAACTAAAATGCATGTTTTTACAAATAGTAAAATTTAACTGTGGCAGTAAAACATTTCAATCCTATAGATAATGCTTGAAAGAAGAGAAATCAAAGATTCAATTAAAGAAAATTTGCATAATAATGATGGGAACTCTAAAGGTAAATAACTTTAGATGGTCCTATTCTCATTTTAATTATTAACTCAAAAAATTAAAATATGCTTATTACTCAATTGAACAAATGAGAGAAATCTCAAGAAACCATGATAACAAAATTACAAATAAAAAAATAAAACTGGAATATTTAAAAAGGCTCAAAGGGGCCGGCACTGTGGCGTAGTGGGTAAAGCCACCGCCTGCAGTGCCTGCATCCCTTATGGGTGCCTGTTCAAGTCCCAGTTGCTCCACAGCCGATCTAGCTCTCTGCTGCAGCCCAGGAAGGCAGTGGGAGTGGCCAGAGTCCTTGGGCCCTGCACCCATGTGGGAGACCTGGAGGAAGGTCTTGGCTCCCGGCTTCAGATCCACACAGCTCCAGCCGCTGTGGTCATCTGGGGAATAAACCAGCGGAGGGAAGACCTCTCTCTCTCTGCCTCTGCCTCTCTGTAATTCTGCCTTTCAAATAAATAAATAACTGTTTTTAAAAAAAGAAAAAAAGGCTCAAAATCTTGATGGGTCCAAGCAAGGTTTCTATGCGAAGCCACGAGACAGACACCCTCTGGAAAATCCACCCAGGAAAGATGACTGACAGCAAAGTCATTGTTGTGAACAGAACAGGACTGGGACAACACAATCATCCTGAGTGTTCTGCAAACAACTCCACTACAAGGACGCTTCGCAGTTTGAATGTGATGGGTCATTTTCTAAGAAAACCAAAATCAATTTCAGAGGAAGTTGCAAGTTCAAACAAGCCAAAATAATTCTAAGTATATAAAACAGCAAGAAATTCAAATAAACCAAAGAGACCCTCTTTCATCTGTCAAGGACCTACTTCCAAAAGTGAAACAAACACTCTTGTTCCAAACGGATGAGTGAGTCGCATCAAACTCACAAGAAGTGGGTCGTTTCTGTGTGATTTTAACTCGTCCAGATTATAGAAAAATATGGGAAATACTATTTATGTATTTTTCCAATGTAATAGAGCTATGTTAGTTATCTATTACTGTATAACAGAGTAACCCCAAACTGAGTGGATTTAGTTATTTATTTTTTTAAAGATTTATTTATTTATTTGAAAGTCCAAGTTACAGACAAAGAAGGAGACAGAAAGAGAGAGGTCTTCCATCTGCTGCTTCACTCCCCAGATGGCTGCAACAGCTAGGACTGGGCCAGGCTGAAGCCAGGAGCCAGGAGCTTCTTCCGGGTCTCCCCCGTGGGTGCAGGGGCCCACGCACTTGGGCCATCTTCAGCTGCTTTCCCAAGCACATTAGCAAGGAGCAGGATCAGATTAGAACAGCCAGGACGGTATCTCGTTCCCATATGGGATGCCAGCATTGCAGGCAGCAGCTTTTCCCACTAGGCCACAGCACCGGCCCCAAGCGGAGTGGGTTCAAACATGCTCTATCAGTGTAACTCACGGTGTTTGTGGGTCAGTAACTCGAGAGCACGTTGCATGCGTGACGGTGCCTCAAAGAGTCTCCCGAGACTGCAGTCAAGATGTCGGCTGGAGCCTCGGTCACCAGGCCTGACGGGGGCTGGAGCACAGAGCTCCAAGGCCGCTTGGCCCCGGGGCACTGGGCAGAGGCCTCCGTCCCCCTGACTGTGGACAGGTGGCCCCCGTTCCTCACCAAGGACGGCTCTCCGTGGGGCTGCCCAGGCGTCCTGCCAGAATCAGCGACGTGGACAAGGGGAGGGTGGCAAGGGCCCGGCTGCATCTGCCTGATTCTAGTCAATCAGAGGGAGTCACGGAGTCCACGCCTGTGTGGGGAGGAGCCGAGGCTCCACACCCTGAGGGCGGTGCAGGAAAGGAGCGGTGGAGGGACGGGAAATCCAACATGGCCTGCCTTCTGGTTCCAAGTGACTGACAGTTCCCTCGCTCCTCCTGGGCTCCTCCCAGAGTCCACGCTTGCCGGGCTGGCTCTTCCTACAGGAGGTTTTCCTCCAAGCACAGGCTCCATGACGCAGCTCCAAGGGCAGCACAAATACAATCATTGTAAAGGTGTGAAATAAACGAGGAGAAAGGTCCTCTGTCCTCAGGCAGCCAGCGCCCCGGCGGCCCTCTTGCTCCCAAGGGGTCTGTGCAAGAGATTTGCGGCCTCAGTTTTGAAATCCAGCCAGGGGACGTGGATTTCCCAGGACTCGGTCCTCCTCTGCCCGTGTCGTGGCCCTGTCCTCTGGCCTGTGCTTCCTACGCTGCCTCTCCTCTTCCATCGCAGGTGGCCTGTCTGCAGGGGAGGAGCTATCTCAGCCCGTCTCCTGCCGGGGGAACTCCTGAGGCTCAACCGTGTCTTTTCATTCGCCAGCATCTCCGTCTGTCAGCCCAAGCTGGTGACACCTGTGCCAGTGTAGGAGGGTCTTTAAATAACTCATGGGTAATGTATGTTACAAAAACATGGATGGCTTTCAAAAAATTTTACACCAAAATAAACATCTGTTAATTTTACTGTCCCTGAACTTTTTAAATGCCCCCCTGCTTTTTATTTATTATAAAAGTTTGAGGGCTCCTACAAACCTTGTTGGAGGATCATACCATTAAACAGAAGCTGTAGGCACAAATATCTCCAAGACAAATTCTTCTCTGCCTTGGGCGTCTGTGAAGGGACGGCTCCCTTAAGCTCCGTGGCAGCCCTATTATGGGCTCAAATAATTCTCTATGGCACCACATTAAGCCTGAGGTCGAAACAGGATTGTCCAGGCATCTGCTGGACTCCCCTGCAGATCCGAGTGCCCTGAGTCGGATCTGAGAAGCCTTTTTCTTAACGTCAGCAGTGTTTGCCACGCAGAGAGGCCGAAGGTCTCACAAGCCGCAGTGCTGGCTCCTCGAATGGTGAGCGGCTCTTCCTGGACGTGCTCACTCTCCCTCGCATGTCACTGCTACTGGCAGAAGAGATGAAGCTGTGGGACCAGCGTTGTGGAATAGCGGGTAGAGCAGTGCCAGCATCCCATATGGGCGCCACTTCCTGTGCCGGCTGCTCCACCTCCAACCCAGCTCCCTGCTGATGTTCCTGGCAAGCCAGCGGAGGATAGGCCCTGCACCCAAGTGGGACACCTGGAAGAAGCCTTTGGCTCCTGGCTTTAGTCAGTGCAGCTCTGGCCACTTGTGGAGTGAACAAGCACGATCTCTCTCTCTCTCTCTCTCTCTCTCTCTCTCTCTCTCTGTAACACTGTCTCTCAAATAAATAAAATAAATCTTAAAAAAATAAAGAAATAGAGGAACCCAAGCTGCATCTTCATCCCGCGGCCGGGAAAGCTCCTGGGCTAGCCCTCTGGACCGCTGGTCCACTGGCCGTGTTACCACGGGTGCTGCTGCAGGTGCAGCCAAACTTTCTCGTACCACGCGGCCAAGACCCACTCTCCGCCAGCTCTAAATCGCGTTCCTCAGTTTCCCGTAGTACAGACACCATCATGCTTCATCCCCGGGAGGCTTCTTCCGGCTTTCTCAAAGTCCAGCCAGCTTCTGCCCACTCCTCAATTCCAAAGCCACGCCCACATTTTGAGCTTTTCTTAAGAGAACATCTATCCTTCGCACCCAATCCGTTGCACCAGCTGTGGTTCAATCGCTGCAGCAAACTAGATGCACCAGGTCATCTATAAAGGAATTCACCCTTATCAATGGGGAGAACTGCCTGAACTGTCTCCCGCTATCGTCACGTCTGATGATGGAGTTTGAAGACCATGGGGCAGGCTGTTGGGAAGAGCATGGATGGGAAGGAAAAGTACAGTGAGCCCTTGAGCACACGCTGGCTTGAACCTGTGAGTTCAGAACAGAGCTCGTGTCAGCCCCGGCTGGGCTCCTCCATCACACACCCACACACACACATCCAGCCCCAGCTCCAGAGAAGCCGAAGGTGGACCCAGGGTGGGTGGAGCGCCTACAGGTCCAGCTTCTGCCCCACGTCAATGAGATGACCGGCAGGCCGGGCACACCACTCCTGAGCTTCCAAAGCATCTGCCTGCCTGTCCAAGTATGCGAAGAAAAGTGGCTGCTGCTTCATTAAACTGCACGCAAACTGTCTGTGGCCCACCCTAGCCCACCCTTCAGAGGAGGGAGTATGGAGAAACTTGGTTCAGCCCAGGCACATTGACATATTACAAAGCCACACTCGGGCCAGCACCGCGGCTCAATAGGCTGATCCTCCACCTGCGGCGCTGGCACCCTGGGTTCTAGTCCCGGTTAGGGCTTCCAGTCCAGCTCTCTGCTGTGGCCTGGGAGTGCAGTGGAGGATGGCCCAAGTCCTTGGGCTCCTGCACCCACATGGCAGACCAGGAGAAGCACCTGGCTCCTGGCTTTGGATCGGCACAGTGCGCCGGCTGTAGCGGCCATTTGGGGGGTGAACCAATGGAAAAAGGAAGACTTTTCTCTCTGTCTCTCTCACTGTCTAACCCTGCCTGTCAAAAAAAAAAAAAAAAAAAGCCACACTTAAGTCCTGATACCAAAATGTGAAACTGACAGCACATAGTCCAGCCAAAATAAAACTCCAAACAAAGTGCACTTACAACAGTGCAATTAAAAATTCTAACTGCGATATTCCCCACTGGAATGTGTGAGTTTATTAATTGAGCATGCACACCACTCCATGACCCAAGCAGGTGGTTGCAGAAATGAAACAATGTTGCAATATTAGGAAGCCAATGAACATCTTTTTCTTCCCAACAAATTGAGCAAATTATCCAAAAATTGATTTGGAAAAATTAATAAGTGAAAGGCAACATTAGTAGCAGGAGCCAAGCCGAGAGATTAACACTAGAGAAATGAGAGGGCCTTGCTAGGTTAAGATCTCTACAAGGAGGCAATGAGATTTAGAACATTCAGCAGCTGTCAATCATGTCTGGGGCCAGACCGAAACTGCACAACCAACCCCTGTTCTGAAGTCGACACCAAGAAAGCAGCGTGGGGTTGGCTGCTTTCTGGAACTTGAGGCAGAGTCTCTGAAACAATGAAGCCTCCAAACCTTCACTCCAGCACGTCCAGTTCCCGCCCCCCCCCCACATGCATTGTGATCCCCCTGCACCGTCCCTCTCCCCTTCTCCCTCCCTCCCTCCCTCTGCCCCATCTGTGTCTCTCTCTGCCTCCATCTCCCTCCAGCACCAGCTCTCACTGTCTCCATTAGCTGCTGTCTCCCATGAGCTGTTTCACAGGGATGTTGGCCCAGGGCCACATATGTGTACACATGAGTGCCATGGTCCTTATACATGCGCGGTGTCTTTCCTTGTTTTCTAGAAACCTGTCTAGCGTCTTCCTTTCGCAGCCTATTTCCTGGTTTATTTTACAGTGGAGGAGTCACTGTGGTGAACCAAGCTGGGACGGTACGAGCAGTCACGTCTGTGAGAGTGAGCGACGTCCCCATAATGCTTTATTTACTGCAATTTGTCCTGACAAGATTTGGCTTGACTCATCCAGATTTGCTTGACAGTGGATTTCCAAGAACACATTTGCAGCCCAAACCTGCTTTAATTTACAACCAGTGGTTCCAGAAGGACTTGCTCTCTCCAAAGCAAACTGTCCGTGCTTGGCCGGCCTGTTCTCCTCGGGTGTGTCAGGGGCAGTGACTGGTGCCACAGAGCCGGCAGTGGGAGCCCTGAGCCTGGAGCTCTCTGGGTCACTTGCCTGGGGAGGGGATTTCAGTCCTGGCTGGATCCACTCAGAGCAGAAAAGGGCAGCAGGAGCTCTTTGAAGGTGGACTGCGATGGAGTCCTGCGGGCCCAGCCTGCCTGAACTCGGCTCATTATTTCTATGTCCAGGCCAAGAATTCCCATCGCTTTCCAACCTAGTCCACTTTGAAGATGCTGTTCAAAGCCAAACCTCCATCCACACATCCATCGTTTTGACCAAGCACCTGTTGCAGACTTAGGTCCAGGTGCTCACACAGCTCACCTGGCCTGGCCTGGGAGGGAGACGGGCCCTGCCGAGGCTGACAGCACCTGGCCTGGCCTGGGAGGGAGACGGGCCCTGCCGAGGCTGACAGCACCTGGCCTGGCCTGGGAGGGAGACGGGCCCTGCCGAGGCTGACAGCACCTGGCCTGGCCTGGGAGGGAGACGGGCCCTGCCGAGGCTGACAGCACCTGGCCTGGCCTGGGAGGGAGACGGGCCCCCTGCCGAGGCTGACAGCACCTGGCCTGGCCTGGGAGGGAGACGGGCCCCCTGCAGAGGCTGGCAGCACCTGGCCTCCCACTTTCCACTCCCCAAGGACTGGTGATGCTCGCACAGGGGCAACCCGCCCTCTCTCCTTCGTCCAGCACACAGTCTCCCTGGGCCGGTGAGGTCTGCAAACCCCATCTGAGGACACAGCCTGCTGCCTGCTGCGGCCCGTGCCTGGAGCTGGGCAGAGTGTGCAGCATCAGGTGCGTCTCAGGGCGCTGGGAAGGGAGGAGCCGGCTGTGCTTGAGACCAGAGACCAGGGACCAGGGACCAGGGACCAGGGACCAGGGACCAGGGACCAGGGGCCAGGGACCAGGGACCAGGGACCAGAGACCAGAGACCAGGGACCAGGGACCAGGGACCAGGGACCAGAGACCAGGGACCAGGGACCAGGGACCAGAGACCAGGGACCAGGGACCAGAGACCAGAGACCAGGGACCAGGGACCAGGGACCAGGGACCAGAGACCAGGGACCAGGGACCAGGGACCAGGGACCAGGGACCAGGGACCAGAGACCAGGGAGCAGGGACCAGGGACCAGGGACCAGGGACCAGAGACCAGGGACCAGGGACTGCCCAGGAAACCTCCCTGCCTGGGGCGTGGCTCGGCTGCCGAGTCAGTGCCAGTATTGCTGGGGGAAGACTGAACCACACAGAGTCCTTGCCCAGAGGCCACTGCCTGACCAGAGAGAGGGGCCTGTCCAGGGCCCTGCAGAAGGCCCCCGAAGGAAAGCAGGAGTCGGAGGACAGTCTCCGGTGAGCGTGGTGGCCAGGGACCCTGGCTGGCGCCCACCAGACCAGCTAGCCTCCCTCCCCAGGTGTGCACTGGTCCATGGCTCCTCCAGCCTGCTCTTGGGTGTGAAGCTGTCACCTGCTCAGGCCTTGATGCAAGGATCCCTCGGGGAAGGAAGTTCCAGGACAGGCGGAGGGGATGCTGGGGAGGCTGGAGCGTGACTTGGGGTCCAAGGTGGTCCAGAGTGTCGCCCTGGACACATGGCGCTGACCATGGGTGTGAGGCAGAAGACCTGGAGCAGAAGAGGCATCGTGCAGTGCGTAAGACTCACCGTATCAGTCCTGGCCAGGCAAGGTCCCTGCACACGTGTCGTAGACTCTGGCATTCAGTACAGTGGAGGGAGGGCATGAGGGGGTGCAGGGTGTCAGTGGGAGGGGAGGGAACATGGGAGGGAGGTCGAGTGGGGGAGGAGTGACATGTGGGGGAGGGGAGGGCATGTGGGGGAGGGAGGGCGAGTGGGGGAGGGGAGGGCATGTAGGGGAAAGGAGGGCGAGTGGGGGAGGGGAGGGCATGTGGGGCAGGGTGTGCAGCCTGCACCGACCTGCAGAGGCCCTGGGGCTGGGGAGACACCAAAGCCCAGCTTGCAGGGAAGCCAGGGCCACAATGTGCCACGCGTGGGCCACTGAGCCCTGAGAACTGGTTATCTCCCTCTGCAGACTGTGGCAGCCCTGGTTTCGGGGTCCTCTGCTGGCTCACGGTGTGTCCCACAGCGCACCTGCTGTCAGGTGATCTGGGTCCTTGCTAAGGCAGGAAGGGGGCGGGGCTGTCTCTGTAGCGCTCATGGCCTTACTGCCCCCCACAGGTGGAGGAGCCCTCAAGTGTGGGCCGCAGGCTGCCAGTTGGCACGTGCCCCTTCCCCGTCCCCACCTATGCCCAGGTGGCCTTGGCTGGCCTCCACTCCCAGTGTGCTGCACAGCCCCAGCAGCTACCCCTCCCGGCAGGTCAGGGCCTCCGCCCACATCCATCCTTAACACACTGGGCCTGCAACCTCAGTGTAGCCCAGGTTCCCCCAGCGCAGCAGAGCCCGGGATGAGTGGTTTGCTCAGGAGGATCTGAGCACCCTGGGGAGGAGGCGGTGGAACCAGCCCGGCTCCTAGGCGAGTGTCTAAGCCAGCCGGGCCTCCGTGCTGCTGAGATGGACAGCTGCTTAGCCCGCCCCTGGGCACCGACACACAGCAGGAGCAGCCCTGTCTCTTCTGCACTTTGAGCTGCCAGTCATGAAAGGCCCCCTCTGTGATGCTGTGCGTGAGGTCCGGGCCCTGGGGGCGGCTGGGGGAGCCTGGAAGCAGCGCTGGCTTCCAGCAGGTGCAAGAGGGAGGGACAGCATCACCTCCTGGGAACAAGGAGCCAGCAGGGTGGAGGGAGGCCCTAGGGGAAGCTGGGGCAGGGTCTGGAGGAAGACTTGGCTCCAAGCTCACTCCCTCTCCTGCCCGAATAATGCAGAGAAAACATCTAGTGTCCAAGGACGAGAAAGCTCACACTCAACAAGCGCATTTCTGTCTGAACAGCTATTTCTGAAGCACACACAGACGTGCTCAGACTTACAGACACACGTGGACACACATAGACACACACATAGATACCTACATTCCCAGACCCAGACACACACACACATATGTAGCACAACATACACACAGAAGCACACACACGCATACATATACATGGACACACATACCCTGCCATTGCCAGGGAGTGACCGTTTAGGATGCTTAGGGCTGTGATTCACAAACACTGAAGAGTGGACCAAAGCGGAAGCAAGCAGAAGGAAGGAATGAAGGGGAGAACAGGAGAAAATGGAAGAACAGAAAATCGACAGAGAAAGCCAATAAACTCAAAACTTGGGTCTTTGCAAAGAGCCACACCAGTGACAACCCTGTAGCTGAACCAACCCCAAAAGAGAGAGAAGCACAAAGTCAGGAAGAGAAGACTGGACGTGGCTATCCCGGCCCCGCAGACAGCAGCCCAGGTCCCTGGTGCACGGGGCGGTCGGCCCAGAGGACGACAGCTGGCAGGGCTACCCAGGGCCTGGCGCGCTCCCCTCTGCTCCCAACACTGCACCCCCCGCTCCTGATGTTTCGAGCAGCAGGGCACGGCTCACTTCCAGAGTCTGTTCAAGGAAGCCCCTGGTTGAAATGGCCACAGACTGCATGGGCCGACCCCTCCTCTCCTAGGTGGACTATGTGGTGGGACTTGCAGCATGTCTGAAAATGACAAGCATTTAAAAAATTATTTATTTATTTATTTGAAAGGCAGAGTGATGCAGAGAGACAGATGCAGACGGATCTTCCTCCTGCGGGTTCACTCTCCAAGTGGCTGGAACAGCTGGGTCTAGGTCAGGTCAAAGCCAGGAACCAGGACCTCCATCCGGGTCTCCCACATGGGTGCTGGGGCCCAAGCACTGGGCCATCTTCTGCTGCCCTCCCAGGTGCATTAGCAGGGAGCTGGACCCAAAGAGGTGCAGCAGGGACTCAAACTGGCACTTCCATGCAGGATGCCAGTGACACAAGCAGCAGCCTGTGTCGGTGGGCAGCACCATCTTCTTTCTCACTTCCGTCAGGACAACAGACCCTGTCCCTCAAGGATACGTTTGGGTAAACATTTCCATTCACGTGTGGATGGTGGGCGTGGCCAGGGGACGGCCACACCGCCTGCTTGCGATGGTCATCAGCGGGAGCATCTCCTCCAGTCCCCAGTTTCTTTTCTCAAAATGTTGTTCCTGCTGCTCACGTTGTCACCGATGCTGATGACGACAGTGATGAGATCGAGGTTCATTAACTTGCTCAAGGTCATGAACATTTACACACGCAGCAGGTGGTATAGGTAGAATTCAACCTAGGCCCTCAGGTAGCAGGCATGGGGCCCGGACCCCCGTGGAGCATGGAGGGGAAAGCCCTCCGAGTCCTGTGCCGAGTCCAGCTCCATCCATCGGGTGCAGCGCTGAGAGGACCAGGAGGTGCTGCCCTCTCGAAGTGACCAGGACGCTGGGCCGAGCTGCCACCAGCCCGTGCAAGGTCACAGCCACGTGTCACAGTGTGGGGAGGGGGATACCTTTCTCTTCTGCTCTCCCTGTGCCCCTCTGGAAACCCAACTAGATCACGAGTGGGAGCCTATTTTAGACAGCAGAAAAATGACTAATGCAAGCCAGCATTATCCTATTCGACCTACAGGAAGAGCTCAGCAACACTGTAGTTTTCTTGGCCCATTACAAAGTGGCTCTCGGACTCCAGGGATTTTAAAGTTTTAAGACATTTCTGCTTTTCACGTCTCCACACTTGAGGTGGCAGGTCTCGTCCCATCAGGGAAACTTCGCAGGGAGGGACAGGGTGAGAATTAGCCTCGTCAGACAGAGGCAAGCCCGGGCACTGGGGGCGCTGGGAGCGCTGTCTCCCTTTTTCTCTCCTAGGCTGCGAAATCAGTGACAGGCTTCTGCTGTGTGCAAATTGGTCCTGCTGCACCTGGGCCGTGGGCAAGGCCTTTACCTCATTCTTCCTCTCCTCTCTTCTCTCTTCTCCCTTCCTCTTCCTCCCTCCTCCTCCTCCTCCCTCCTCCACCTCCTCCTCCCCCTCCTCCTCCCTGCTCACTTTTCTCCCTCTGCGGCCGGGTCTGTGCTCACCTCAGCGACACGGGGCGCGCCATGCTCTCATCAGCCAGGCACTGGCACCAAGGCTGCTTCTGCAGCCCCTGCCCTCCCTACGCCCCCCGAACCTGCTCCTGGACGGCGCTGCACACACGGGGGCCCTGCACCCCTCTTTCATGGAACCTGCTTCCTCTCACACCCCAGAGACCCCAGGGCCAGGGGTCGACCCCATCCCTCTTCGGCTCCCAAGGAGGAGTGATTGGGAAGGCCCTGAGGGGCTGCGGGAGTGGGCGGCCCACCCCTCAGCCTCACCCTGGCGCTCCCTCCTCGCTCGCTCCTCTGCTGACTCCCGCCCTTCTCCATCAGCGCCAGCCACTCGGGCCCCCGGGACACGGCCTCTCTGGCCTCCTCAGCCCCGTGCTCGCTCTGGGCGGCTTCCCCATCCCCGCTGGTGCCTCGCTTCCTCTGCCCATGCACAGCTGATGCTGCACCTCCTATGGGGGAGTCCGCAGTGAGCACCCCATGTGGTGTCCTGCGGCCCGGAGGGCGGGCAGCAGGGGGCAGGCAGCGGCCGGAGGAAGGAAGCAGGGGGTGCCGAGCCCTTTCTGCACTGGCTTCGGCCCCCTCTGTCCCTGAGGGGCACGCTCCCTGGGGCAGGAGCCACAGTGGTGCCAGCGCAGCTCTGGGGGCGCCCTGCCCCCACCCCTCTATCTCAGCTTCCGGGAAGCCTCTGTGGGCATCAGGCAGCCAGCGGGACCCTGGGGACCAGGAGCTGAGCCCTGGAGGGGGGGCACCTTGGAAAGTCGGGAGATGAGCCGGTGGAAGCACCTGGGAACAGGAAGGGTGTGGAGGGAACTGGGCTTGGGGGCAGGAGTACTGGGCACAGCTGCTGGGGAGAGGAGAGAGAGGGTAGGGGGTACAGAGAAGACGGCTTTAGGCTGCTTCGTGGGGCTTCCATGAGTCCCGTCTGCCTCCCCTCCTCTCTCCTCCCCTCCCCTCCCCCATGTCTTGGGGTTTGTACAAGACTATGGTTTCCACTGTGTTTTCCCAGCCCAAACGTGTCTGAATCCAGTTTTTTCAAACTCTGGCTCATGGAGGGCCCTGGACGCACCTGCTCGTGCTAAGAACTTCTTGATTGCAGCCCAGTGGCGAAGATGTGCAGTGGGTGTCCCCTCCTCCTGGGAAGGACCCGCCTTTCTCTCTAGGGGTCAGCCACAAAAGGTCACAGAAAGGATGACCCCCAGCCCTGGGCAGGACAGTGACTGGGAGCTTCTAACCCCACGTGAGTTCTAAAGCCATCATCAAACGCGAAAGCAGCCGTGCGCCTGGGCAGATGGCCTGTCTCCACTGTGCTTTGAGCCTCTCACGCTCACGTTGGGGACTCTGCAGGTGAGGACACTGAGGGTCTGGCTTCAGGGGGTCCCTCCTAGGACACGATCCCGGGCCTCATCTGCTGCCCCTCCAAAGCCCCAGCCTGTCCCCGTTGTGGGCAACTCGCTCCCTTCCTTCACACGGCAAACTCAGCGGCAAGGACCGGGGTGGAAAATGCCTTTCGGGGACAGTGCTCACCTGCGCCGGAGGCTTCGGACCTCCCCGATGGCTTTGCAAACGAGGCAGGGCTGTGGGAGACACGCTTGGTCTCTGCAGGCACATCCCTGACCCCAAGCTGCCAGCGGCCAGGCCTGGGGTGATCCCCCAGTAGTCCAACGCCCTGCACAACCGCACACAAACCTCCTGCGGTCTCAGCACCATTGGATTGCTGCTCTGCACCCCAAGGCTGCAATCAGACGGTCTTGTCCAGAACATTCTATCTTCGCCTCCCCGAGGCGCTGTGTGCTCACCCCCATCGTGTCTGTCACTGCTGCGGCACCTCCCAGAGCTCGCCTTTCCTGGGCAGGGGGCTTCGGCGAGGCAGCGGAAGCTCACGGGGAGGCCGGCTGTGTTCCCTGTCGGGGAACCAGGAATAGGTAGGAGCTTAAAAATAACCCAGCACCTTGCAGGTAGCTCCGTGTTCCACATTAAGTGTCCTCTCCAACGCGAGGGCTCATAATGCTAAATTAACTGTTAACAAGTGTTTGCAGAGCTTAATTTATGCTAATTCAAAACCATTCGCTTTCTCCAGCTGCTTCTGCCTCCCTCCTAGGTCGCTGCACTTTCCAGCGGCAGCCGCCGTGGTGGAGGCAGGAGTCAGATGCTACGTGTGGGCATCTCGGGTGGTTCCTGGGCCCTGGGCCTTTCCACGGGGGCTCTCCACGGGCGTCTGCACAGCTGGCCCCCAAGCTCCGCTGAGGGTATGATCTATGCTGAGGGGTGGGAGGCTACAGGGACACTGCCGGCTCTGAGCCGCAGGAGTGGCCCTGTCCTTGTCTCTCGGGTCAGCACCACAGAGAAGGTTGCCCCCCACCCTGCTTCTGCTCAGTCCTGGCAAGAACCTCAGGGACCTTGATGCTGGGGACGAGACCCCAGAGTTACACAGAGAGAGGCGAGGCGAGAGAGAGAGGTCTTCCATCACTCCCCAGATGGCCACAATGGCCAGAGCAGTGCCGATCCGAAGTCAGGAGCCAGGAGCTTCTTCTGGTCTCCCACGCGGGTGCAGGGGCACAAGGACGTGGGCCATCTTCTACTGCTTTCCCAGGCCACAGCAGAGAGCTGGATTGGAAGAGGAGCAGCCGGGTCTCAAACCGGCACCCTTGTGGGATGCTGGCGCTTCAGGCCAGGGTATTAACCTGCTGTGCCAAAGCGTAGGCCCTGTCCGGTGTATTTTTATCATCCTGAAAAAAACCCGGTACCCATCAGAGGCCGTCCACTGGAGCTGGGGGTCTGTGGGCCCCTAGATGGAGCTAGAATGTCTTTCACCAGCAAGCTGCCAGCGTGGCTGGTAAGCTTGTTTACAGACCAGCCGGCATCTCCCCACTAATAGCTTCTTGTGCTGCATGTGTGACCACGCAGCAATAAATCACACCTTCAGGGTGGGTACAGCCTCACCCAGAGCTAGCAGAGGAGGGGGCTGAGCCCCTAAGGCTGTCTCCAAGAGACCCACCCAACATTCCTGCAACTGCCCTCCGCTCCGTGCCCAGTGACAGGGTCACCCCTCCCAGACCCGGGACCCCTACTCTGCTTCCTGCTTATAAGAGCTGCTGATTCTGGCCATTTCCTAGAAATCCATTCTCACCATCCATGCCAGCTGTGTGACACGTAGCCTCTCAGTTGACGTTTGGCCGATGCTTCCTCATGACTCTAGTTTAGCATCTTTGGTAGTGCTATGGTTCAGGTATTAGTCTGAGCGTTGCTGGAGTACCGTCAGTGGTTAATGGGTTAAAGGTGGAGCTTTAACCCAGCCGTGGTGAGGGAATGCAGGTCCCTTGGGATTGGTTAGATTGGATGAAGTTAGCCAATCATGGAGGCACTCACAGAGGACGTCTGTGTGCCCTGGCTTAGTGGGTGCTGCTCCGTCTGCACCTGTCCTGCCGTCCCACGTCCATGGCAGACACCAGACCAACAAGATCGCCCAGTCTTGGCCCACGAACCTCCGAGCCTGTGAGCCAGAGGAATGCTTCCTCTTCCTAAGTCGCGCCTCTCCTGCACTGGTTGCAGCGATGGAAGCTAATCCAGGAAGGAAAACCCCACGCCGTGTTCTTCACAAGTCTTCCTGTCGGGGCCCAGGTTTTTAATTTCTCATTAACGAGATGCTCTCTTTCATTTCTTGATCGAGGCAGTGTCTGCCAGCATTTTCTGCTGTCAAACTGTTTTTGCCCTTGTAGTAAGTGTTTTGTGAGAACAGGCTTTGGAACTGTCAATACTCTGTTTCCCATCCAACATTCAATTTGCTCATTTATGGATTTGCATCTATATGGAGTCTAGAAAATTCTTATTTTATTCAATGGGTCAAAACCTGGCATTGTTTACCTTCGATGTTCAAACTGTCCAGAGTCAGACAGTCCCATCGCCACTCCCTGCCCCCATGCTCGCTCGCTCGCTCGCTCGCTCTCTTTCCTGAGCAACTCCTCTCATTCTGACATGAAATGCTCTAGGTTACCTTGTATCCCCAATCATGGAGTCAGACATTTCTTGAAGAAGCCTGGATTTGTTTTATTTAGAAGCCAGAGAGTAGGTAGAATTCAGTGCCTCCCAACACTGAAGACACAGTCATTCATCAGTAGCAAGGGCTGTGGCCCAGGTGCCAACAGGTGAATGCGGATACAGGAGATGGGGAAGTAACGATCGGTGGGAATGGATAGCAGGGCTCACGGCTGGTGGGCGACTGCGCGACAGACCCTGGAGTCAGTGTCGTGGGCGAAGGTGGTTGGCCGGAGACCGAGAGAGCAGTGCAGACTTCCGGGAGGCCCTTTCCAGGCCCGGCAGGACCCAGGCCACTGTGTTGCAGGTCAGTGCCCTGAGGACAGCGAACCCAGAGCAACCAATGGAGCAGGATGGGGTGCACGTGGACGAATGGACCCTGCATGGCTATGCGGTCACAGCAACGACCCCCAGAGGGGAACCTGAGCACACAAAGCAGCCTCCAACACATCCACCAGCCCTGGAGGCTGCCTGCTAGCCCCCGTGCAGCGCAGGTGGAGGGGACACCCTGTCAGCTGCAGCCCCACACACGTGGACGCCACCATGGACACCCCAGCCGTTGGTGACAAGGCGGGAAGATGGCATTACCACTTGGCCCCTGGGGAAATCTGTGCTGCAGAGGCCGGGTGTCTTGTCCGGGGTGATTCTGGATTTGCTTCCTGGAATCTGAGCTCTAAAGCTGCCTGTCTAGGGGAGACTTTCTCGGACCACTGAGTGGAGACAGAGAGAGAAGGAAAGGGAGGGAGAGACTTTTTTTTAAGCTTTGTTCATGTATCTGAAAGGCAGAGTTACAGAGAGGAAGGGAGGGACAGAGAGATCTTCCATCCACTGGTTCACTCCCCAGATGGCTGGAGCTGGGCTGATCTGAAGCCAGGAGCCTCTTCTGGATCCCCAAAGTGCCTGCAGGGGCCCAAGCAGTTGGCCCATCTTCCGCTGCCTTCCCAGGTGCATTAGCAGGGAGCTGGATCAGAAGCAGAGCAGCCGGGACGTGAACTGGTGCCTGCATGGGATGCCGGCACTAGAGGCGGTGACTGTACCCACTACACCACAACACCAGGCCTGAGAGATTTATTCCAAGTTCCTGGCCACTCCTGGCTCTGCAGGGTGGAGTGACGGGAAGGTTGGGGACACAGAATTTCTTCTGCAGGAAACTTCAGTTCTGTGTGTGAGCTCCTGACTGGACGAGGTCCACTTACACTGCCAAGCACCACCTCGTTGACTTGAAGTGGGCTGGTCATTAGCCACATCACAGAATCAGCACACAGCTACACCCATCAGTGCATCTCAACTGGGTCCACAGCCTTGCCACCTTGCCCGAGCTGCTGCCCAGGGCTCATGGGCATGCACAGGAATCAGCAACATGAGACCAACTGTGTGTCAGAACCCAGGGAGTCTGCCCTCCCCCTTGGGCATGGGTCACTGTGTGTAGGTGTCACAGGAGTGGTAGCTCCTGTCTGTGAGTGGCACACAGGGTGCCTGGATCTGAGCTCATTACTGGCCCTACAGGTGCCCTGAGACTCCATCAACAAAACCATAGATGTTTCAATCATTCTGCCAAGGCAGACTGCCAAAAAAAAAAAAAAGTGATAAAAGTCTTCAAACAGACCTTAAAAAGCTAGTAAAAAATTAAAAAGTAACTGGAGAGAGATAAAACTAAAAAGCAAAAGCTGAAATCCATTAAACCAACAAAGACTTCCATGAACACAAAACTTGAAGTGCAATACCATAAAAGAATCCAGAGAAGATGATGAAATCTGAGAATTAGAAAGATCAAATCTTCCCACAAAACAATGATCTTCAACTTGATTAAAAAATAATGTCTTCAAATACAGGGAGCAATCTTCAAGCACCAAGGGTGGCTTTCAAATGGAGGAAATGGCTTTTTCATTGATAAAGTTCAGCTTACATACTATCCCCTTTCAATAAAGAGTTGAGGAATGCACATTCTAAACTGAGTGGCGAAAGATGGAATTTTAATAGAAAAGAGAGCATTCTGGGAAAGTCAGAGGAATAAAATCCAAACTTCAACTGCGTGAGAGCTACATGTGGCTTTGAGCTTCCTGGCAACCAAAGCAACAACAGAACCCGGAAACCCCATCTTCCTGTTTCGGAGGAACCACTCTAAGGCAATGCCATCCCTCAGGGCTAAAAACTGGCTCTTGGCTGGACAAAAATATTTTTATTGTAAAAAGCATAAATACACGCACTGTACATATACAGCATGGCCATACTCTTAGAAGGGCATCACTGGGCATGGTTAAGGGGAAAGAAATCTAACAAAGATCCCCGGGAGGCAATTATGGAAAAAAAACAAAACCCCGAGAAACGCAATTGCTGAGTGAAAGCATCAGCCTCTGGCTCTAGAGCAGCGAACCTTCCTCTAGAGGGAGGGGACCCTGAGGGCCCCGCGGCACAGAGCAGAGCTCCCTGACGGCGGCTGGCAGTCCCACTGCAACTCCACGTGGGGGCGCTGCGGAGTCTGCGTGGAGAGCTGGGGTGCGGGAGTGCATCAGCACACTGATAATCTAGATCAGCGCATGGATGATTTGTATCAACATATTGCTAATTTGTATCAGCATGTTGCTAATTTGTATTCCAGAAGTTCTGCAGCACGTTGGTCATCTCGTCTGGCATTCCCCAGCTCTAGAGAGAGTGGGGTGGCACGGACGGGGTGGGGTTGTGGCATGGGAGGCTTATCCCAGGAGATCTGGAAGGACCTAGGACACTGTGCCATTCCACAACACAACTGCCATCCTCTTGGCGCTAGGAGCTCTCTTACGGTTTTCTGTGGCTGACTGTGCAAGGCGCGGCACAGACTGCCCCCAGAGTGGTCCACTGCCCTCTGCCGCACTCCTTCCGATGGGTTGCCAAGGTGACCCCAAGGATGGTGGACCATAACCCGTCCCTCACACACTCCATGGAGGGAGTCTTCGCCGCAGCAGACAGTAAGGATTCCCAAAGGAAACACTGCATGTGCACAGGGTTCTATGGTTTCTTGGGGGTCGCCTGGGTCTTTGCAAACACGGAGAACCGGGGACACAGATTCCCGGAGCCTCTTGCCGGGCCAGGCACTGTGGCAGAAAGGCGTATTCCTGCAGTGCCTGCACGGGACGGCGTGGACATCTCGCCACATTCGGCAGGGGCCTCACTGCCTTCTCCGTCTCTTGCTCCCTCGGATCCAGGCTGGCAGCCCCCAGAAAAAGCTCCCAAGTCTCCACTGCTCTCAAGTTCAATCACACAGCTCATTAAACAAAGTCCTCGCTCAAACGAGCCGCTGCGAAGGCAGGCGAGGAGGTGTGAGTGTGTGAGGCCAGAGTCCGCGGGCCTGGGGACCGAAGACAGCTGCCCAGAGGCTCAGCGCTGTTCCCGTCCGAGGGACACGTGGGCACATGGCACATGGATGCATTCCCTCTCGGCTCCCAATCAGAGACCAGGAAACACCAAGCTCTGAGCAACACGTGTGTATCCATGAGTGTGTGTCGCAAAGCCCTTTAGGAAAGCGGAATAGAGGGCCAGAGCTATGGCACAGTGGGCTAATCCTCCGCCTGTGGTTCTGGATCCCACGTGGGTGCCAGTTCGAGTCCCGGCTTCTCCACTTAATCCAGCTCCCTGGGAAAGCGGAAGATAGCCCACGTGCTTGGAACCCTGCACCCACGTGGGAGACCAGGAAGAAGCTCCTGGCTCCCGATCAGCGCAGCTCCAGCCGTTCCAGCCATTTGGGGAGTGAACCAGCAGATGGAAGACCTTTCTCTCTGTCTCTCCCTCTCTCTATAGCTCTGCCTCTCAAATAAATAAATAAAATATTCAAAAAAGCAGATTAGAAATAGCAACATCTGTGTTTTACATCAAAGAATAAAAACACAACATGCCAGACGCTCTGAATCTTTTTAAATAACCCTTTATTTTCCATTGTCAATGATTAACATTTGAGACTACTAGAAGAATATCATGATTATAGTGAATAAAAAAATATAGATGATAGAATAAAAATATTAGGATACACAAAGTTAGTTTTTTAAAAAATCATTGTCCACCAATACTTTCAGAACATAGGAGCTCTGAAAACCCAATTTCATTGTGTGGGTTTTTTATTATTATCATTATTTATTTATTCGTTTTTGGTTAGTCTGTTTGCTTTTGTTGTTTTACATTTCCAGCAGTTAAAGGCTGAGAACACATATTGGGAATGATTTGTAGATGCCTTTTCTACCGAGAGGACCGCAACATGAGAGCAAGTTCTGAGGACCACCATATACACACACTCTGTACAGGAAGGGCACAGAAGACCCCACGGGAAGCGCCTCGTGCAGCGCTCAGACCCTCGCCTCCTCTACCCACACGCACTTCCCCGTGTGCTCCCGCCCCACGAGTGAGTCACTGTTCAGGAGCGGAGACGTGTCCTGTTGGACTGACATCAGGGGAACGAGGAGCTTCCCTGGGAGCGTGGCATGGGACTGGCTGATGTGGGTTAAAGGCAGACTCAGCCAACAGAAAGTCACAAGGACAGGGACCCCCTAAGGCAAGCCGGGTCCGGAGCTGCAGAGAGAAGTGAGGGTGCCTACGCAGCATCACCACCCAGGGACGTCCCAATCTCACCACCCGCGACTCACCGCAGTCGGGCTCTTCGCTAAGGCAACCCGTCTGGCATGAAAACAAAGGACCCCAACCCAGCAGACATCCGGGACCCACACCCGCCTTGCTCCGTGATGCCCAGGATGCAATGGCGCTCAAGGTCAGCACAGACCCAGTGAGGAGGAGCCCAGGCAGACGAGAGGTGGCCACTGGCTCCTTCGAGACCACGGCCCTCACTGCACGATCCCGGAGTCCACCGATGTCTGCTTGCGCGTGGTCTTGGGAGGGGGCGGGGGAGGGGTTTTGCTGGGCAGCGGGGGCGGCAGATGCTGGAAAACACGAGTGGGGGACACATCATGTTAGCCACGTTCCAACAGGAAAGCGGCGGCCCCGGGGGTGTCTGCAGGAGCTAACCAGCGTGCCCTGGGGATGGCTGCGGGAGCTAACACCCTCCCCTCCACGTGACTCGGGCTGCCCCGCTGTCTGCATTGCTGGGTCCTTGAGGGGTGCGGCCACCACTCTGCGTGCCACTGCTTAGACCCAGGTATTCCTGATGGAGTATTCTGTGGCTGCTGAAGGGACAGGCACGTCCTTGGAGCTCTCTCCAGGGTGAGCGGGGAGACTGTTGCTTTCTGAACTGCAAGCAAAGGTCAGCAAGGTTTTCCCGCAAACGCCCCAGAGTCCCCACTGCCAGCCGTGTGGGCCCACGGTCTCCGTCGGAAAAGCAGCGGGGCAGGAGTGCGCTGGTGATGCCGAGGAATCGGATGGTGCTGACGGTGGCCCTCACTTAGCATCTTTCCTCACAATCGCATCTAGACCCCGAGGGGCTCGTCCCTGTGTTTCCTGGGCCCTCCCTTGGCAACCCCGCCCATGTCAGCTACTGGGATTCCTGTGTGGAGGGGGCAAGTGTGGAAAATCCACATTCACAACTCACCCTCTGGTGCGGAGGAGGGGGTGGAGGCGTCGCCGAGCCCACCGAGTCCTGGTTTTCCATCAGGTTCCCGTAATCTGCCATGCTGCCTTTGAGGGGCAGAGGGGGTGGGACATCAGCCAGGTCCACGGTGGTCATGCCATTCAGCTCCACACCTGCAAGGTCGGGGCCGTTTAAAAACTGACTGGCAGCCGCACCCCCAGGGGGCCTGAGCGCTCAGCTGGCTGTCCATCTCTGGGTAGGGGCGGCAAAGCCAGACACACTTTACCCTGCTCCAGGGCAGGCCAGAGAAGGGAGCAGCGAGGAGCAGGAACATGATAGGTGGGACCCCCCTCCAGGTAGAATATTCTAGAAAGAGAATAACAAGTACCATACCATGCCTAACACCAGGGCTTATGGCCAGGTATCAATCTGCTACAAAAACAGTCACGTAGGATTGCCAGCAGCCACCAGAAGCCGTGTGAGATCATGGGGCAGGGGGTCCACATCAGCCTCGTGAAGAAGCTGCCAGCCCACACCCGGCTCAGGCTCCTGAGACATGAGGGGCCAGGGGCTGCCTCCCTGCTGCAGGCTGTGGTCACTGGCTGGGGCAGCCCTGGAGGCTGTGCGGTAGGTGCCGCCCCTTAGCCCCTGCACACTGCCTGGAGGAGGCTGGCTGCATGTCTCTTGTGGACACCCGGAGGCCACAGGCCCTGCACGGCTCAGGAGCGAAGGGGGCTCTACCAGGAGAACAGGAGCCTGCCGCCCCCGGCCCCAACCTCTGCCCGTTGAGCACTGCGACTCTGGACTGGGCTCTGGCTGGATGTGCTGAGGCACAGGCTCCCAGCCTCGGGTGCAACGTGCAGTCCGTCAGGCACCTGGGCCGAAGCCACGGCCTCGGGTCAAGGGGGACTCGCGGAACGGACGCCCACTTACTGGACTGCAAGCTGAAGCTGAGCTTGGCCCTCGGTGTGACCGGAGGGGGCGTCTGCTGGGCGGGCGAGGACGACGGGGACACGGAGAAGCGCCGCTCGCTCCCGACGACGCTGAGGACCTGACTCTTGGGTCTCTGGGGCCGCAGGGGACTTATCTGCATTGCGGGGACAAAAAGAGCAAAGGTCTGCTGCTGGGCTGAACCCCGTCCCTCCCCGGATTCCCACACTCAAGTCCTAACCCTCTCGACCCCAGGCCACGACGCCGTCTGCAAACAGGCTCTGTGCCAATGACCGCGTCGCGATGAGGTCCACAGGGTGGGCCTAATCCACGACAACTGATGTCCTTCTGAGAAAGGGCGATGGACAGACACACACAGGCAGCACGTGCCAGGCTGCCAGCATCCAGCTGAGAGGCACCGCACAGGCGCCAAAACCTTGACCTTGACTCCTGGCCCCGGCACTGGCAGAGAATGCATCTCTGTGGCTGACGCCTCCGATGCGGTGCCTTGTGGCGGGAGCTGCACTAACGAACGCGGGGGCTCACAGCCCACTGCTTACACAGCCCGGGGACGCCAGCCATCGCACAGGTGTCCTGGAGTGGCAGGCTATAGCCACAAGCCAGTCAGACGCCACGTGAGACACACAGGGCAGACTCCGAGGGCCAAGAGCAGAGGGACCAGGTCGCAGCTCCGGGGCCCCAGCCTGCCCCTGACACCGGCCTCTCCTGGTGAGCGTGTGCACCGAGAACCTCGTCTCTGCTGCTTTCCCATCTCTCCCCTCGTGCGACGCTGGTACTGAGTAGGATTCTCTCTCCTTCTCACCGCAGCTTTATTTACACACTTCCTACAACGTGGTCTCAGGTCATCAGGCCTCAGAGAGCCCTAGCTACTACAAAACTCTGAGGCGGGAATCAGTAAAAAGGTGATGAGCCCAGCTCACCAGGAGGGCTCCAGCCCAGCCCTCCCCCACTGCCACCCCAGGAGGGCCAGGCAGGCGTGGCCTGGCTCGGCACTGCGGCCTGACCTGTGGGCCTGGAGTGTGGCTGCCTGGGCAGTGAGTGGTTCGGGGTCTGCAGGGTCACTGCGGGGGATGGGCAAAGCCAGCGCCAGTCTGGGGCTCTGAGGCTGGAAGGGGAGGGCCCTGGCTGGGAGGAGGGGTGAGGCTCAGTGGAGGAGGAGTGACTCGCAGCCACAGGCGACAGGGCCACTTCCGGAACTCTCCTGCGCCGCACGGCCAGGTACCCCCGTCCACCAGGTTGCTGGGAGAGCTCTGGAGGTGCCGGGTCGCCGGCTGAGCTCTCCGAGGGCCAGTGTGCCTGCGGGCTTGGAGACGGCTCAGGCGCCTCTGCCGGCCTCTGCTGCCAGGCCCTGATGCAGAGAGCAGAGGGGCTTCACTGGTGACACGCAGGGGCAGCCTGCAGGTCCGACTCACAGAGCCTCAGTGAGAGGTCAGGAATTGCTGCCGATGCACACAGAGTACGCAGAAGCTCTGGGAGACTGGGTGGTGGGAGGCTGGGGGCTGGGGGAGGGGGAGCCCATGGCAGCACCAGGGGCCCAGGGAATACCAGGGGGCTCCGATGTTACCTCTGGCCCTGCCCCGGGGGTGCATGCCTGGCCACAGGCACAGAGGCCCATGCAGGACAATCCCTGGTGCCCGACTCTGTCCTTACAGCTCTTGTTGGAACCTGTCCCCTACAGTAGCCCCTTTAGGGAGAGAAAGGCAGCTGGATTGGACCAGGGTCAATTCCTGGCCTCCCGATGGCCCTCGTGGGCCTGGCTCAGATGCTGACAGCCAGGTCAAGGTTCTGTGATCTGACCGAGGTGAGTTCTGAGGGCTTTCTGATGGCACTCAGGGGGCCGTGTGGCCCCGCCTCTGGCCCTGGCAGCGCAGGGAGGGGCGGAAACTGTGCTGTGATGGCCTGGCGCCTGTCCTGGGACTGCTCTTCACCCAAACCTGCTGAGGTCGCTCCGCCACCTGGCTCCCGAGTCAAAGTGCACGAGAGCCTCGCTCAGGCCGGGGAGTCAGTGTGCAACCAATGCTCTGCTCGCTCCACCACCCACTTCCAGGGGTTGAAACTTGCGAATTCTCTCCCGGGCTTGGGAGAAGCTGTCAGCCGGCCTCCCAACTAGAAGAGTGGACACAGGTGGAGGCTGGGTCATCTGGGGCCTGGCATCTGGGCAGTTCACGCCTCCACTGGGCCCCATGGCTGTGTCCACCTGCAGGCTGCACTGAACATGACCACATGGCTACAGCTGTGGCCAGCACATGTCCTCAGGCCTCAGTAAGTGCCCACCTGCTTGGAGGGCCTGAGGGCTCTCACCTCTGCCTTCTGCTATAGAGAGTCAGGCCACATGAGGCTACAGTTACACGCTCTGGTTTTAAGGGAGGGGCATGTCTAGGAAAAGGGGCCCTAATTGAGCCCTATGATCACATGACCCTGTAATCACAGCCAAGCACGGCCGGTCAGGTCACGGGTGACAGCAGCGCAGGCTCCCTCCCAGTCAGCACACAGGTGAACACCCACCGGTTTCCAGGGGCAAGTGGCTCTAAGTCTCAGCTCCACCTTTGAAGCTGACACTTGTGAGAATGACTGTAACAGTTTTGTTTCCAGTCTACAAATAGCACTTCCTTAACAGTCTCCTAGGGGTAGTCTATGCACTCAGTCTCCAAATACTACCGTGTGCTTCTGGGGTGGGGGAGCCCAGGGTCCAGGGAGAGATGCTCCCAGGACTTCGCTGTGATGGCATCAGCAAGACTGAAATGCAGGCGATTCACAGGGGTCCATGTTCAATGTCACCACACCAGTGCGTGCTGTGTTAAGTCCCGCACGTCCTTCTGAGAGACGGCTGAGGGACTTGGCCATGGGACACACGAGGCAGGGCAGGGGTGGCCTGGTGGAACCAGGGGACTCGGGTGCTTGGATCTAGCTAGGCAGTTTAGGACACTGAGGCAGTAACTGTGGCTTACAATGTCCGGCCAGCAAGGAACATGAGAAAAGCGTTAGCTGACACAGGGAGCTGTTTTCTGCCAGCAGAGCACCCTAGTCACGTCCTAGACACTGGGACACACGTGGGGACCATGCCCAGTAGAGCCTCGAGGAGCTGAGCCCCCGGGAGGGGAGAGTGAACGCCCAGGCGTGGAGGCCAGCACTCTGCTGGGGAGCGGGGCTGCGACTCTGCGTCTCCCACTGCCTCCATCCCCCCGCCCCCGGCGACTCCAGCCTCGGGCCTCGGGGCCCTGGGGTTCCTAGTCACTACTTTGCAGCAAGTACAATCCAGAAGCCACGGGAGGCCCCTGGCTGTTACCGTTTCCGAGAGGATCACAGCCTCGGACGGCTGCGGGCAGGCGTCGGCAGGTTTGAAGTCCTTCTCCAGGATCTCCTGGTGCTTGCTGTTCCTCTTTTCCTTCTTCTTGTCCTTCCTCTCCTTGTCCCCATCGTCCTTGTCCAGCTTGTCCTGGGAGCGCGAGTGCATCTTCTTCGGCAGGAGAGGCTCCAGAGCAAACCTAAAGGGAAGGAGTTTCAATCAGTGTCATCTTCCGGAAAGGGCGCTTGCTCGCTCCCCACCCTGCAGGCTTAGGCCAGGTCACGCGGTGCTGGCCAGTGCTCCCGGCCCTCTAGGAGGAAGGGAATGGCTTACAAAGGACACTGAGGGCAGTTTCAGACACACCATCACCAAGTGCAGGTGCTGGCTGGCGCTGCGGCTCAATAGGCTAATCCTCTGCCTTGCAGCGCCAGCACACTGGGTTCTAGTCCCGGTCGGGGGGCTGGATTCTGTCCCAGTTGCTCCTCTTCCAGCCAGCTCTCTGCTGTGGCCCGGGAGGGCAATGGAGGATGGCCCAGGTGCTTGGGCCCTGTACCCCAGGGAGACCAGGATAAGCACCTGGCTCCTGCCATTGGATCAGCGTGGTGTGCCGGCCACAGCGCGTCGACCGTGGCAGCCATTGGAGGTTGAACCAACAACAAAAGGAAGACCTTTCTCTCTGTGTCTCTCTCTCACTGTCCACTCTGCCTGTCAAAAAAAAAAATACAGGTGCTGTGTTTGGGTCCCAATAAAAAGCAGCAGCGAGAACCCCACAGAATCTCTGTGAGCCTGGCCAGGCTGGGGATATTGAGAGATTATCCTTTACGTGGGAGGGTGGCATTTTAAGAATATTTCAAAAGGGCAGCCCTGGCCTTTCGGGGTTGCGTGGAGACATTTAGACGATATTGAAAGGATCTGCAGAAATATTCACAAACACAGCAGGGAAAACAGCAGGTGCACACGCACAGAGGCTTCTGCTGCTGATCTCTGCCCAAGTTCCTGGGACTTTGGAGACACTGGTTGGCTCCACGTGGAGAGGCCGATGGATGGCTCAGACAGAAGCAAGGTGGCTCCATCTTGCTACACCCAGGGGCGCTCTCAAGGTTTCAGCCTGAACTCAGCGGGACAGGGCACCTGGTTCCCAGCACTGCTGCTGGAGGCTGACTCTGCTGTCCCCTGGGAGCTTCAGAAAAGGCACCCAGGAGAGCATCAGCCTTCTGCCTCTTGACCCTGCACAGCTGATGGGCAAACATGATAATGACCCCATTCCTGAGTAAATGGATCTTGGACAAGTGTCTAAGGCATGTGTCAAAAGGTTAGTAGGTACTTGTGTGTGCACATATTCATTTATTTATTTGTAAGCAGAGTGACAGAGAGAGGAGAGACAGGGAGATCTTCCATCCACTGGTTCATTCCCCAAATGGCCACAATGACCAGGGCTGGACCAGGCTCAAGAGAGGAGCCAGAAGCTTCTTCTGGGTGTCCCATGTGGGTGCAGGGACCCAAGGACTTAGGCCATCTTCTATTGCTTTCCCAGGCACATCAGCAGGAAGTTGGATCAGAAGTGGAGCAGCTGGGACTTGAACCAGTGCCCACATGGGATGCCGGCACCGCAGGCTGTGGCTTAACCTGCTATACCACAGCGCTGGCCCCATGGTTTGCTAACTTAAGACAAGGCTGGTTTGTGCACCCTGTTTCTTCTCTGATACATCATAAGGGGAGGAGAGGACAGGCATCCGGTTCTGAGACTGGACTTTGACCTGTGCCTGCAGCCCTTGCTGTCGAGAGGGGAAAAGGGCCGGATGGAAAATGGGAAGACCTCACTGTGCTCAGAAATAAGATACTGCTATCAGGATCTTATATTTTCAAAACTGAGCAACCTGAAAATGGTCTTTAAAGAGATATAGTCCCTTGAAAGAAGTTACAATTGGGAAAGAGTCTACATCGTGATTTCTGAAAATGCCATTTAAACTGTGGTCTCCATTTCAGTTCCACACTCCTCAAGGCCAGGAAATCAGGAGTCAAAGCTCCCGGCCCCTGGCTGCCCACTGTCCACACAGTCCCCACTGCAGGTGGACGGAGCTGGGCCCTGGGCCCACCCATGGGAGCTCCTGCTCCTCTCGGCAGCTCTCAGATCCAACTTCCTGGACCTCCAGGGTTGCTGGCCTCTTCAAGTGGTCCCATGAGAAACGAATTCAGGAGGCGGTTTCTCCTAGATGCATCTCTGAATGGGGCATTCGGAACGAAACCACCGCTCCAGTTAAACGGCAGCCTCGCTCCCCAGCATGGGATGTGCAGCACGGCCCTGACACTTAGCTGACTGGGAGGGCACTGGGTCACAGAGCTGCACCGAATGCCACGGACCACCCAGGCGGCTGGGAGCAGGAGTCCCAGCTCCTGCTGCCGCTCACCCAGGCCGACGTGCTGTGCAGAGGGATCTGTTGTCATGGCACAAACACAACCCAAATAGCAAGAGTATTGAGTCTAGGCATTGATTATCAATAGTTCTTCACAACACGGGGCGGGGGGGGGGGGAGAGATAGAGAGAGAGGGGGGGGAGAGAGAGAGAGAGAGAGAGAGAGAGAGAACGAGCTGAGGATGATGCACCTCTGACACAACAACAGGCAACTACCTAGGAAGCCCTCTTGTCTCCAAATCAAACCTAGATCTGAGCAAGGTTCTAGACTTAGCGACCAACAAGCAGGAGACGTGGAGGGCAGAGACACGCGGCACACAGCGCAGGGCACGGCCAGCAGCAAGATCCGGACTCTGGGACCCACAGGACGGCAACCTGGACTTTCCAGGAAATAAGTTCCAAGGAAAGGAAATTTTTTTTTTGACAGGCAGAGTGGACAGTGAGAGAGACAGAGAGAAAGGTCTTCCTTTGCCGTTGGTTCACCCTCCAATGGCCGCTGTGGCCGGCGCGCTGCGGATAGCACACCATGCTGATCCAAAGCCAGGAGCCACGTGCTTCTCCTGGTCTCCCATGGGGTGCAGGGCCCAAGCACTTGGGCCATCCTCCACTGCCTTCCTGGGCCACAGCAGAGAGCTGGACTGGAAGAGGGGCAACCGGGACAGAATCCGGCGCCCTGACCGGGACTAGAACCCGGTGTGCCGGCGCCGCAGGTGGAGGATTAAGTCTATTGAGCCGCAGCGCCGGCAAGGAAAGGAAATTTTTAAAATGCACTAAAAATAGCTTGAAGAGATAATACCAAGTGGAAGGTGAGAATCTTATTTGGACTCTGTCTCATATAAATTGTGAAAAATCATGAAACTTACAACAATGGGAAATTAACGGTGATTTTTCATAATAGTAGGGAATTCTGATTAGTACTTTATGTGCAATAAACTAATATAGTTATGTTTTGAACTTGCTATGGATAAAATGATCTGATGTTTGGGATCTGCTGCAAAATACTATGGAACGTCCAGGAGTTCATGGAAAAATAGAATGAGAAATTTATTTTGTTGCAAAAAAATTTTAAACCTATGTATAGTTTCTCATAATACACATTCTCCATGAACTTTTTGAAGTTCCCTCATATAATATGGGGTGGGGGGGCCAGGACTGTGGTGTAGCGGGTTAAAGCCGCCACCTGCAGCGCTGGCATCCCATATGGGTGTCAGTTTGAGTCCCAGCTGCTCCACTTCCGATCCAGCTCTCTGCTATGGCCTGGGAAAGCAGTAGAGGATGGCCCAAGTCCTTGGGCTCCTGCACCTGCCTGGGAGACCAGGAAGAAGCTCCTGGCTCCTGATCGGCACAGTTCTGGCTGTTGTGGCCATCTGGGAAATGAACCAGCGGATAGAAGACCTCTCTCTCTGCCTCTGCCTCTTTAATAAAATAAATAAATCTTAAAAATAATAATATGGGGTGTGTGGTGGGTGGGATACAGACTGAAATGAAGTTGTCAGAGCTGATCATTGTTGAAGTTGGCTGCTAGGGCTTGGAGTCTCATTATACTGTTTTGTCTACCCTGGGTCTGTCTGCAATTTTTCCATAACAGAAAGCTTAAAAATCTAAAAATATTGATAAAATATACCAGCACTAACTTTGGTCCTGAAGATATTTTGAGACACTTGGATTTTTCCAACTGGATATATATTAGCCAACAAATCAACATCTATTAGATATAATATATCTATTATAAATGACAACTAAAAGGCTTCTTTGTTTTATTCGAGGTTTTTCAGAATTTGAGAAAATGAACATATACTAAAAAAAAAAATCCATGGCCATCTTTCCTCCCGGGAGAGGACCCACGTGAGATCCTGCCGAGTGCACAGACGCCAGAGAAAGACAGGTTGAGCTTTAAATTTTCACCTGATGAGAAGCAGCCGCCATCAGGATGAACTTTATTCTGCACATAAGCCATGCCATTTGAGACTGAAACCTCATTTTTCCACATTAGTTGGATAGCGAGGGTGGTAACCCAGAGAATAAAGGCGAATCTGGACTCTAATAAAGATGGTTCTAGTTAAAGGTTACACCAACGCCGCCCAGGGAGGGGCTGGCGGAGGAGCCCGAGTCCTCACAGGTGGCTCTTCTCCCCAAGAGCTCGGGGTCCACCTCCAGCCCAAGCCCCGCGTTCCTGGAGAAACAAGAGCCTTTCACAAGTAGCCTGGGGACTGTTCTTGGGGAGAAGCTGAATTAGATTTCTTCAGCAATCTTTGTTCTAGCTGACAAGCACACATGATTTAAATACCTCTAAATTGAGAATTTCCATATGGACTTGGCCTTATAAATATCAGATGCTGCTAACAATTAATGGCAAGAAGAAAAGCGTGGGTGGAGCTGCAACTCTGCATCGGGTATGTCAGTTTTTGGCAACAAAGGGCACTTTGAGCTGAGTGTCCCTGGGGCTATGCTTGCAATCTGTGTGCCCCCGCGGATGGGCCAGGAGCCTGCGGGTGAAGGGTGATGGATTGTAAACCAAATGGGATTGGACACAGTTGTGCAAACTCAACACAGAACAATTAGTGACTCCCCTCTGAGGTTCAAAGTGCAAGCAACAGTGTTTCTTTTCATATAATAAGAACAAGCTTTACATCTTGCCATTGAAAACCACAAAGAATATCAACATCCAGGTTCCCTTTGCAATAATCAGAGCTCACACAAGAGTCACAGGGAGTGCTCATGAAGGTTAGTTATTTTGTTTTACTACTCGATTCTTGTTTCCTTGGTGCTGCAGGCTGCTCAGGATCAAACACGGGCCTACAAAGCGGTTTTGCAGAAACAAAGTGGCCCATGATGCGGTTTACTGGAGGAACCCGGAGAAGACAAAATTACAGACAGTGAGGAGAGCAGGGGTGCCAGGGCTGGGGGAGCCGCAGGCTGGGAGTTACTGTTTAATGGATACAGAGTTTCAGTGTTCCAAGGTGAAGAGAGTGCCATGAGGGATGGTGGTGATGGCTGCAAAGCCACGAGGGTGTCCCTAAGACCATGGAGCTGGACACATGATGGTGAAGACGCGATGTTCTGTTCTGTGTAATTTTCACAATAAAAGCAAGGGGGAAAAGCGATCACACCCTCAGCATTTCCCTTTAAAAAGCAACAAACCTTAAACGTTTTGCTCGCAAAGAAAAAACAAAATAGGAAGAAACAGAAATGAAGGTGGCCCGGCAGCGTCCTATGAGCCTGGTGCAGTGGGGGCACTGGGGACATCCCATGCCAGCCCTGCCCTGGCACGCCAGCCTGGAGGCAGCACAGAGCCCTGGGCCCAGAGCTCGGGAGCCATAGGTAGGGGTGTGTGCTCAGGGCGGCTCTGCATGTGATGGGAATCTTAACTCGACAGACCCCAGAGGCTGCGGCGATGTTTCGGAGGGTCTCAGTTTCAAAGGCAACACTGACTTAAAAACGATCCCCAGTTGTGATGAAACACAGGGCCCGGGGCCCGACTCACCCATCGGAGCCCGGCCTGGACGGGGTGCTGTCTGACGAGAGGGAAGAGACGGATGCCACGGACAGAGGCCGGGACGTCGAAGGCATGGTGAAGGACCGCACCATGGACCGGGGGCGGCTGCCTCTTCTCTCGTCCAGACTTGAGGGCTGAGAGAGGGAGAGAGACTTGTCTGAGGCTGTACCTGCTGTGGCCAGAGTCCCGCAGCTCAGGCATCTCACGGGGAGGACTCTGGACCACAACTGTGCACCTGTTTATAAGCAGTTTCTGTTCTTGCTCTGAGCTGAGGACAAAAGTGACGATTATTTCAGAGTCTTTTGAAACCTGAATGAATGTTATAAAAAAAAAAAAAAAACCACCAGGAAGCACCTTCTTCGTCTTTGTATTTTCAACGCAGCTTTCCTGTCCAAGACCACACTGCACCAGCCTATTCCAAAGTCACAATGAAGATGCAATGTGTTGAATGATATCTAGAATGTGCTTACAGGATTCAAGATCTGCAGATGAGCCCTGTACACCTGTGAATGTTGGCAAACTGTGCAGATCACCAAAATACACGGCGACTTCTCTCACTAAAGCAAGGTGCTCCTGTGGCTTTGGTAAAGGTGGGTTTCCTCCTTCACAAGGGACTGGCACAACAGACCAAATACAGACACAGCCAGAGCTGCTCACTAGCTGGAAGATGCATTCTGGAGAAAACTGGTCTCTGGGTGGAATTTTCCATGCTCTCTTCGTCATGTGATACCCCAGTGTCATTAAAACATGGATGGTGTCAACGTATACTCAGCTAGGACATGCTATTGTTCCTGCGCCCAGAGCCAGATGTGCAAAACCAGGTGCACTAACGTTCTGCTCTACCAGAGGACACAGAGCCTGCCTCTCTGAAGGTCACTTCCTGTCTGCATGGCTTCCCACCCAACCTGAGCTATCCCCTCATCCCACCAGTCACCTGCAAAACCCTGCTGTGGACCCAAGGGTTCCAGGCCTCAGAGGTAAGATACGCTTGGTTATGGATTCCACAACTCCACTTCCACACCCAAAAAGTGAGTCTGTGCCTTAAACTCCAGGTAAAATCCTACTACTTGACTTGTAAACTAATTCTTTCAAAGACAAGACCCCAGCAAAGGCGCACAGGAGTTGCTAAACTCTTCTCTAAAAAAGAAACAAGTATTTCAGACATGCAGCCCTGCCACAGACGATACAGACACAGATGGGGGGGGGCTGCGCCCCAACTGAGCCCTATCTGCAAGATGTGCAGTGAGTGGGCCATGGTTTGCTGACCTTGGCTCACAGCAATGTGCAGCTGGAGTTTGCTGGTCAGCCTTGGACTTAGCCCGTGATGGCACCAGTGGCTGTCTCCATGGCGATGTCCTTGACATTAACCAGCAGAAACACAAAGGGGGACGGTCACCTGCAGATGGTCCCTGTCTGTGAAGACGTTTCCTACACAATATCCGGTGGCTCTGAGTTTCCACCACGGCCACCCCTCAGCCTCTGGGCAGCACACGGCAGCCTGTCTCCCATCCAGCCCCAAGGGCCTTGTTTTGGGTCCTGGCTGTTCCTGGCCTGTCAGGCTCTCCAGTCTGCCACCTCCAGCACCAGCCGCCCACCTCAGCCACTGCCTCTTCTTGGGCAGTTCTGCGGGACTCTGTGCCCTTTCACTGTCTGCCCCAGACCTGCTGCCCTGGCCGTTCGCTCTCTCCCACCTCCTCCGCCACAGCAGCTTTTGAAGACGGGCACAGAGGCGGGGCACTGGCTTGGTGGAACCGGATAAAGTGCTGGTCTTTCTGAAGACCATCCCAGCTACCTGGGCAGGGAGAGCTGCCTCCCTGCCTCTCCCCCAGAACCACTCGTGGCTGGAATCTAATCCGATCCTCTTCAGATACAGGTGGGGGCAAGAAGGGAAGAGAGCCAGCAATCTTAAGCCGATGGGAATTCTGCGGCTCGGAGGACATGGCCAGCAGCCCCCAAGGGAATGAAGCTGAGCGTGTGGCGAGAAGGAACTCGATCACCCAACAGCCGGCTGGGGCCCTGGCTGTGAACCCCATCATGTGTCCGGCACATTGGTCTCCGTGTCTCTGTGATGGAGTGACCTTCACAGCAGCACAGTAATAGCAACTGGAACCGCAGGGCCAGCCAGGAGTGCAGGTGTGAGAACATGCTAGAATTCGGGCTCTGAGCTTCAGCTGTCCCAGGACACAGGGGCCTGGAGTGAGGATAACAGAGGTGAAGCCTCAGAGCATGGGACTGTGGATGGCCCAGAGCAAAAACTCATTTCCGCTCTCTTACCAGGCACATCTCAGTCCTGCCCAATGCCTCTAGGTTTTGTGTCTTTGTCTCTCAGCCAAAGGGGCTATGAGATCCCACCTGCATTAGCCATGGTGTTTACGGTCCCCTATGACACAGGTAGGGGTGGGATGGAGGTGGGTGGTGTAGGGTAGCTTTTTTTTTTTTTTTTTTGAGGGGGAGAGAAGCGGGAGAGAGGGAGAGAGAGAGAGATGTTCCCATCCCCTGCTTCTCTCCCCAAAGGCCCACAATGGCCAAGGCTTGGCCAGACTGACGCCAGGAGCAGGAACTCAATCCAGGTCGTCCACGTTCATGGCAGGAACTCAGCTCCTTGGGCCATCATCTGCTGCCTCCCAGGTCTGCATCAGCAGGAAGCTGCTGTCAGGAACTGGAGGCTGGAACTGAACCCAGGAACTCCGACATGGGACGTGGGACGTGGGATGTGGGACGTGGGCGTCTTAACTGGGAGTCCCAGTGCCAGTGCCCACTTCCTGGATTAACTGAATTTAATGATGATGACCGGGCGGTGAGAGGCAGGTGCATGTCGCAGGTCCCTGGAAACGTGTTTGGCAGATGCTACACAAATAGCAGCCATGTACAGGAGGAGACCCACAGAGGGTGACACTGTCCTTGAGAGGGGTAGGTGGCGAGAGGGTCTGGGCAGGCCAGGGACAGCCTGTGTGCAGTGTGGAGTGCTGACCTGATGCCCCTCCCCCAGGGCAGAGACAGCAGCACTTACAGCCCCCTGGACTGCACGTGTCACCTGGCTGATGCTGTCACATCACACCCCACCTGTGAAATAATCCCCGGGAGTGGGTGAGGCTGGAGCTGGCTCACAAGGAGGGCGCCATCAGCTCAGCCTCCTAACCAACAGCTCTATCAGCAGCCGAGGAGGGGCCCTGGGTTCTGTGGAGTCCAGGGAGAAAACCCAGGAACCGGCCCAGCTATCTGTGCAAGGTGTGGAGGGTGAGAAGCCCTGGAGACACAGGCCAGGTCAGGGGCTCCTCCATGGGACCAGAAGACCCTGGCGAGCCCCCGCATGAGGCAGCTATGAAGGATGACCCCGGGCCTGTCTTCAGCCTGACTGGGGGGTGGTGTAGCTATGGCCAGGGCAGGGGTCGAAGGGTGACTGGGCACAGGGGGCCAAGGGTGGGAGGGTAACCTGCAGTTTCAGAGCAGCTGAAGAGGTGGTCCAGGGTGCAGGGCGAGAGAAGCACCCGGCCTCGGGGATGATGGGCTCACAAGTGGACAGAGCAGGTTCCCTCCCGTCCCTCACCTGACTCGGAGGAGGAGTGGGGGAGATGAAGGTGGGATGAGAAACAGCTTTTTGCTGAGTTTAAAGGCAGGGGCTGAGCTGGGTGTAGCTGGCAGTCACAGTCTCTCTTCCCTCGGTCCTGGGATCTGCAAGCCTTACTCTCAGGCCGGGGAGGCCAGGCTGCTGGGCTCCCATCCAGGGGCCGGTGGCGCCTCAGAGCCCAGGACTGGCCGGATGGAGGCTGACACAGGGCATGCGGGGGGCCTGTGTATTATGAAGTCAGACGGTGTCCAAATCCTCTCTTTTTAGGGCTTAGGCTGGCTCAGGAAAATTGACAAAATGGTTTATGTCCTTTCCATAGGCCTTTCATTTGTAAATCCATCTCTCTGGAAACAGGATGATTCTGTATTGCTTTTCAAAGCACTCTCAGATGCTTGCAAGTTTCCCAAGCAGATAAGACAGGAGGGCTCTCCCCAGACCGCTCCTTCTTGCCACATTTCTCAGGGAATGACAGGGGTGTCTGCCCTGCCTCTCGGCTGGCTCCAAGACGCCTGGCGGCCCTGTCTGCCTTTGGAGTCCCGGGACGGAGGAGGGGAAGGAAAGGCAGCTCCGGGGGCCGGGTGGGGGGGAGATGCTCCCCTCACTTCCGGCCCTGGCTGCCCCAGCAGGGGATGGTGGGAAGCTGGAGGGGACAGCACGGACTCCAGGGGTGGTGGGCATCGCTGGCTCAGCCAAGGATGGCACGGTGGGTGCAGCAGGGGGAACCTGTTCCCAGCTGGAGACACTGCCGCCCCCACCCACACTCCCACCTCTGGCCCTGGCCTTTCCCTCCGCCTGTGCCGGGCAGTGAGCACCACTGCCGAGAAGCGGGGAGCCTGAGCGTTCTCTGCAGTGGGGGGATATGTATTACGCGATTGCTAAATGCAGAAGCTTCTCACTCAGTAAGGAAACCTCACGATTCCCCAAGCGTTTCTCTCTCAGAAGCAGGAGCAGCCTGGGGCTCTGACCGAGACGCTCAGGACACCCGTGCCAAGCGCTTCTTGCTGCACAACTCTGACTGCGGTGAGCTGGGAGCTGTGCAGCACCAGGCACGACGCAGGACTTGCCTCCGAGACAGGGCCTCGCGAGGGGCTCCCGGGACAGCACCCTGAGTCCGAGGCTGCTTGCTGGCAGCGGCTCCCGCCGGGCTGGCAGTCAGATTCCCACCTGCTGGGCTTGCAGACCAGGGCCCGTGGTCAGGCCCATCCCTGGCCTGGCCTGGGCTGGAGACCTGGGGGCTCGGCCACGCCCAGCAGGACTGTCTCCAGCCTGCTGCAAGACCTCCAGCACAGGGCTTGCTCTTCGCGTCACTGAAAATCACAAACTGCTCTTTCCCTCCCACTCCTGGTCCAGCCCCAGCTCAGAAACCTTTCTTGGCCTCGTGGCAAGAGTCTGGTTCCGCCTCAGCCTCCCAGCCCCTGCCTGGTGTTGCAGGCCCTCGGAGGTTGGGTGCCTTTCCCACTGCTGCCCTTTGTCCTCTGCCCCGGGCATGCCTGTGTCTGCACTGGCCTCTGGCTCACCATTCAAACTCTTGCCTCCCAGCTTTGCCGAGGGCCTCGCTCCCCAGTGCAGTGTCTTCTCTCCTCCCAGTCACCTCCCACTTGGCTTCCTTTGCCCGGATCAGCCACCTCTTCCTCAAGGAGGTCGGTCTGGACCGATAGTTGCAAACCTCAGTATGCGTCCCTTCTCCCTCATGGCTACAGTTCTTAGACATCGGCTTTCGACTGGGTGCAGGCGCTACTTCTCTTTAGGGAATCGTGAGTGCTCCTGCACTTGGGTTATGTAAGCAGGTGTGTGCGTGTGCGTGTGTGCATGCGTGTGCGTGTGTGTGTTGTAGGAACACAGGAGCGGGATCTGTTAACCACCCAAGGGTCATGGGCCACCGCTCCAGAACACAAAGGGTCCACAGTGTTCCAGCAGGTGTGTGGGGTGTTGGTGATCCGACATTTCCAGTTACTGAGAGGAAGTGGCAGAATGGCTGAGGAATGGTCTGAGTTTCCTCACACCCACCTCTGCAGGCATCCTGGGCACACATGAGCCCCTCTGGGCAGTGAGCCAGTCACGGCCGGACCTTGGGATGCACGGCCCCAATCCCCTACCCTCCGTGGCGAAACCCACCTACCATGGTTCGAACGCCATATTGCTTTTCCACTTTTTCCTTCAGCTGTTTGAAACAGGCTTCCATTCGCTCGTGGAACGGCCTCAGCGCTTCTGTGACTTTGTCTCCATGGATCCTGATCCCTTCGGCCAAAAACGGAATCTGAAAAACACAGAAGTTGACACTCATATTTCTTGGTTAGTGACTTAGGAAGAACCGCCCGCACCAACGGAAAATGGCACCGTGCCCAATGCACCTGCCTTTGTTTCCAGATCAAACTGGCTGATTACTCTCATCAGCAGGAGCTGATCCCCAAAGACCAAAGCGTTTAAATTAAAATCATTTGTGTCTTGAGCCGGAACGGCCAGTCCGGCATCTCCCATATGATGGCCTGCTTGGCCAGATGTGCACGTGTCCAGTCTCAGAAGAGATGTCTCTGTGTTTCTCCCCTGGAACTGGGGAAGGGAGGCTTTGATATGTTTAGGTGAAGCTCGTTCTGTTAGCAAGGGGTCATGTCAGAGTAAGCGCTCCTTCAGTGGTGATGGAGACCCCTAGGCCAAAAATGAAATCTATGTGATCTGTGGTCCCGAAGGATATGCTTATTGGAAAGGAAAACCAAATTTATGTCTCCTTAGCACTAAAAATAATCGCGTCTCCGCTGACAATGCTGCCACAGAATATCCACGCCAGCATTGCGCTCCCCAGCGTGGCGTGGAGTTGACCTTTGCAAGTGTCGCCAGAGAGACTATTTCCTTCCGGCAGCTGAGAGAGCTCCTGAGACTCACTGCTGTAGGCGGCCAGGCAGGAAACGGCCTCCCTCCCGCCTCTGGCCTCTGCTTCCCCCACGGCGCTCAGACGATCTTCAAGGGAATCAGCTAAGAGGTTTCCGCTTAATAATTTATAATTAAATCAAAATACCGATTAAAACCAGATTTTCCTCCTAGCGCAGAACAGCGATCTTAACGAGCAGGTTTATTAGTAGGAAGGAGAGTAAGTACACAATCGAATTTCATGTGAACAAATTCAAGAAATCTTATCAAGATGAATCCACGCCAACACGTGTTCGGTTGCCATTTATAGCGCACAGCCGTTGCCTCTTTGGGAAGGAGGGCACGGGCAGGGGCTCCGGGTGCTCGCCGCCCACCCGGCCGCCTGCGGGCTGCAATGACTGGGAAGTCAGTCTTGCCCACACGAGGGCCCATTACCCCTTTCTGGCCGGTTACTCCCGAAAGAGCAGCAGGCGGGGGGGATTCCAGAATGCACAAGTGGTTTTCATGCTCCACAGCAATCACTCACGTGGAGTGGATTTCCCGGGGCTGGACCGGGCGCCCAGGAACAGAGCACGCTCTGTGCACGCTCTGGTGATCCGTTTGCTCCCTGAGCTGCCTGTGGGCAATCAAGGTCCCCCAGGTCCCCAGAGCACTTCTGGTAGAACAGCTGTCTCCCCAACATGCAGAGTTCAACCTAATCCTCTCATTGTTTGGCAGGTGAGATAAAAACTCTACATTAGGGGGCCAGTACTGTGGCGTAGCGGGTAAAGTCACCTCCTGCAGTGCCAGTATCCCATATGGGCGCTGCTCCACTTCCAATCCAGCTCACTGCTATGGTCTGGGAAAGCAGAAGATGGCCCAAATCCTTGGGCTCCTGCAACCCACGTGGAAGACCTGGAAGAAGCTCCTGGCTTTGGATTGGTGCAGCTCTGGCCATCGCAGCCAATTGGAGAGTGAACCAGCAGATGGAAGACCTCTCTCTGCCTCTCCTCTCTCTATTTAACTCTGACTTTCAAATAAATAAATAAATCTTTAAAAAAAAAAAAAACCTCTACATTAGATCCTTTATATCTGGGGTGTGTCTTCTTGGAGGAGATGAGGTCAGACCACCTGGTTTGGGTCACTGCTAAGACTCCAACTGCAATTTGGCCGGTGGAACTCACAAGGTATGAGAACCGGTCACTCTCAACAGTCCCTAACGCTGATCACGTAGGAACTTCTTTGGGGATGAGATCTGGGCCCCTATTGTTGTCTACTAGGGGCTGAGCTACAGCTGTGATCCCACAAGAGAATAATAAGACATTCTGTGCAAACACACAACCACGCGTGAGGTGCCTGATACACAAGTCAGAGCTGCAGGGTTCGAAATGTCTCCTGAGACCCTTTGGTTCCGGGGGCTCCAACTCAGCCATGCATTAAAGTCTCTTGGGGAGATATCAGAACTCCACCCCAGAGCCTCGATTTGCTATAGGTGGGCCCCAGGGACCCTCACCCCTGAAGGGTTCCCCAGGGCCCGGAGTGGAGGAGGGCTTTCCCACAGCTGTCCCTCTAATCCCTCCAAGCTGAGGGCCACTCCCAAGCTCCGTCCCAACGGGCAGTGCTGCCTTCGACGTCTGCTCCTGCCTGTCCCCTGCTGATCCACGCGCTGCCAGCTGCCCAGGACACCTGGAACCCCCTCAATGCTCCCAAGGCTCCCGCCCGGCCACAGCAGCCGTGCCTGTCATGGGCTGGGGACGAAGACTTTGGTCTTTCATCTTGGCACACGTGGGGAGAGAAACATACACACAGAGGCAGCTGAAAGCACACGTGGACTCGTGTCTGGACACGCGGCAGGGTGTGCAGCAGCGACAGTTCAGGACCTGGTGTCACTGGCAAACAGGGAGGAGACCCAGGCAGCCCACACCGGACCCCAGCCTCGCACTCTGCTTCAGAGACAGCCAGCAGAGGCTCGAGCTGCCTGGGACTCACCAGCCAGACTTCACAAAGGAGTCTGGGCACAGAGCTGCTGATCGTACATACATACGTACGTACACCTGTGAGTGACCAGAACCCCTGAGTCCCGTAAGGAAACCCTCGCCCTGTCCTGATGGGAGCAAAAAATCCTCCAAAACCCCAAACTGCCTGTTTTTAATGACCCTCTGGCTCCATTACTGTTACTAAGACCCGGGTTTTCAAAACATTTGCAAATGAGAGCGAAGTCCCAGGTAATGTTTTGAATACGTATTTCTCCTCACTCTTTGGCTTAATGAAGTTGCTATAAAACGGATTCTTTCTTTCAACTTTCCAAAGAGCTGCTTTAAAATTCTCCCTTTAATATAGCGATTACAGGTGATGACACAGTGCTGACACACAGTTGCTCTCTGGGGAACAAATTATTTTTCTCTGTAGGACTGGAAACTCTTAAAATCCAATTTGCTGTAAGAGCTTACAGGAAAAAAGAAATCAATAGAACGTTTGCAGACCAAACTAGTTTTTGTGTTACAGCCGTCAGAGAGTTTTGAATTTTGTCCTCCTTCGTTTCTACAACGTCTAAACAGAATCACTCCGATTTTTAAACTCCCTCCTGTTTTTTCAGTAACAGAGGCTGCCAGAGGAGGCTGAAGTTTCATGCAGAGGAACCACCGACCACGGGCTGCTAACGCCACTGCCAACCGGCTCCAAGGGTTGATGACAAAACCATTCCATGGCAAACAGATCTCAAATGCATGCAGATTTATGAGAAAGCTGTTTTTTTTTTTTTTAACCCCTTTTAAGGTACTCTGTGCTAAAAAAAAAAAAAAGTAGATACGTATACGAGGGCACTTCTAGAAGTCTGTGCAAAGAATGAAGTCAGAGGTAGGGTTCATTCTGCTGCAAAAACCTAAGTCCACGCTGAGTTTCTCATATGATTTTCCATGAGCTGCGTGTATGTTTATGCGTGTGTCCATGTACACTACCCACCCGCATACAACCTCATAGGCTTTAGAATGGCTGTTACGGGAACCAAACAGAACAAGGTAACAAACGCGGCTAGGAGGCAGAGAAACTGGGAATGTAAAACCGGTGCAGCATCCTACACAAGATCGGAGATTCTTCAAACAAGGAAAGGTGGAACACCAACCACGTGACGCTGGAATTCCAGGGCGGGCGGGGGGGGGGACCCCAGGAAGCACAGCCAAACCAGTGGGTGGACGCGCCCTTGAGAGCACCCTGTGTCTCGCAGCAGGATTCGCAATGGCCACAGGGTAGAAACAACCTAGGTGCCAGGAACGGGTTTACAGATGACAAACAGGTGGGGTCACTCCATGGAGCGTTACTCAGCCCTCAAAAGGAGTGATGTTCTGACGCCCGCCACTGCAGGTGACCCCGGAGCTGCTACGTTACAGGAAATAAGTCAGGCATGAAAGGACCCATCCTGTGCAGCCCCCTCATGGGGACAGGAAGTAGAGTGGCAGTGGGGGTGGGGGGAGGGCTTGCTTGATGAACACAGTCTCAGTCTGGCAAGAGGAAAGAGCTCTGGGGATGGACGGTAGTGATGGCTGTATGGCAGAGCGGATGCACTAAAGCCACTGGACCACACACCTTATCTATTTATTTGACAGGTAGAGTTACAGACAGTGAGAGAGAGAGAGAGAGACAGAGAGAAAGGTCTTCCTTCTGTTGGTTCACTCCCCAAATGGCTGCTACGGCCAGTGCTGCACTGATTCGAAGCCAGGAGCCAGGTGCTTCCTCCTGGTCTCCCATGCAGGTGCAGGGCCCAAGCACTTGGGCCATCCTCCACTGCACTCCCAGGCCACAGCAGAGAGCTGGACTGGAAGAGGAGCAACCAGGACTAGAACCCGATGCCCATATGGGATGCCTGTGCCACAGGCAGAGGATTAACCAAGTGAGCCACAGCACCGGCCCCTGCACCACACACTTTAAATCAGTACACTTCATGTCATGTACATTGGATTATGGTCATACATAAACATCTTTGTGTATGTATAGGAAGGGTGTTGTAAGTCCTTCGAGTTATGAAAATCCAGGATATCCTGTGAATCTGAACGCAAATTAGGAGGATGGGTAACTGAGCTCGGAAACAAAGTTCAGCTGCGCCATCCCCAAAGATCTCTTTGGTCAGTGTGCTGACGACAGAGAAGCCGCTAGAACGAGGTTCCATGGGGCCAGCCAGAATAAGATGCCCACAGGGATGTCTCCTGGTTGCAGCGGCTCTGCCCTGTGCCCGCTGGGCAGAGGTAAGCAAAGTGGAGCAGGCAGACCCTCATGTCCACCTCCCCCCACTGCCCAGCCTGCTGTGTGGGGCAGCAGGAGAGGATGGTGGGGACAGCGACTCCTAGCCGCCCACAGGAGAAAACAAAGTTGCCCAAAGCAGCAGAGCGGGTGCAGGTCAAGCTCTCGTGAGAATGGGGCCGGCTCGTCCCCCACCTCACACAGCTCAGGAAGGCCCCAAGGAGCACCTACACCTGCAAACAGACACGAGGCTGCGCCGAGTGACCCACCCCCTGGGGAAGGCGTGGCTCTCTCACAAAGGCTCGGGGAGCCCGGAGAGCACGAGCAGAAAAGCCACAGAATATGTGGACTCACGGCTTGCAACGCACAGAGGACTCACACGGCCCCCAGCGCTGGCCAGGGCTGTGGGGAGGGCACTGCAGCTGCCGAGGCCACACTCCACAAGGACTGCCAATGCCGGCGCCATTCCTGGCACACGCCAGAGCCAAGGGCTTTGTGGCTTTGAACTTGCCCCCATGTTCTGGTCTGGCAATCCCAGCAAGAGGAAGATCCTCCAGCAGCCGATTCACTGAGCAAAGCGATAAAGGAGACCTTGCTCATTGGCAAGAAGAAAAAGATTGGAGGGTATTCAAACTAAGGAGCGTAGCCCAGGTGTTAAGTTCATCATGGCAGTGGTGGTGGCGGGCTCATGCAGGGGCACCTGTGGTCAGGTACACTCTGTCCACCCTGCAGAAGCCTCCATGCTGGCTGGGCCTGCAGCAAGGGGCCCAATGCCCCCCTCCAAGCATGCCAGGGTACCACGGGACCCCCTACCTGCCAGGCAATCAGGTCCTTGAGCTTCTCGATCTGTTCATGGGCCTCGGCGTGCTCCTGCAGGTACCGCTCGGTGAAGAAGGCCTACGGGAGACGGAGCGTCTCAGTACACCTGCTCATCCCAGAGGGATGCACCAGGTCCCGGGAACAGCCCCGTGTAAAACAGACCCTTACCCTCACCTGCGCAGAGCTCACCCCAGACCCAGGTCCAAACGTACAGTGATGTCAAACACTACACAATGGAGCAAAACGGTAGCCAGTGGGGCTGCTCGGGGCTGCAACCCGAGTCCTCGGAGCCCAGCAGAGCCAGCATGGGGATACAGCCCTCCCAGCTGCTCATACACCCAGGACTCCCAGCCTGCACCTGCCCCGGGCCCGACCCACACAGCAGGCAGCAGCCTGCTCTGTCCAAGGTGAATGACCCCTCCCTGGTACCAGCACCCCCTTTCTATCTAACAATTGGATTCTTTCCTGTTTCTCGCCAACTGTTATCTCTTGGCACGCAACGATCCCAGGCCCCCTGAAAGCCTCCTAGGGTGCACTCTCCAGGGGCCTCTGGCCATCTGAGGATGCCCAGGGAGCTGAGCCTGGTCAGGCGCTGCTGCTCCTGCAGCGGCTGCCTCTGGGTGCGCCTGCCTGGCCGTGGCCCTGTCACTGCTGACCGCTCAGTGAGACCAGGATCGGGGCTGCACTTGGGATAGAGTGTCTGGAGCTTCCAGCCTGTCCTGGGTGGGGCCAAAGGAGCAAACCGGCAATTCACATGCCTTCTCATAGTTTGCAAAGCCCCCCATGACGGCGGGGTCCACGATGCCATTCAGGAGCATGGACAGGGGGTTGATGGGCAGGCTGGGGTCGTCCAGGTGCTGCTGCACCATGCTGTTGATCTTGTCGTTGGTCAGCTGCATGGTTTCGATGGCATTCTCCAGGGGGCTGATTTCCACCTGCAAGGGAGAGAAGACGGCCCCAGGTCAGCCAAGCTGCTGCGCTCACAGCTGGGGTCCTCGGCTGGGGCAGCTCCCGGGTCCTCGCCAGAGGGCAGCGTGCCAGGACAGGGCCTGCTCCTCATGTCCCCATGAACCTTTCTCTCCCCCAGATACTTTGGGTCTGACCACTTCGGCCCCAGCCAAGGGCATTGGCACCTTGTATGACTGCTTGTTTCCCTAGACGGAGCTCTCACATGAAAATCTCAAAAGGACAAGAGAAGCCAAGCTGCTGAGCTCTGGGTGTGTGTGTGTGTGTGCTCGTGCACACGTGTGCAAGCATGTGTGTGTGTGCATGCGTGTGTGAGGTCATCTGAGAACACGCAGCTCGGAGTGGTGTCTGCTTCACAGAGGACCTCAGCCATGTCCTGGTCCCTGCTCGTCACACAGAGCGAAGACTGCAGCAGCCCGCGTGCGGTCTGATCTGGGACATGGCCACGGGGCGCCCCCTCACTCCGGACACAATCTCCAGGCTGCCAGGGAGCCCCTCGGGGCAGGAGGCAGGGGGAGCAGCCACTCGTCCCCAGCCTCTGGGGCCCTGCTAGGCTCAGCGTTACAGTGTCTCGAGAACATGGCCATGTCTGCAGCAGGGACCACACCTCCCGCTGGGCTCGTGCACGCCGACCGACTGCCTCCCCTGAGGCTGGGTCACGGGGATCGCGTCTGGGTGACCTCAACAGTGCTCTGACCCTCCCACAGGGTGAGACGGGCCCCACCTCTGCCCAGGAACCCCGGGCCTTCTGCTTGCTTCTTGCTCTGAGCAGAGCCCCAGGGGTGACGTCTTTGGTGGCTGGGAGGGGCACTGACCAGAGGCTTTTGCAGGCTGCGGGGCTGATGGAGGGTCCTGATGTACAAATGTGGCCAACCAGGTGCACACGGCTGAGCTGCCCCTTGGTTGTGCCCTAAACAACACGTGTTCCTGGAACGCCACCCTCACCCTGTGCCCGGCTCCAATGGCCTCTGGAACGGAGTGTCACCGGCTCATGCCCTCCAAGCACAGACTCCCAGTGGCTGAACTTTTTGGCTTCAGGAAAAAACTGTTTCTTATTTCTAATCAAACAAACAGGGCTTGCTGCTGCCCCCAAAGATATCCCAAGGGCACTGGTCCCAGTAGACGCAGCAGGATGCCAGCCATGCCGCTCTGGGATGGCCAGGCGTCCAGTTCCAAATGGCCAAGGCAGCTGGGGAAGAACTGTGTGCTCTTGAGGGGTCATGGCTGCCCCATCCCAGGCCCAGAGGCTCATGGGAGCGAGTCCACTGCTGAGGCTCCTTACATGGACTGGCGTGTCCATGGGAACGGCCTGCTCCTGGCCCTCCCAACTGCCCCAGCACTGGACACACGACCTCCGAAGCCTCCCACCTGCCAGGTGCTGCAGGGGCTTCCGTGGGCACAGACACTGCACCCCCGGGGGACAGAGCGGAAGTGACCCCAGGCGTGGGCAGAGAGAGCCCTTCGGACTCTGAGGAGGCAGCTTTGTGGGTAGGGGTCTGGCAGAGCTAGGGAAAGGCTCATGGGGTAGCCCAGAGCTCGTCCCCATGGGCAAGGGACAAGAGGGGTGGGACCAGCCCAGTCCTAGCGCCGAGTCCTTGTGAGGCTCGGGCATTTGGTGTAGACTGGGAGGCAAGTGCACTCCTCTTGGGCTGGGTCCCACCGGGTAGAAGGGAAAGGCACGGGGCCCCACACACAGGAACGCACGTCTTGCAACTGGATCTTTCGGGAGCAGAAGCTGCCACAGCCCTGCATCCCCGTGCAGTCGGGAGACACAGCTGCCGGGGGCCGCTGTCCGCGCGAGCCTCACGGAAACCCATCCCACAGCACAGGGAACCCGGCCACGGGGATGCGGCAGGAATTGCAGTGGCTTTCAGAAGGGCCGAGGTGGGGGATGTTCTCGGGCCCTTTCCACGGGAAGTGAGCAGGCGCCACAGGAAGATCTTTACGAGGGTTTCCATGAATCAGGACTTGTCTTAAATTCCTCATTTAGCGGTTGGAGAGAACTGTCAAAACGGCACAGCGATGGCTGTGTTTCCACGTTTGAGGGAAGGAAGTCTGGTTCGGCTTTCTCCTAAGCTGTGGCCGTTGGGATAACGTGGCATTTGCGCTCCATGATGAGGGCAGGGTGATCGTGTGACCTGTAGGGCCCGCGCGGTGCAGGCTGGTCGCAGGAACCCCAGGGGGTGCCTGGTCACAGGGGTGGGGCTACCTCAGGGAAGGGGACACCCTTACCATGAAAACGGATTTGACCTCAAACCAGCGTAAAATTCCAGGCAGCTTATAGGCTGTGGTGTAGATGGTCCTCTCGATCCACATGTTCTGTGGGGGCATAAGACACCTGTTAGGAGCAGGGTGGGGCCTTGCCTGTGCGCAGCGCACCAGGGTGTGTGCCGAGGTGGCACGTCCCAGGCCCCCTGTTTAACCGTCCCATGGGACACACCAAAGGCTCCCCACCTCCTGACCATGGCCACCTCCCTGGTGTGTGGCACAGGAATATGGAAGGTGGGTGGGGAGGCTGTCCGTGCCTCAAGAGGAGTAGGCTTCTTGTGAGCACTGGGCTTTGGGGAGATGCTGAGCGGTTGTGTTCCACTCACAGGTGCGGGACCTCTCAAGTGCTAATAAAGTCAGCGTTTTTAGCTTAAAATAGTTCTACGTAACTAATGTACATTTCCACCAGGACATAAAGATACAAGAGAAGGAAACAGAATTACCCACTATCTAGAGACGAAGCCACAACCACTTTGGTCTCTATCGCTCAAGGCTTCTTACTATTTAAAAGTGGGTGCATGACTATTTTCATTGTAATTCGCATGCTGTTAAAGAGCACGTCACCCACTGCAGGGAGCTGTTTCAAGGCAGAAACACAAGTTCACCCATCAGTGAAGGGCGCACAGGACTCCGCTGCAGGGCCACGCCCTAACTCCTTCCTAGCCCCGCCTTCGTGCACGGCCTTGCTCTTGACTGCGTCCTGCCATTCCAATGCTCCCCGTGACACCTGCTCCCGGGGCGGCCGGGCTCACCAGTAGTCATCCAGGCATGGGAGATGGGACAATGGAACTCCAACAGTTCCAGAAAACAGGCCTGGCTCTTCAAAGACATTTGTCCCAAACCCCTGAGATTCCAAGCGGGTCCAGCTGGACATCTGGCCAGGCCCCATGGGGATGGCTTGTCCAGGCACTGCCTTGGACCACAGCTCCGGTGCTTTCTGTCACAGCCACCCTGGGAGGGGCCTCGGGGTTTCCTCCTGGGCTTTGGGGGCCGCTTCCGGCAGCTCAGACCCTGGCTCTGTCTCCCTCCTCCTCTCCGGCCCTGGATCCCTTTAACCAGGGCTGGAGGCCCTGAGAGCCACAGTTAGCCCCTCCTGGTGGGGCGGCCTCCCCAGCCCCCTGCCCTTGGGGGCCAGAGCCTGGTTCCCCAATCCTGCCACCCCGGCCTCCGCCCCCGCTTTCTGGAATGCTGAGGCTTTGTCAGGCGTGTGAGGGCTAAATCCCGTGGCCTCTGAGCACTTTATCTGTGTGTGAGGACCTAAACGGGGCCATCAGGGGATTCCAGGGCCAGAGAGAAGCACACAGCCTCTGAGGCTTAGCCCTGCTCCAGATGGCAGGAGTCGAGGTTATTCTTAGCTCGGCGCCCGGCTGGCGATGCAGCCTGCGGCAATGCAGTTGACCCCCTTGTGTCTATTCCTTTACGGCATGAGACCATCTATCCTTGCCGGACGGGAGCTGTGCGAGGGACGTCCCAGAGCTGTCTGGGAACCATTCTCGGCACAGCACCACCAGCGGTGCCCAGGCTGTGTGCTGTGTCACAGATGACGCAGCAGGGACCAGTCACTGGGCAGGAAATAAGGGGTTGGTCCCGACACCATAAGTTACAACCACGGGAGGCTTTGGAATTCACCTGGCTGCAAGCTCTCTCCCTGACACAGGAGGAAACCAGGCTCAGGGCAGAGGGGCCTTCCCTGAATGGGCCTCCAGGATCAGGACGGAGCCCGAGGATCTGCATAGGGAGGAGGCTCCCTGTTGGAGATGCTAATTTACCTTTGACCTCCCACACCCCCCACACCCAAGAGGAAGCCATTCCTAGGGTCCCTGGGGCAAATGTCCTCTTGCACATTGGCCTAGAGTGGGGCCTTGGGGGAGGCTGACAGGCAAGAGGGGGAGACATACTAACGTCTTCAAGTCCTCTGGCTGACCCGATGCCTTTTAAACCCCGAATCCAGTAAACCAGTTCATGTGTGTAGTTCTTAAGGGTAAGAGGATCAGTGTTAATACTTCCGTGATTCTGCCCCAGTGGTCTGTATTGACGGACACTTGGCAGTGCCTGGGGCCCTTTTTGTTGGGTTGTGACAACTGGGGAGGTGGTACAGGCATGCGGTGGGGGGGGGGTGAGCTGTACAGGACAAGGACACTGAGGCTGCCCCGTGCCAGCCTTCGAGACCACACTTCTCCCCAGGCACCTTTCTGGGTAGCGGGATGAAGTTTCTTAGGGTGGGTGTTTGCTATTTACTTATTTATTAATTACCGCGAATTCGTTGTCTGGGTTTTTCTCTCCCTTCCGGATGGGCCGAGAATACTCGAATCGCTGGACCTCATTCACCCTGTAAAAGCTGGGCAGAGACAGATGGATCCTTAGACGCTTAAGCAGAAAACAACCGATCTGCTTGCAGACATAGGGTCTGGCCTCGGAGCACAGCAGCCACCACAGCCCAGAAAGCCTCCCCCAACCTTGACCTGAAGCCGCCTCGGAAGGGACACGTTGGCAGGTGGACAAATTGAGTTTCGCCTCCTCCTTGTCCCTGCCGGCCCTCAGGGAGAAGACGCTGAGTAGGAGTGAAATGGGCAAAAACAGGGAAAAGGTGAAGTGAAGGGGATGATAGGAAAGGCCTGAGTATTTAACTTACGGGGTTGCCACCGAGAAAATTTAAGGAGTGATTTATCCTTTTAGCTCAATAATTTAATGATTTATTTACACAGTGTAATTTAGTATTTAAATTTCTAAGCATTGTATGTGTTTATTATTTTCAAAGGGCATGCTTCAGTTTCAGATCCACAAAATACAAGTTTTGCAACCACCCAGGGCGGCAAGCATGGGAGGGGGCTGCAGACGCCAGCGGCAGGTGCAGGAGGCCGACGTCTGTGGCTCCCACCTCCGAGGGAATTACCTCGACAGAGTCTGAGGTTCACTCTGCTTCATGCCTCTCTCTGAGGAAACGAATGTTGCAGACCTTAAAATGCACATTTGCTGAAAGCAATCATTCGTAAATAAACAGAGGCCTAGTTTTTCTGCCATTAGCACTACCGAAAGGTCAAAAACATGAAGGAGGGTTCAAGGAACTGCGGAACTTCCAAGGCAAACAAGCGGGTCCGAGGAGCACTGGGCCGTCCGAGAGGCTGACTCTTCCTCTCCACAAGAACATGGATCAAATACAAAAGAAAAGTCTGAACATCAAAGAGGCATCTGCCAAAGCAGATGCTCCTACGCCACTGCTGTGTCAGGTGCAATTCAGCTGGAAGGCGTAAGATCGCCGTCCCGTTTGGACAGTCGACGCACGAGGTCTGGAAGGCGCCTCGTAATCCCACGTCACGTGACTGTGGTGACTGCCGTGCCGCGGGACGGGGGGCTCCTGCCGCACGTGTGGCACCGGCAGCAAACCTTCAGCCCCCTGGTGAACCTCAAACACCTGACCCGCACCGCAGGTCTCCCTCAGACTGGTGTGGGCGAGGCTGGGGAGGGGCTGCAGAGCTCCAGCGCAGACCCCACCTCACGGGACAGACATCCGAGAAGACGGGCTGCATCTCCTCTCTCTCCGGCCCCCGGGGCCCCCTCCCTTGGACCACGGCGAGGGAATGCGCACCGCCTGGTGCTCTGGTGCAGCAGGAAGATGCCGCTTGCGATGCCTGGGTTCTCTCTGCACCCCAGCTTCTCGCTAAAGTGCACTCTGGGAGGCAGCGGGTGCTGGCTCAGGTGCAGGAGCCCTGCCCCCCACTGGGAGCCCTGCATTGAGTCCAGGGTTCCTCACCCAGCCCCAGCGGTGACAGGTGTTGAGGAGTGAACCAGTGCATGGAAGCTGTGTCTGTCTTTCAAATAAAAATAAATTTACAACCCCACATCTTCCTCCTGTACGTTGTTGGGGGTGGTGGGGTGGGGCTGGGGGGGAATGAGCTGTTTCCACTCTTCAGAGGGGAGGAGAGGGTGTCTGGGAAGCTCATGAGAGGCTACAACTCATCCTCAAGGCATGGCGTGAGCAGCGCCTCGGGCTGGGTCGAGGGTGGCAGGTGTTACCTCACGATCTGCTCGGACACGGGCCTGTGAAATTTCAGGGGCAGGTCGAGCTTGGGCTTCACCGTGAAGCACTGAATGTCTGAGGGGTCGGGGGTTAAGGGTCAGCACGGCAGCGTGGACGTGAGCCCTGGGAGAAGACCCCCCTCCCCAAGCACGGGCAACCACCCCGAGGGGGACGGCTTCAATGGGGCGCGGGGCTGAAGGATACGCTGTCCGGGAGAGTTTTTGATGTCGTCGCCCGGGGGAGACGTCGTCTTCATCTTCTCGGCGTTTGGAAACTGAGTCAGCAGCCGCGCTTCGAAGTCCTCCCGGCGTTCGTACTCTTTCCCTCGGTAAATGAAGACTTTTCCCTGGAAACAGAGCCACTCGTTCAAGCAGCACCGGGGGGCGGGGCCAGGGAAGGCTGGCAGGCCAAGGCTCTGGGGCGAGCCTGACCGCTTAAGGAGTACACCGGGGAAGTGAAGGGCGACTTGGGACACATCAGGGTGAGGAACCAGGAAGCCACGGCACCAGCCCCGCGCACGCTGCGGAAGCAGCACCCGAGCCGTCTGGTCTGCTCCCATCTCCCCAGTAAAACCCAATACAGAAGCTGTGAGAAGCATGTGGCACCCGGAGACCCACGCTGTCTAGCAGCAGGCGATGGGCAGAAAGCAAGCGGCCGCCGGGGCAGGTGGAGAATGACTTCATTCTCTAGGCAGGCCCTAATTCAGGACTTCTCACTCTGCCAAACGGAATTTAAGACGGAAGGATTCAGCTGGGGCTCCGGAACCTAAGCACGGCCACCCTGAGCAGGCTTCTGTGAGACACACACAAGAGACGCACAGGGCCGCGGGAAGGGGGAGCCAGACCCAAGCAGGCAGGGGCTGGGTGGACGGACGGCGCTGGACGGACGGCGGTGGGACTTTCTTAGGCATTCACGGTGGCTGTGCTGATGCTTATTCATCAGTGAGAAATGAGATAAAACACACAAGGCTCTCCCAAGGGCTGGGTTTTGTCCACCGCAGATGACACGTTTGTCCCTCCAAAGGGGTGGTTCAACAAGGCTGGGCTGGGGGATGGTGCAGGGAGCAGGGGTGAGAGGTCCTCCTGACCGCAGGCTGACTGTGGAGGCCGTGTCCACCCGGGGTGTGGCACAGCCACGCTGTAAGCCTGCCGGTAAGGAAAGGCCCCTTCCTGCAAGGGGACTCCATCCACGCAGGGGTTTGCCCATTGTGGTCACAGAAAGGAGGCAGTGGGTCGGCAGGGGAACAGACGCCTCTGCTTCTCCTGCCCACCCCCAGGGGTGTCTCAGGCCAGATGCAAACTTCGGCAAAGACAGGGAGCAGACGGCACAAGGGCAGATTCCACGGAGCCTGCAAGGTCGGACTGTACTGGGCACCCTCATTTAAGGAGCACTGGCTGACTGTCTTCAGATTGGCAGGTCACAAGACAGGTGCAGCCCTACCATAGCCGTAGCAACCCCTGGACAGAAGCTGGAGGCAAAGAGGGCCACAGGGCTGGCGCCACGGCTCACTAGGCTAATCCTCCACCTGCAGCACTGGCACCCTGGGTTCTAGTCCCGGTCAGGGCACCGGAGTCTGTCCTGGTTGCTCCTCTTCCAGTCCAGCCCTCTGCTGTGGCTCGGGAGGGCAGTGGAGGATGGCCCAGATCCTTGGGCCCTGCACCCGCATGGAAGACCAGGAGGAAGCACCTGGCTTCTGGCTTCGGATCAGCATAGCGCGCTGGCCGTAGCGGCCATTTGGGGGGTGAACCAACAGAAGGAAGACCTTTCTCTCTCTCACTGTCTAACTCTGCCTGTCAAAAGAGAGAGAGAGAGAGAGAGAGAGAGAGAGAGAGAGCAACAGACACGGAGGAAACATGGTTTCACTGTGCACATTTTCCCAACCATCTCCTAAAGACTTAGCTTGAAGTCAAATACAATTTTGTTAAATTAACGGATTTTCAAAAAGCAAGAGAGATCCTACGGTGCTCAGCTGATTGATCCTTGTGTGGTCTGAAAGCTGTGTCCTCCCAGGAGTCTTATGCACACAGAGGCCTCAGCACCCCGGAGATGGCGCTGGAAGGCGGGGCCTTTCCCGGTGGCCAGGTCACGAGGGCCCCAGGCAGCTCTCTCCCCTTCTGCCCCAGGGGATGCACCGCAGGCAGCAGCCACGAGACACAGGCCCGCAACCGGCAACACGCTGAATCTGATGGTGCCTGGGTCTCGGGCTTCCAGCCTCCAGAACTGTGAGCAATAGACGTGCACTGGCCACAAGTCAGCCAGCCACAGCCGCTTCCCGGGGCAGCCCGGACAGGCTGGGACCAGCCATAGGTGCTTCCCGGGGCAGCCCGGACTGGCTGGGACCAGCCATAGGTGCTTCTCGGGACAGCCCGGACAGGCTGGGACCAGCCACAGCTGCTTCCTGGGGCAGCCCGGACAGGCTGGGACCAGCCATAGGTGCTTCTCGGGACAGCCCGGACAGGCTGGGGCCACGCCTCGCCGAGTCCCAGCTCGCTCTGCGTTCTGATAAATCACTACTGAAGACACAGTTTAAGAACTGAATGTTTTTTTCACTGTGTATTTAGATCTGTCTTAAAGTACCATTATGGAAGAAAAATGTTCTATTTCTTTAAAGTAATGTCGGGCAGAAACCAAAGTAATATGTAGTCTTAATTAGAAATATAAATACATAGTACGGGTACCTTATAAGGCTACATAGAGCCAGAGATTCCAGAAATTCAGCAATATTTAATACATAAAAGACTACCATGGAACTACCATTTATTATGCTTTAGACTGGAAGCAAGGCACCGTCATAAAAATGTATATAAAGGCTTTAATAGAAAAACACTGGTGAGATAGATGGAAACACTAATAACATTTTCTAGAAATGTCAATTACTTTGCATTCTGGAGTAGTCCCTTCAAACATGAAAACAAGCGGTTAATGTACACAGACAAAGATATTTATTCCTTGTAAGGACTATAAATATGAATATGGATGCATAAAACAAGGAGATCAATTTTTAGAGAAAAACAAAGTGAAAGGGACAGCCAGGCAGTTCTCAGAGGCCGTTCTGCGGCCAGGGCCTGACGTCGCCAAACATGCTGCCTGCTTCTTGGTAAAGGTCAATGTCATGGTCAGACTGTCGCCCGCCAGGTGACCTGCGAAGTGGGGCAAATAATTGCTACAGCCCCCAAAACGACTCAGGTGTGGCGGGAAAGTCAGCTCAGCATGAATCAAGCTCACCGGGCTCGGCTCCTGCTTTGAGTTTTGTCCTTTGATGGTAGGGGAACCCAGGCCTGTCCCTGGGCCCTGCAGCCCAGGTGAGGCCCAGCCCAACCTGGAGGCCACAGGCTCTAGTGCCCAGCCCTCCCCACCCCTGCAGCCTCCCCTGCCCCTCCAGCCCTGCACTGCTTCAGCACTGAGTGAGGATCACTCCCACAGACCCGCGTGGGTGCCCATCCACCATCCACACAGGCCACACACACTCCGTGCCAGCCCCGCCCAGCCCAGTGTGAGCTCTGCACACACAGGTCCACCAGTCAAAGCCCCTGCAGCACTGAGCAATGTCAGCCCTGAGCTTACTCCATCCATCAGCTTTTTTTTTTTTTAACCCAGAACAAACTTGATTTTTCAAATTCCTCTCTAATTTTGAGCTGTCACTAAACAGCCTTTATCCACTCCAGGAACCGGAAGCCCCGTGTCAGACTCTGGGTTTCTGGCTAGCTGCCATCTTAGCTGAGCAGTGATGGCTACAGCAGAGGTGGGCCAGCAGTGACGGGGACAGGGCAGGGGCCTCTGTCACCCGTGCAGGACACAGAGGGAGAAGGCCAAGCAAGCTCCCTGTGGGTAGTTGGCCAGGGCTGCACAGTCACTCACAAAGAGGAACACACCCTCATCTGTGGATGAAGCGGGTGGGGGCAGGGCTGCTGTGACCGAAATCAGCCATGCACAGACAAGCACTGTACACCCTCACTCTCTTGTGGAAGTAAAACCACTGATCCCATAGGGGTGCAGAGTAGAACAGCAGTCCCCAGAGGGTGTGAAGGGAGAGGGCAGGGACAGGGAGATGACTGGTACCAGAACCAGAATCTAGCCGGGCAGGAGGGGTACGATCCAGCTCCGACAGCACAAGAGGTGACTGTGGTCTACAAGTATTTCATACACTCACATATTATAAAGAGCTACAAGAGTTCAAAGTTACCCAGTGATAACTGTCTCCAGAGACAGAAATGCCGGTGACCCTGCTCTGGTCACTGTACAAGCCAGTTAAACTGTCACACTGCATCCCCCACGTTCGTATAGTTTCTACGAGCCAATAACATCGAACAAAAGCGGCAGGTCCTCAATAAGCAGAATGCTGTGCCCTGTGAGCGCCGGGCTTAGATCCCTGAGCGCTTGGTGACTCCTGTGGACAGAAACACAGGGGCTGTTGGTGCACTCCTCGGGCAGCGGTCAGGCTCCCAAGCAGGTGCAGCACAGACCTGCTGGCGCACTCCTCGGGCAGCGGGTCAGGCAGCACGGAGCTTCTGCTGCTAAGGCCAGAGGAAGCCCATCGGGCCTCCCGGAACAAGAGAACCACCCTTCATGAAAAATGTCGCAAGGAAGGACACGGAGTCCCCACCCTCAGGGTAGCGGCGTCCGGTGTGTTTCCTGCTGTCAGGCCAATGGCACTCACTACACACTTCTCCCCCGGGCTCCCCGGAGTATCAGGTGTGTGGCCCCGGGATCCTGGCTGTAGCTTCCATCCAGGGTCAAACAGTGCATGCCTGTCCCACGGAAGGCACATGGCACAGAGTGTCCAGCAACGTGGCCTTGAAAACCCATTTCCTGTCCCTCATAAAACTAAAAACACACATGTTCATGGCAGCACCATTCACAGCTGCCAAAGAGCAGAACCCTCCCGAACGTTCACACGAAGACGCAGGGAGCAGCGCGAGGAGTCAGCCTTAAGGAGTGGCGTTCTGACATGTGCCAACACGTGTCCCTTGAGGACAGCGTGCTGAGTGAAATGAGCCAGACAGGAAAGGACAAATACTTGGGATTCGAGCCGTCATAGTCACAGGAATCAGAGCAGCAGGTGCCAGGGGCTGAGCTCAGGGGAGCGTGGAAAGTTGTGATTTAATGGCTAACATTAAGTGTTCCCAGGAGCAAGACAGAAGGTTCTGGATGGGGTGATGAGTGCAAAGCAATAGGAGTGTGTTCAGTGCCACTGAATGGCTAACAATGGTTAACTTGGTAAACTTTGCGTTATGCAAATTTAACACAATTTTAAAAACACATAAATCTTTGAGGGTGAGTTCTTCTTAGGAAGAACGATCAGGGAAGACATTCCCAGCCCGTCTCTGCGCCGCACACCAACCAGAGCCGTGTGTGCACAGAGCAGGAGGCAGCGCCGAGCCAAGCTCCAGCCTTCCCCAGGACGGGTGGGCAGGAACCGCAGCCTGGATCACGGAGGGTCACACTTACCCGAAGGAACGTGGGGAAGCCTTGCCCGTAGTAGCCAACGGCAAAGTAATCCGGCTTCGGTCTTATCACCTTGACGATGTTTTCGTAAAACTGAGCCTGCTTTTTCTGGAAGGAAGGAAGCAAACGCATTTCAGTCCGGGGAGAGTCTGAGCGTCCCTTCCCTCTGCTTTCTTCCCAAGGGCTGCTGAGCGTGGTCAGCTCTCATGGGGTGGGAGCAGAGGGGCTGGGGCCGCACCCACGCTCTATCTCACTGCGTGGCTGGGACGTTATTTTTCTCTCATCCTGTATTATTCATCAAAGGATGCTGAATAAAGAAGCCAAACCGGTCTTGATTTACTGAGTGTTTTCATAACCAAAGACGCACCACAGGAGTGGCTTCTCAGGTAAAATGTCCAGCTCTTCATAGTTTTAAATGCTGCGGGCCAGACCCCGAGAGACAGTCAAGTGGATACAAAAGAGCAGGAAGACCTTGCTCCCAGTTAGCAACAGGCACGGTGGTCCCACCAAAGCCATCTACAAGACACACAACGAGGCAGCCATAAGGGGGTCAGTGGAAATCCTCAGGGCTCCTGGGGTAGAAAGGCCTGGTTGCCACTCACCCACCACCCTGTTTGCCAGTGGCCACAGTTTTAAACTGGAGAGTCCTGGGCTCTCGAGACCACTACACACACACACACACACACACACACACACACACGAGGTCAGCAACTACTTATACACAATTCATTCACAAATGTCACCAGCGTGGCTGTTAGAGTTGACTTAGCCTTAAGAAGTCAACATTCATCGTCAGTCGAGTCACTTTCCCGGATGACACAGACAACCAGGTCCAAGGCTAATGGACGCCTGGGTTGAATCCCAGCCTTCAAATGGGAAAAGAGTCCCGAAGAAGCAGCTCTGGCAGCCCGGGTTCATTTCAGCGGGAAGCCACGAGACCTACCAGCAACTCGCTGAGCTGTTCGTAATCAAACATCTCTGTTTCGTACTGCTCAGCCAGCTCCTTGCCCAAGGCAATGGCCTCTTCCCACATCTGAAAAGAAAAAGGAGGAGGAGCAAACAGGCTGCGTCAGGTGAGGAGCCACACCGTGAGACCACCGCGAGGAGCCACACCGTGAGACCACCGCTTGCCAGAACAGCCTGGCCGCACGCTGCTAATTCAAACGCATGGAACGGCATCCGTTGCTGTGTGACGATGCTGGCTACAGAAACCGTCCAACCCCTGTCCCATCCATCACACCGGCTTCTGCCCGCAGCCAGGGCCAGGCCGTTGGTCAGCCGTGCTCGCCGGCTCCTGTGCGCCTTCTGCTGCCAGCTGTGGCTGCTGGCGACCATCTGTCAGAGCCGCCTTGGGGCCGTGCAAAGGATGCGCAGGGTGCAGAGAGGTGGAGGGGAGCGGGTGTGACCATCAGGGCCCTGGGTTGAGTATCTGCTCACATCACGCCACTTAACAGAGGCTGCATTAAAAACCATCAGCCTTCGAAAACCAGAAGATAGTTCAAGTCTAAGTTAAGGCTTGCATAAGTTTGCTGTGTAAGGGCAAGCATCGTGCGGTGGGTACGAGGACTCCGTCATTCTGCACAGAGGGAGCTTTGCAGGGTAAATAGCTTGAAAGTGCCTTCCAGGTGACTGACATTTTTTCATTTTAATTAATTTGTGGCTGATTCAATATGGTTTGTAGATACAGGTCTAAGAACATAATGATATCTGCTCCCTTCCTCCCACCCTCCTTCCTTTTACCTACCTTCCTTCCTTCCTTCCTTCCCTCCCTCTCTCTCTCTCTCTCTCTCTCTCTCTCTCTCTCTCTCTCTCTCTCTCTCTTTCTTTCTTTCTTTCATAATGTGTTTAAACTTGTATTACAGGGCCGGCACTGTGGAGTAGCGGGTAGAGCCACTATCTGCAGTGCTGCCATCCCATATGGCGCCAGTTCAAGTCCCGGCTGCTCCACTTCTGATCCAGCTCTCTGCTGTGGCCTGGGATAGCAGAAGATGGTCCAAGTCCTTGGGCCCCTGCACGCACGTGGGAGACCAGGAAGAAACTCCTGGCTTCAGATCGGCGCAGCTCCGGCCGTTGCAGCCAGTTGGGGAGTGAACCAGTGGATGGAAGACCTCTCTCTCTCTCTCTCCCCTCTCTCTGTATAACTCAGATAAATAAATATTTAAAAAATAAGCTTCTATGACAGTAAAAAGGCTTAATAAGTAACTGACTTATTAAAATGTGGGTCCACTTCTCACACATGCAGAACAACCTAAGGAGATGAAGCTGGCCTGCATTCCCTTCATCTTTGGGTAAAAAAAGCAGATTTCTTGAGAAGCAGATGGACGATCCAGAGGAATCCCCCTCCAGGAAGCCCTCCAGGGTATCGTCCACTCTCCTGCCCACTCCCCCACAAGGACCCAGCACCTCGGAGCCTGACACTGGGATGCCCTCTCTCTCCTTGTCAGAGACAAGAAGCCCTCTGAGAGCAACAGCTGAGTGACCCTAAAAACCTCTGCACCCAAGCCTGGGCCCGGCTGGCAAGGTTTAGAGAACAGAACTCGAGCTGGCTACCCTGAGACCAGTACACCTGTGCGCAGTATGGAAACGCCACCCCGGAGCCCACAAGTACCCACGATAGCCGTTACTAAAGGTGTCTACCACTCCCGACTGCATCGCCATCCTCCCAGCCACGCACCAGCTGCTGCCGCTTGGCCATGGTTCCCCTGCGGCAGACGTGCTGGGGGCTGGGGGTGGCGCTACCCACTTTGCCATCTGTTGACCCCATGCCCTGCTGGCACCCAGGGCCACACCTGCCCCCCGCCATGAGAGTGGGAGACACTTACAATTTCCCACTTTTTCAAGCTTTCCCTACGTCCAGCCGCCTGTGTTCTCTTGTTAACGCCTGTCCATCACCGCCAAGCGCATCGTAGGCGGGCACCTTTACGATGCCCACGGTGCAGATATGGAAGGGGGTGAGCACACGGGCGAAGTAACTTGCGCAAGGGCCCGGTGTGGGTTTTCTCCAGTGTTCCAGCCGTCTCTGCCCTCTCCGGCTGGCTTGGAGTCTTCTAAAACTCCAAGCTGGTCCTTGACTCTGGGTTCCCGTTGGGGACACACCCTCTGGTCACTGTGGGCCCAGAGCCCCCACTGGGCGCTGTGTCCATCATTTCTGGTTGGCAGGATCCCAGGCAAGGCCTCCCTTATCACTCAGGCACCCAACGGGCGCGGGAAGAGCGTTCCACCGAAACGCTCCAAAGTGTGACACGCTCACCACGGCCACTTGCTGTTTTCACGAGAAAAAAGTTATTATTCCTCTTTAGAATAACAGCTGAGTTTTAATACCTTGGAAGACAGAAGCAAGAGTTCAGAGACGGGAGGCGGGGGCCGGGGCGTCCGGCCTTGGGCCCGCACGCACCTCTTCCCTCCCCAGGGCGCCCGCCCGCCTCTCTGGTTCTGCTGAGCGTGGTCAGAACCTAGGCATTGTCCTGTTCTCCAGACCTTTCCCGTGTCTTCCCAGAGCCCGAGGTCACATTCTGGGAGGAACTCTCACTTCTGTGTGTCTCCTAAGCTGCAGTGACCAGTTCCTCCCTTAGCCGATTTCCATTTCAAAGGCAGCGTTACCTTCCCTCCCAGGTCTCCTTCAGCGTGTTTTTCTTTAGGTTCCTGCAGGCTGTGCCACATTCTCTCAGCTGCCTGCAGTGTCAGGGCTTCTAATCTCTTCTGGAGTAAGAGCTTAAGCCCTCTTTATCCTAAATGACACCTGACATGCTTTAGATACATATGGAAAATAATTGGCTTGAAAAGAAATCTAGGTCTTGAGTAAATAAGCCGACTGGCCCTCTGCTGGTCTGGTCGTGTTCACTGTCAGATTTCCTATAAATAAGCACCCCCCTCCGGTCCGTTCCCCTCAGTCCTTTTTAGAGACATTTTTGCATTGAGATTTCCACTACTTTTAATTGGGCGGGGTCCTAAAGGGAGTGTGGCTCTCACTTCCAGTGTGAACACCTCGGGGATGTATCCTTGCGCCAGAGACGGCACAGACTCCATGTGACCCAGGATCGCCTCAGCCCTGTGGTTGGCCTCCCTGGCTGGGCTGCGTTCTTGGATGCGCAGTGCACGGCAGGGAAAGGCCCGAATTGTTAGGTAGGAAGTCAGTCATGAGCTTATGTGTGTGTGACCTAAAGGCCTAAAGAGAAGACATCTATGTCCAGCATATGCTGCATCTAAGGTCATCCTGATGGTGTTTCAGGGGCAGCCCAGTATTCACATCCTGCCCTGCCCCCTTCTACCTGATAACCTGCCAGGTGGGGGGTCCCCACCCCTTCTGCCTCACAAATCTTCCACAATCTCCCAGGTGCAGCCCAGTATCTGCATCTCAGACACCCTGCTCCCTTCCTCCTGTCTGATAACATTTGCATCCATGAAGCCCTTTGTTCCAAGAGGAGCAGAGGTGGGGAAGCAAGACCCCCCCACTGGACTGCGCTCAGCCCTCTGCCTCTGCTGAGCTGCCCTCCGGGTCCGCCCAGGTGTACTCTCTCCACTCAACCATGTAACCTTGCTCCTTTCCCCACCCCCTCAGTCCGAGTGACTGGGCACTCTCTCAGTCTCAGGCTCTGTCTGAAGAGGTGCCCATCCGTCCTTACTGATGTCCCTTCCCTAACAAACCTTGCTATTTTTCCTCCCACCACTCTGTCTCACGCCTGAATTCTTTCTTGCGTGAAGACAAGAACCCTGCAATTTCTCGGGTAACAGAATGAGCAGACAACGCCACTTCCTGATCCGAAATCCCTAATGGGGTTGATGGCCTGGTGGTTCCCAGGGCGAAGCAGACCCTCTGGGTGGGCGGGTTCTTTCCCCATTCCTCAACCTCTTGTTCCTGGAAGCAACATTTCTTTGAGTTCCAGGAGTAGTGAACTTCGCTCCCCCATGCAACACCTTGTTGCAAGACTGACGGGGGCAAAGATCTTCCCAGGTAGTGATTTCTGACCGAGCCACGAGGCTGGCGACCGGCCGGGCTGACAGGGTCAGCCTGGAGAGGAGCAGCGGGGGTCACGGACCCTCTGCAGGAGCTGAGGCTGGCAGGGTCTAAACCTTGACTCTGGGCTTCCCGGCTGTGAGGCACTCACAGGGAGACGCTGCTCCTTCCCCGCTGCTCCTTCCCCGCCCAGAGTTGTCCTCAACGGGGGACAAAGTCCAGCCCAGGTCTCCGGGGCATTAGAGGATTGAAGTCAAGGGAATGGAAGATTCCAGAGCTCTAGGTTGAGGTGCCCCAGCACGCCGGACCAGCATGTGGCCCTGTCTGGTCGGTTCTGCACCGTTTTAGTCCCTTCTGGCATCGGCCTGTCTCAGTGGGCCACGAGGAGGGCTGTGGTGACTCCCAGGCCCCGGCTGGTCTCAGGGCTGTGTGGATCTTTCCCTGCAGCACGGAGACCCCTGCAGGCCCCCCAGCCCTTCCTGAGACCGAGCCCCAGGCTGGGACCCCGGGGTTCTGCACCGGCTTCAAACATCTGCGTGAACCAGACTTCTCCCAAAGGCCTTTGAGAGTCCCAGCCCTGCACCGCCACCTTCTCTGTGCTCGGCAGCTTCAAGTGATGGTGCCCTGCCCCTCTTGCCAAGGGCACACGGGCGGGGCTGGCCTCTGGGGAAGGTGGTCCGGCGGTGCTGGCTGCCCACTGCTGAGGCCAACAGATCTGCGGGCTCTGGGACTTGGCCTGAGGCAAGGTTCTGACAGGGACCGGAAGGTGAACACCGCCCGGTGGTGCAGCCGAGCCCTAGGCCCACCTGACCCCTGCCCATCAGCGTCGGCGCAGCGCCTCTCTCCCACAGCCACTCCCCATCAGTCAACGCAGAAAGGACCTGCTCAGCTGCAAGTGAGGAAGGACCTGTCCATCATGCCTTCCTCCGACAGGGAGTGACGGGCCACCTGGAGGGCGTGGTCTCCAACAGCAGGCAGGGACAGGAGCGGCACGCACAGGCCGTGGTGTGTGAAAGAACGGACTCGATGGAACAGAGTGGAACTGTTCTCAGAGAGGGGAGAGAGGGAGGCCGAGGGCAAGCTGCTGCGGCTGGAAAGGGGTCCATGCAGCAGGGGACGAGCTGCTCGGGCGGACGGGGGCAGGCGGAACCCAGCGCTGGGACAGGAGGGAAGCAAAATCCGCTGCATGGATGTCCAGCAGAGGCAGGAGGGCTCGGTGCGGACATGTGGAGTCCACGCTCGTTCACAGAGCCTGGTCACAGCTTGTTAGGTGGCTGGTCAGTGTTTTTTTTTTTTAAGATGTATTTATTTTATTTGAAAGAGAGCATTACAGAGAGAGAGAGGGAGAGGGAGAAGGTGAGGGACAGAGAGAGAGAGGAAGAGAGAGAGAAATACCTTCCTTTCATTGATTTGCTCCCTAAATGGCCACGATGGCCAGGGCTGGGCCAGGCCAAAGCCAGCACCCAGGAAGTCCACTTGGGCCTCCCACCTGGGTGGCTGCTTTGCCAGGCTCGTTAGCAGGGAGCTGGGCTGGAGGGGTGCTCCTGTGGGTGCTGGTGTCCCAGGCCGTGGCTTAACCCCCCACCCCACGGCACCAGCTCTGATCGGCTACTTTTTAAAAGAAGGAATGGAAATATTTGACTTAGGAGCCCTCCCATTCCCCAGTGGTATGGAGAATTCACCTCCTCAATGCTCGGGCTGCTGCTGGTCTCCAAGCCTGTCCCGGTGTGCCCTGCACCCTTTCAGTGCACTGGGAGGAGGAGCCGCCTCCCCCAGCGGCTCTCACCTGCCGGGTCCTCCCACCCTGGGAGTCTGCCATGTGCTAACTGCCCGCCTCTCCGTTCTCCCCACTCCTCCTCGCCTGGGTCATCAAGGCTGAGGATGTGTGCTTCTGTCTGCTTGGGTTGTCACTCAAATGACCCCAAACAGGCACAGATGCTGGGCGGGCTCTGGGGGAGGAACCCAGGCTCCTGGGCGGGCTCTGGGGGAGGAACCCTGGCTCCTGGGCGGGCTCTGGGGGAGGAACTCTGGCTCCTGGGTGGGCTCTGGGGGAGGAACCCAGGCTCCCTGGGTGGGCTCTGGGGGAGGAACTCTGGCTCCCTGGGTGGGCTCTGGGGAACCCAGGCTCCTGGGCGGGCTCTGGGGGAGGAACCGAGGCTCCTGGGTGGGCTCTGGGGGAGGAACTCTGGCTCCTGGGCGGGCTCTGGGGGAGGAACTCTGGCTCCCTGGGTGGGCTCTGGGGGAGGAACTCTGGCTCCTGGGTGGGCTCTGGGGGAGGAACTCTGGCTCCCTGTGTGGGCTCTGGGGGAGGAACCCTGGCTCCCTGGGTGGGCTCTGGGGGAGGAACCCTGGCTCCTGGGTGGGCTCTGGGGGAGGAACCCTGGCTCCCTGGGTGGCCTCTGGGGGAGGAACCCTGGCTCCCTGGGTGGGCTCTGGGGGAGGAACCCTGGCTCCTGGGTGGGCTCTGGGGGAGGAACTCTGGCTCCTGGGCGGGCTCTGGGGGAGGAACTCTGGCTCCTGGGCGGGCTCTGGGGGAGGAACTCAGGCTCCTGTATCCTTCAGCTGCGGGTGGCTGTGATGTCCTCTCCAGCTGTCCCAGGGCTTTCTGGGTAACTGAGTCTTCTCTGTTGTCCCCCAGAAGGGCACTGGTCACAGGATGGTCTCATCAATGCCTTCTACTTCATAACATCCGCAAAGACTTTACCCCAACGATGTCACATTCACGGGTCCTGAGAGTTGGCACACAGAACTCTAGGGGGGTCAGCTTCACCCCACTACAACCTGTGCTTGGCACCGCGGGAGCCACAGCCTTGCTCTTCTCTCCCCATCATCCTCTCCTTCCCCTGCACCTGACCCCTGCTGCCTTGCTCAGGGGCTGAGACCATCACAGTCCCTTTGTGCTCATGGCCACAGCCTGAGCACCCCGCCCCTGCATCTGCCTCCCCCCAGGCGCCCCTGGCTCCAGGCAGGATGAGAGCCCCGGCCCCTGCTGGCACTCACTGGTCTGGTCTCGAGGATATGGCTGTGAGTCTTGCAAGGTCACTTCACGTCTCCTGAGAGCATCCTTTAGGGGCTGCCCTCGCCAGGACTCCGCCCCTGGGGCCCAGACACTAGCACCCTGCCTGGTGTGGGGGCCTCCTCCTTCCACGACCCGTGTCACTGTGTTGCCAGCATTACCCTTCCAGAGGAAGGCGATGTCATAGCTCTATGTCTCTAACATCTCTGTCTGTAAAAGAAATCTTCATTGAGTGAGCCCGATCCAGGAGACCACAGACTCTGACGGGCCCCTGCATCTTCACCTCCCATGCATGCCTGCTTCCTCTGGGGGGACAAGTCTGTGGGAGCCGTTGGCCTCACCTCTGTGGTCCCCACTCACTGGAACTCCTGCTGTCTCCAGAAATAGCCTGCAACTTAATCTCAGTCCTCACGAAATGGCTTAAAAGTCACCACCTCTGGGAAGCCCTCCCCTACTCCTGAGAACAAACGGTGGCTCCCGCACCTGTGAGACCGACAGACAGAGCACCTGCCTGTCTGGGGGCTGGAGGTGGTTTTCTTGTTGCTTAGCTGAGAGCCCTAAGGCCTCAAAGCAGGCCCTTGTCTTCAGCCCTCTGTGGGTTCTGGATGGCAGTGACACATAGTAGGTGTGTTAGCGGGCTAACTTTTTAGCGATCTCACCGAGGGTGGGACAGCAGTGTTGTTCTGATTCTACAAACTGATTTTCTCAAGCGCTGATAATCAATGATTCCATATTTTTTAAAAACAGGAGCAAATCATAACGAACATGTGATGGTCTCAGCTTTCCAGGCCAGACTCTGGCCGACTGAACACATTCCAGCATCAAGGTTTTCAAACGTTTTAGAGATGCGATTAACTCATAAGAAGGCTACCACTTCCCTCAGTAACTGACTTTTTAAAAAGCAACGCTCCCAGGTTGAGACAACTTTACCCTAAATATTTAGAAAAGAAATCCAACCATCTCACGCAAACCAGAAACTTGCTAAGTCCCTATTTTTAGTTCAAAGATGATGCGAGATGCAATCGCTTTAACTCTGGTGCCAGGTGAAAGTGTGAACTTTGTCACGGGGAGGTTATTTTAAGGGAAAAGAAAACAGTTCTGGTTGAAAAGAGGAGGGACTCAGACAGCCCTGGGGTGCAGATGATGCACCGCGTCTGGCAGGCCTGCCCAGCTCAGACGTGGAGGAGGCTGCCCGACACCGGCTGCCTCCCTCTGCCCGCGTCTGTCTACAGCAGGGCTGGATGCTCGGTGCTCAGCCTTCAGGGGAAGCCTGGTGATGCTGAGTGAAGGACGGCTTTGCTTAGAGGCTTCACTGGGAATTACTGGGCCTCAACCGGGCACGACGGGACCGTCAGTTCAGGGCATCTTCAGAAAGGAATGCTCGTTGGCCGAGGCAAAACTCAACAGAAGGGCTTTGGAGCGAGGCGCCAACGGGTGGTAGAAGGCGCCATCATTAGCCCAGGAAGGAAGAACTGTGAGAGAATGAACAGGCAGACAGACAGGAATGATGTTTTATGGCGAGAAAGAAAAAGACTGAGACCAAGAGCTAGGCAGAAAGACATCCACACTTTCTAAAACAGAGGAAAGGAACAACACAAGAGTGATTTCATGCGGAAGAAACGCAGAGAACGGAACAGATTCCACAGTGAGCACCTGATACAAAGAGGCAGAAAATCCATTCAGCTGTGCTGGCTTCACAACACGCAGTAGACACTCTCCAATCCAACCCCCTGGCTCCCTGTGTGCCCCGGGGATGCCAGCCACAGGGGGACAACCTCTCCATGGATGCCGGAAGTGTCCACTTCCCCCCGGGGGGCTGTTGTAATGTCGAGTGGCGCGCTGGCTCCAGGATGTCTAAGGTTTCCTTGTGGGACGCACAGACCGATTTCCTTAATGAGAGAAGGAAATGGGCCGCGGGCCACAGGCTGGGCAGCTGCCGCTGGAGGCCGGTCGCGGTCTTGGGCTCCACAGAATAATCGCGCGGCCCCCAGCAGTTGCTCATCTTCAGCTTCTACTGAGACACGAAGTTGCCTTACTCTAAATACATTATTTCTTTTCTTAAAAAATATTTTATTAATTTAAAAATCACAGTGGCGGTTTCTTTGCCCCAAATGCTAGCCTCATGAGCTTAACTGGAAACACAAATGAGAATCACATCCCTGAGGGGCGTGACTCGAGACTGGGATAAAACAGTAAGTACTAGAAAACTCACCTCGCTTCCTCGAAGACAGGCTGCCTTGTCTTGGCTCCCTACAGTGTGTCTGCACAGCTATCTGTCTCTGCCTCTCTTTCCCTCCTTGTGTTCCTTAGGAGCCACACAGCAGCGCCCAGCTCTCCACATCCCCTACGCTGGGAGCTGCCACAGCCTAGAGTGATTTCACATTTACAGACGCGACACTGGGCACAAGACGAAGAAGCTGCCCGTGTCACTTGTTCTGTGTTCCTGTCACTCTGACACAAACTCTACTCCTCCGTGGCGTGGGTCCCCATTTCCTAATTCTTTAAGACACACTTCAGCTTTTCACATGTTCACTTGGTGTCAGGTACATACACCCACAGGCACAGAAGCAGTTCTGGCCGCCTGCAACGGCCTCCAAGGAAGGGCAGAGAGCTTGCGTTCCCACCAGCCTGGGGACGGAGACGCTGCCTGGACAGGGTGCCGGGTCGGCGGTGAGAGCAAAGGCTTCGGCTGGGGCAGCACCGGCCCACAGGGGGACACGGTGAGCTGTGTGTGGACCTGAACATCTTCCAGGCACCGCATTTACAAAGTGAAGTCGGTGTTGGTAATATTTAGTAAGATCTAAAACACGATCGCTTTAGCACGTAATGTGCACGAGGTAATTGCTGCAGGACCACCGAAACAAGATTAGGCTGACGACTGGGGGGTTCACACGACAGGGCTCATTCCCCACAGTTCTGGAGGCCGAAGTTGGAGAACCAGGCGCCAGCAGGCAGTGCTGGTTTCTTCCACCTACGTTCCTGTCTCCCCGTGGTCCTCCCTCCGTGTGCGTCTGTGTCCTGATCTCCTCTTCTAATAAGCACACCATCCTAGTGCCTCATTGTACTTTAATGACCTCCCTATCTTCAGACACATCCCAAGGTCCTGGGGCCAGGGCCCCATTGTGTGAATTTCGGGAGGCTGTTACTTGGCCATCAGAACATGCTTCTTGTTTTGTACCAAGTCTTAGAAATAGAGCACGTGGGGGTCGGTGCTGTGGTGTAGCAGCTAAAGCCACTGCCTACAGAGACAGCATCCCATATGGGCAGCAGTTCGAATCCCAGCTGCTCCACTTCCAATCCGGCTCCCTGCTAACATGCCTGGGAAAAACAGTGGAAAACAGTGGAAGATGGCTCAAGTGCTTGGGCCCCTGCTTGGGCCCCTGCACCCAAGTGGGAGATCTGGAGGATGCTCTGGCTCCCGGCTTTGGATCGGCGCAGCTCTGGCTGTGGCAGCCATTTGGGGAGTGAACTGGCAGATGCAAGTTCTCTCTCTCTCTCTCTCTCTCTCTCTCTATATATATATATATATATAAAACCTTGCCTTGCAAATCAATCAATCTATCAATCTTTAAGCAAATCAATACAGCGTGTGTTGCACACCACAGCTTGTCTCAGTTTGGACTGGCTGCAAAGCCGGTGGCAGTAGCCACACACATCTTGGATACCGAACATGCTGCATGGGCAGAACCCTACCCATGGCTTGGGAGCCGGCTTCTCTGCGGCCCCCACACTCGCCAAGGCCCTCCGCCAGCTTTCTATTGGACACATTACCTGCCAATCATCACCGGTGAGCCTTTCAGACCTATCCCTCCCTCAAGGTAACTGCAATCTGAATTGGGAGCATGGAAACCTGTGCCCTGGGATTGTCCCTCTAGCCTCCAAGTCCTACATCCCCAGTGACAGCCTCGACACTATCTTCCTCCGTTGCTTTCAGAAGTGGGGTGGGCACTTTCCTGGGCAGTTCAGATGCTGGTTAAAATGCCTGCACCCCATGTCAGAGCACCGGGCTCAGCACTCAGCTTGGGTTCCTGCCTCAGCTTACTGCTAATGCAGACTCCGGGAGACAGCGATGTTAGGTCAAGTCATTGGTTCCTGAACCTCTGTGGGAGGGAGGATGGAGCTCTCACCTCCTGGCTCTGGCCCTGGATAGGGCATGAACCAGTGGATGGGAATCCTCTATGTCTATCTGTATCTTTCTCTGTCTCTCAAATAAATAAAAATTTAAAAACAAAGAAGAAGCCGGCGCTGTGGCTCACTAGGCTAATCCTCCACCTGCAGCGCCGGCACCCCAGGTTCTAGTCCCGGTCGGGGCACTGGATTCTGTCCCGGTTGCCCCTCTTCCAGGCCAGCTCTCTGCTGTGGCCCGGGAGTGCAGTGGAGGATGGCCCAAGTGCTTGGACCCTACACCCATGGGAGACCAGGAGGAAGCGTCTGGCTCCTGGCTTCAGATTGGTGCAGCATGCTGGCCGCAGCGTGCCAGCTGTAGCTGCCATTTGGGGGGGGGGGGTGAACCAACGGAAAAAGGAAGACCTTTCTCTCTGTCTCTCTCACTGTCTAACTCTGCCTGTCAAAAAAACAAAAACAAAAACAGAAACAAAACAAAACAAAACAAAAAAAACAAAGAAGCATGAAGGACGCCGTCTCTCAAATTACTGCACGTTCCCAGGCCTGGCAGGGACACTGCCTTGGCCTTGTGATTCCAGACCTGGCACCAAGTATCACACTGCGACCATCTACTGCTCCCTCGCCCCATCTGGGGAAATTTCTGGAAACCTGGTCATAGGGAATGGGAGCTGATTCTCCTGCAGTGTCCTGCCTGTCCAAGTACCTCTCAATGGGACAGAGACTCACCTATGGCGGGAGCAGGATCCTGGTCAACACCGGGTCTCATGGCACAATTCTACTCTCACACCTCCAGTGCAGGGTTAGTGCGATTCTGAGAAGGGCACACAGGTAATTTCTATACTCACATTTCCACGTGTCTCCCATGCTCTTCACCAGAACCTCGCTGCCCTGTCTGGTAAGGGCTGTGGTGCACACAGGTGCTGCTCACACCCACATGTTCTTCTGGGCACCTGCCCAGCCCTTGACATTGGCTATGGTTGCTGACACGGGCGGAAGCACGTGCATCGGTTCTGGGCAGATACAACCGCGGGCCCAGGGCTCCTGAAGGTCCCTCGCCCACTGCATTCCTCAGGTGTGGAACCTCGGCTCACCTGGGACCCCGGGGAGCAGGCCGGGCAGGGAGCACGAGTGAGAGCACACCTGTGTTGTTCGGAACCACGACTAGAACGCCAGAGCGCCAGGCTCCTCCAGCTCAGCCCGACTGAGGAGAAGAGAATGACTTCCTACTGCTGTTTCCCCGGAGGACAGACTGCCTGTCGACGTTAAAGTGAACTTTTGTGCAGCTAATTTCCCAGGGACTTCAAATTTCTTCACATCTCTTTATAAAATTCTGTCCAGCACCTCACTCCGCATCACCTGACTTTCAGGAGGATTCTGGTCCATTTTTCCTATTCTCCTGGAAATACTACGGATCCTCCGTAGCTTTCCAATGTGTCTTCTCAGCAGAGCTTGGACAGCTCCCGGAAGACAACCCACAAAAGCTTGCGCTGACTCATGGCCATCCTGCAGGCCACAGACACCCATCTTTCTGGCTCCACCCAAACGTGGGCCGGCCTGAGGACATTCCTTCGGCTGCTGTGTCTCTTATGCCTACAATCTTTTGTCATCTAAGCTTTGTCTGAGACAGGCTTTCTCACCCCTCACTTCACGGACATCTGGGCTGTAAAATTCTGCAGTGGGGCTGACAGGTGCACCGTAGGTTGGTTAGGGTAGAGGGCTCTGTGCAGAGCAGGAAGGGCAGTGGTCACCAGAGTCCAGAGAGTGACGAGGGGGCAAGATGAGATCGGGGAGATCTCAGGACACAGCTAATCAGAGGCTGGGTTTCCAAGCAGAGCCCAGGACCAGCTCCTTACAAAGGCACTGGGTTCGGCAGCCCCGCTGACCCCTGCCCTGCCCTGTCCTAGTGCCTGATCGCCCTCCTCTTGAACACCGTCGAGGATGGATGGCGCAGAGGAGGGAACGGCGGACGCTGCCTACTGCTTTACCACTCTGTTGGTAAAATGTTTGTAACTGGCCTTAATTGTGAAGGTTTTGCACTTCTGGGAAGAAACGTGCCCGTTCCACGGCTGACCTGGGTGTCATTCATAGACCACACCCGGTCCAAGTGGCCTTCAACCCGGCCACTGGGCAGACAGGAAAGATACACGGAGGAGCTCTGGGTGTAAGCAGGATTCTGAGCTGGGGACCACAGGGACCCCGCTCACAGCTGTTTGAGCAAAGCCGGGAAGAGGGGCAGCCGTCCTCCCTCCGGGCGTGGAGCTGCTGTTGGCGCACGTGAAGCTGTGTGACCTTGTGGGAAACAGGCTCTCTGGATGCAAAACAGGTAAGAGAAGGTCCTGCAGAAGCAGGGTGGACCCTAGGCAGGGGGCAGAGAGACGTGTGAGGTACCAGCCAGCGCCAAGGCCTGCGGGCAGCACCCAGTGCGGTGCTGAGAAGGGCACTGAACTGATTCTCCCTGGAGCCTCCAGAGGGGCGTGGCCTTGCCGACACCCAGACTTCAGCTTCCAGACTCGAGAACGGGGAGGACGGCCCCTCTGAGGTCTCAGCCCCTGCACTGTGCGCTCATCACCACAGCACCGGGGAACGATCCTGGCACCTGCACGGGGTCTGTCGGTCTCTGCTCTGTTTCAAACGTTTACTTATTCATTTCTACTTTTTGAGTGGCAGAGTGATAGGGAGAAATAGAGAGACAGACAGACAGAGATGATCCACCTGCTGGTTCACTCCCCAACCCCCAACGCCAGCAACAGCTGTGGCTGGGCCAGGACGAAGCCAGGAGGCAGGAATTCAGTCCAGCTCTGCCGTGTAGGTGACAGGGACCCAAGCACTTGGGCCATCACATGCTGCCTCCCATTAGCCGGAAGCTGGAAGCGGGGGCAGGATCGACCCAGGCACTGGAATGTGAGATGTGGACGTCGCAAGCAATGGCTCAACCCCTGACGCCACGAGGTCCCCTCACGGTCACTTCTTCCCCGAGATGAGTCAAGCATCCCGAGGACAACCAGAGAGAGCTACGGCGTCACAGCGGTGGACTTGACCTTCTGCACACTGGCACAGTGGCAGGTTTCCTCTTAGCACAAGTCCACGCATACAGAATTTTGTCTGCGACAACGTATCCAGGAGGGGCAACGCCTGGCCTACCTCGGGATTCGCTTCCCAGCGGCAACAGAGCAGGCGAGATGTCAAAGGAGTGTCATTCCCGAGTGCACGGAGACACCTCCCATCGGGGGCCCAGCTCGCCCGTCCTGGGGACGGGCCACAAAGCCGTCCATGCTTCCTCAGTCCCTGCCTTCAACAGAGCGTTGGCTAAGGGGCCACTGGGTCTTCCTGAGACAGATTTCATTTCTACTTCCAGTGCAAGCGAGGGACACAAACCTTTGCATACGCGTTTTGTAGCAACTTCCTGGTGTGCACACACGCGTGTTGACAGTGCTGGGCTTAGGCGCCCAGAGGGAGACCTGGAGCGCACCTGCATGCGGCGCGATGCTTACCTTGCCTTTGTCGAAGTAGTGGATGATCTCCTGATAGAGCTGCTCTTTCAGCTGCCCCTGCGTCGTGGCCTGGTACCCGTCCCGCTGCGTGAGGTGGGCCGCACATATGTCCTCCGACCACTGAGACAGAAGCACAGGGTGAGCAACGCCGAGGGGAGAGCCCGTGTGCCCACTGCATTGTGCGCTGGCAGGGTCGGAAGGCCACGCTCCACACGCATATCCATGCGTGTGCACTGGGATTCTGAGGATGCGGTGTGGCTGCTGCCACTGCACCACTGGGGCCTGGGGTGTGAGGGGAGAGCCTCTGTCTGGAGGGCCCAGGAGGAATGAAAGGAAAGAAGGGGGCAGGGATGTGGCTGGGTTCACAAGGGAGAAAAATCCAGAATGTTCTGGAAAGTATACACTGTCAGCTCGCTAACGATGGCTCGTAACATCCTGGGACACAGCATGAACCAGGCGACCTGTGGCTGTCAAGGGGCACGCTGTGCGGCTCTGCCCCCGGCCCTGTGAGGCACAGGGTTCGTGCCAGGCCACGGCGCCTCGCCATTTGACAGCTGAAATGTAACAGTTACTGAACTCAGCTCAGCAAGGGAAGGGCACTAGGTGCAGGCTCAATATAAGGCAGATGTCGGGGGAGGACCTTCCACGTGCTGGCCTCGGGGTCTAAGATGAGTCGGAGGTGCCCGGCCCCCAGGAGCTCCTGGTCACCTGGAGACGGGGCAGCTGCGCAGGGGGAAATACTGTGATGTGAAGAGTTCACGCGCTTGTGAGGGAGGGAGGCGGACCTCCTCCTGCAGGACATCGTGTGAATGCGCTGGCTCAGCGGCAGGACCTGGCAGGTGGAGCTTGACCCATGGAAGCCTGGACACCAGTGGAAGCAATCAGCCCCCAGGAGAGTCCCCAGCTAAAGGAGGGGGGGGCGCAATGTCCCACCGGACTTGGCCAGGTTCCATCAGGAGCAGCGGCACTAGATGTGGGGCCACACAGTGGGGGCAGGACAATCAGGAGAGCTGGGCAGTGGGCAGTGTCCATCTAGGATGGACACTGTAGGGCCAACTGTGCGGGAACTGGACCTGGGCAGAGCATGAATGTGGCGCTGCAAACAAAGACGCCAGCGTCTAGAGCTGTCTGTGCGATCAGAGAGCTGCAGAGCGGTGGAAGATGCCACACTAGACCTGTGATGTCACACTAGACCTATGATGTCACACTAGACCTGGATGCCACACTAGACCTGTGATGTCACACTAGACCTGGATGTCACACTAGACCTGTGATGTCACACTCGACCTGTGATGTCACACTAGACCTGGATGCCAACACTAGATCTGTGATGCCACACTAGACCTGTGATGTCACATGAGACCTGTGATGTCACACTAGACCTGAGATGTCACACTAGATCTGGATGCCAACACTAGACCTGGATGCCACACTAGACCTGTGATGTCACACCAGACCTGTGATGTCACACTAGACCTGTGATGCCGCACTAGACCTGTGATGCCGCACTAGACCTGTGATGTCGCACTAGACCTGGATGCCACACTAGACCTGTGATGTCACACCAGACCTGTGATGTCACACTAGACCTGTGATGTCACACTAGACCTGTGATGCCGCACAGACCTGGATGCCACACTAGACCTGTGATGTCACACTAGACCTGTGACGTCACACTAGACCTGTGATGTCACACTAGACCTGTGATGTCACACTAGACCTGGATGTCACACTAGACCTGTGATGTCACACTAGACCTGGATGTCACACTAGACCTGTGATGCTGCACTAGACCTGTGATGTCACACTAGACCTGTGATGTCACACTAGACCTGTGATGCTGCACTAGACCTGTGATGTCACACTAGACCTGGATGTCACACTAGAGACCTGTGATGCCAAATTAGACCTGTGATATCACACTAGACCTGTGATGTCACACTAGACCTGTGATGTCACACTAGACCTGTGATGCTGCACTAGACCTGGATGTCACACTAGACCTGTGATGTCACACTAGACCTGTGATGCTGCACTAGACCTGTGATGTCACACTAGACCTTTGATGTCACACTAGACCTGTGATGCCGCACTAGACCTGTGATGTCACACTAGAGACCTGTGATGCCACATTAGACCTGTGATGTCACACTAGACCTGTGATGTCACACTAGACCTGGATGTCATACTAGACCTGTGATGTCACACCAGACCTGTGATGTCACACTAGACCTGTGATGCCACATTAGACCTGGATGTCACACTAGACCTGTTATGTCACACCAGACCTGGATGTCACACTAGACCTGTGATGTCACACCAGACCTGTGATGTCGCACTAGACCTGTGATGTCGCACTAGACCTGTGATGCCGCACTAGACCTGTGATGTCACACTAGCCCTTGATGTCACACTAGACTTTGATGTCATACTAGACCTGTGATGCCACACTAGACCTGTGATGTCGCATTAGACCTGTGATGTCACACTAGACCTGTGATGCCACACTAGACCTGTGATGTCACACTAGACCTGGATGTCACACTAGACCTGGATGTCACACTAGACCTGTGATGTCACATGAGACCTGGATGTCACACTAGACCTGTGATGTCACACTAGACCTGTGATGCCGCACTAGACCTGTGATGTCGCACTAGACCTGTGATGTCACACTAGACTTTGATGTCATACTAGACCTGTGATGCCACACTAGACCTGTGATGTCGCACTAGACCTGTGATGTCACACTAGACCTGTGATGCCACACTAGACCTGTGATGTCACACTAGACCTGGATGTCACACTAGACCTGTGATGTCACACTAGACCTGTGATGTCACACGAGACCTGGATGTCACACTAGACCTGTGATGTCACACTAGACCTGGATGTCACACTAGACCTGTGATGTCACACTAGACCTGTGATGTCACATGAGACCTGGATGTCACACTAGACCTGTGATGTCACACTAGACCTGTGATGCCGCACTAGACCTGAGATGTCACACTAGAGACCTGTGATGCCACATTAGACCTGTGATGTCACACTAGACCTGTGATGTCGCACTAGACCTGTGATGCCGCACTAGACCTGTGATGTCACACTAGCCCTTGATGTCACACTAGACTTTGATGTCATACTAGACCTGTGATGCCACACTAGACCTGTGATGTCACACTAGACCTGTGATGTCACACTAGACCTGTGATGCCACACTAGACCTGTGATGTCACACTAGACCTGTGATGCCACACTAGACCTGTGATGCTGCACTAGACCTGGATGTCGCACTAGACCTGTGATGTCACACTAGACCTGTGATGCCGCACTAGACCTGTGATGTCACATTAGAGACCTGTGATGCCACACTAGACCTGTGACGTCACACTAGACCTGTGATGTCACACTAGACCTGGATGTCACACTAGACCTGTGATGTCACACTAGAGACCTGTGATGCCACATTAGACCTGTGATGTCACACTAGACCTGGATGTCACACTAGACCTGTGATGTCACACCAGACCTGTGATGTCGCACTAGACCTGTGATGTCACACTAGACCTGTGATGCCGCACTAGACCTGTGATGTCACACTAGCCCTTGATGTCACACTAGACTTTGATGTCATACTAGACCTGTGATGCCACACTAGACCTGTGATGTCGTACTAGACCTGTGATGTCACACTAGACCTGTGATGTCACACTAGACCTGTGATGCCACACTAGACCTGTGACGTCACACTAGACCTGTGATGCCGCACTAGATCTGTGATGTTACACTAGACCTGTGATGTCACACTAGACTTGTGATGTCACATTAGACCTGTGATGCTGCACTAGATCAGAGTGAAGTACAGAACACCCACAGGAAGTCTCACTGCAAACAGACAGAAAAGCCGTGGTCCGCTCCCTTCTGCCTCCGCTAAGTCATTAAGGGTGTGGGTGTTTCCTCCCATCTTTTAGCTGCTTTACCAGGGGAATCCCTTTTTCTTGAAGTCACCATTACTGAGTCCTGGCGGCCCGAGGAAGGCACTGTAGAACCTCTGACTTAGGGCTGACACGCAGCTTCCTGGAGGTTTAGGATGCTCGGTGAGAATGTGCTATGGCATTTTGCTAAATGTGCATTCAGGGTTAGAACTTTAATCAAAGTATTTCCTAAATACTTTTACTTATTGAATTTAGTAAATATCCATAAAAATTTGAGCTCTTGTTTATTAAAATTTTTCATAGAAAAATAAACTTTTGCATAATCTTAGAATTTTTAACAATAGATTCAGAACACCGCAGGGCGGTTTTTCTTACCTTAAGCAGCTTTGCGTGGAGCAGCAAGGTGTACGCGGCTTCCGTGTAGTTGTCACACTCTTTGTGCAAGTCACACAGCTTGTACAAGTACCTGAGGCCAGGAAACAGAGGCACACACTGAAAACGCCACCAAGCAGTTTGTGCTGAGGACAGCAAGAGTGAAATTCTATGTCCCGCAGTAAATCATATGTAAACTTTCATTTTATAATGTTCATAATTCGTTCCACTCTCAAAACTTTGGCTGCAGAAAACACTAAGGAAAACCAACAGCGCAATATACAATAATAGATATATTTAAAAATTTTAAGTCTTTCGTTTTCAGGACAAAAATGAATGATACACGCAAGCAGACTTCACTTCTGGGTTTCTTATTTCTTTTATCTGTCCCAGATTTTCCCTCCAGCTGCGATTTCCTACATTTCTAGCGAATCCAAACGCACAGAGGAATTCATGCAAATCCACAGGAATGCGGAGCTCCAGTGATAACAGGGATGCGCTCGAAAGAATTTCTCTGCCATAAAGAAATAAAGGTCGCTTTTGCATAAAAAGCAGGTATATTGTGCATGAAGAAAGCTAACTGATTGTTTTCCCAAGTACCTCTATTCACCTGGCTTTTCTTCTTTGGGGAGAAGTAAAAATAAAATCATACAAGTGAAAAACTGGACAACCACACTCAAGTCATAAACCCGCCATGAAACGCTAATGGGTATAACCTTAACCTCTTCTTCACCGTGGAAATCTAATGATCTGACCCTGGACCCTAAGATTCACCATGAGAGACAGGGGCTCAATCACAGCCCCCAGTCCGCATAGAAAGGTGGGTGAGGGGGCACAACCCAGCAGGCAACACAAGGCACCTTTGACTTCCATGGGAAAAAGAGAAGGGAAGCAGAAGAACGTGCTAGGAATACGGTGTCCATTAAGGAAGAATAGAAGGAAAATCATAACACTGCCTATTTCTGGCAGAGTTATACGCAGATTTCTCATGTAGTCCAGGAACTTGCTGAGAACCAGCAAAATGCACGGTGCTATCTGCTTCCCCAGGGCCGCGGGGGTTGGTGAAAGGGTGTGAAGGCCTTGTGAAGTCACCTGTTTCAGCTTTGACTTCCGGTTGGCTGCATGCGACTCCCCAAACTCGGTACTGGCTTGGCCCCACAGCATGAAGGCCAAGAAGCCCCTGGGAGCTCCAGGACACCCAGTCTCAGACAGCCAGCGCCCTCCCAGTGGGCCACCCCTCAGCCCGACGGCGATAGAGCGCTTCTCAGCAGGGAGCTGACAAACAGCGGGGCCGGCAGCACCGGGCATACACACCTTATGTACATTTCTTCTCTTTCAATTTCCTTGTAGAAGTTCTGAAAAATTAAACCATAATGCAGTTTTAAGAAACCTGTCCCACAAAAGGCGTCACATGTCCACCCAAGAGTCAATGTTCCTCAGCTGGCGGGGGGACACATCCACGTGGACCCAGGTCTCTGACTCGAGCCGTAAATTCACATAAACTGCACAGCCACCTTTACCCGTCTCCCTTTGTTATTCCAAGAGCCCCGTTTCCCACTCTCTGAACACCGTGATGACTAAAGTCCACTTCTGTCATTTGAAAGTCACCTGTCTTCACTTAAAAGAAGGTTCTGTCCTATGACAGCTCTCTTACCCATTATAACCCCACATAAAGACGTCAATAGCCCGGTTTGCGAATAAGCAAGTAAGTCCCTCAATGGGAGTTAGTTCCAGCTGAGCCCAGCCTCAGCAGGAGCCACAGGAAGACAGCAAGGTATTCTGTAGCCAGTCGCCTTCCACGTATGAGGTGAGGACGCTCAGCAAATCCATGCAAAAAATGTTTAGGTCCTTGCAAACATGTTTCTTATAGAATGTGTTTCCAAGAACCTTGTGAAGATCCCTCATATGCATGAATTTCAGAATTTTTTTTCACACCAAATACACTTCTGTTAATTTCACTGTCTACAAACTTGAGCCATCGCCTGCTGCTTCCCAGGGTGTGTGTTAGCAGGGAGCTGGGTCAGCGGCTGGGATTCGAACCAGGTACTCCTGTATGGGACACAGACATCTCAAGCAAGACCTTAACTAACACTGTATCACAACACCTGCTCCCACGTTACAATTCTTAATATGATGATTTCCACAAACACTTTACACTCTTTGTCACTCACAAGACACCAGAAAGACATGGAAAAGCCATCGAAAGAGGCCTAAGGCACCGCCAGTGTGGAGCCGTGCACCTGAGGATGGTGCCTGGGGTAACCCGCGCATATCACCATGGTAAAGGCACGCAATCACACAGCCAGAGGACAGGGCTCTTACAAAAAAGGCCCCGTTTCCACCCTTGATCTCTCTGGAACGAAGCGATAGAGAAACACAGGGAGAAAGTGGGGGCCCCGAGATTCTCAAATCTGCAGCATGGGACATCTGACCGTCCTCTGGTTCCTGCGACAGGGCTCGGCGATGAGGGCGTTTCCAGTGGCAGCTCAGAGCGTCGAGTGACGGAGCCACTCCGCATGGAAGGCCGAGAACGAGCCGTCGCTGGCAGCTCTCACTCGCCAGTGTCCACACGCCGCGGCGTCACGCCAGCCCCTCTGTCCTCCTATTTTTAATTCTTTCCTGAGGTTTTGATCATTCTCCTTTACAGTGAGATCGTGTGGCCTCATTCCTGCCTTGCAGTCACGCGATGGCTTCTATTTCCTGCCTGTGCTGAGTTCTGTTCTCTTCCCAGGACTTCAAAACCTCCCTGGAGCCGAGACACATTCACCTCTGGTCCCGGTTTCTATAGAAAACCGCTGGGCTTCTTACGTGGAAGGTCACAAGGCTCCTGAGCTTCGCTCCTGGGCTCGTGGGCAGTGTCCTTGCCTCCCCACGGGCTTCCACAGCATCCCCTCCATAGCAGCACTGACGTCTGTGCCGAGCTCACACCAGGCGCTCAGAGGCACCCCATGGGGACTGGTCCCCCAACCTGGGTCCAGCAGTGAATGATCCCACAGAATCTGACATTTACACTGTTATTTCTGATCGTACTCCTCCATGACCACAGCAGAGTCTAAGAGCTTTAAAATTTTGGTCCTAATTGTGTACCAATCATGGTTAAGGACTATAAAGGGGCTCTAAGAGAGGAACTGGTATCAATGAACTAATGATGCAATGAAGTAACGATGCTTTCACCCATCTTCAAAAGGGGTCACTCTGGGGCCGGCATTGTGGCATAGAGGGTGAAGCCATTCCTCAGGAGCGACATCCCTTGTGGGTGTCAGTTTGAGTCCCGGTTGCTCCGTTTCTGAGCCAGCTCCATGTTAATGCATCTGGGAAAGCAGCAGCAGATGGCCCAAGTACTTGCTCCCCTGCAGCCACGTGGGTACCCAGTGTGGTTCCAGACTCCTGGCTTTGGGTTGGCCCAGCTCTGGCTGTTGTGGCCATTTGGTGAGAGAGCCAGCAGATGGAAGATCTCTGTCTCTCTGCCCCTACCTCCCCCCACTGTAACTCTGCCTTCAAATAAATAAATGAATCCTTTATAAAACAACAGTGGGTCATGCTGATGACTGCATGAAAGAACTAGGTGATGCAGAACCAAGTCACTGACCAATGGTTAAGACTGGTTAATAACAGTTCATAATAATAGTTAAGATTGCTTGATCAGGAGGTAGCAATACAATGCTAGTTAAAGCATTTGATCCAGTGGGATCCCCAAGCTGATACGCATGCAGACAAGCTAAGGCAGACTTAGCTGGCCAGGCAGAGTGACTGCTGTCTCTCCCATGTTTGTATCTTCAATTTTATTTTTTTAAGTGCAAGGAAGAGTAGAATATTAATGAGCCCATACAACTCAGAATGTTCTACTAACTCTTATTTTTTTAAAAAAACAGCAGTGGTTCTAAAAAGATTCTATGTTCTTTATTAATTAACTCTAGGATTTTGTAGATATTCCTACTTAGTGACAAAGTGAGGAGATTTTACGCATATCCAATGTATGTCTATATTCATTAGGTGGACATCAGATGCATCTCTATGAAATCTATTTCTATAATAAAAATAGGAGAAAAAGTAAAAAATGTACTTTCAAAACCACTGTAAAACTCTGGTCTCTCATTTTTCTTTATTCCAGGGACTCGTCTGAGTTTGTACATGAAAGAACTGTGACAGGTTGGGATCCGTTTTCTCCTCCCGGGAATGGTTAGGAATTAAATACCAGACTCTACGCGGGGTGACTCAGGATGCGCCCCCCGTCAGACGATCTCGGGAACTCTGGGCGTGTTTTTTAGCTAAAATGAAGCTGGTGCTGACGACAGGAATCAGCTGGTGGGCGCTGAGTTGGCCTCCACGTGAGAGAGGAACTTGGGCTGATGCACAAAACCATGACTGCACGGGTGTATTCAACAGCTCATTTCGGCCGGCTCTGCGGCTCACTAGGCTAATCCTCCGCCTGCAGCGCCGGCACCCCGGGGTGCTAGTCACAGTTGGGGTGCCGGTTCTGTCCCGTTTGCTCCTCTTCCAGTCCAGTTCTCTCCTGTGGCCCGGGAGTGCAGTGGAGGATGGCCCAAGTGCTTGGGCCCTGCATCCGAATGGGAAACCAGGAGAAGCACCTGGTTCCTGGCTTTGGATCAGCACACACCGGCCGCAACACGCGGCCATAGCGGCCACTTGGGGGGTGAACCAACAGAAAAAGGAAGACCTTTCTCTCTGTCTCTCTCTCTCTCTCTCTGCCTGTCAAAAAAAAAAAAAAGTTCATTTCCCGACCCTGGGTTCCGCTGAGTAAGAGGCCACATTCAGACTTCGCTGCCACTCCTGCCCCGGATTTCACAGCTTGGTGAAAACAAACGGATCTCTCAAGCCCCCAAGCTAGAAACCCAACAAACTTATTAACAATTCTTTCTTCTGGACACCGACTGGCCGCTGGACCCCCGGGAAGGGCAGAGGGAGGACGTACAGTTGCGTCCACAGGTGGGAACGACTTTGCAAAGGCTTCCACGTCCTGGCCACAGAAAGTCTCAGGTTCCTGCTTCATGTCAACCACATCAGAACTGGGAGAGTAAATGGCTTTGGACAGAGGCGCGAATGCAAGAGGACGGTGGAGCCAGGACCAGTGCTGTCCTTGTGCAAGAGCCAGGCCCGCTGGGCTGGGGCAGAGCTGCTGCGGTGGCTCACAGAGCCTGCAGGTGATGCAGAGGTGGGGCGAGGGGCAGGGGCTGGTGGAGTGGACGGGCACCACAGCAGCCCAGACCCTCACGATGCACACGCAGAGGTGTCCAGTCCCTCTGGCTCCCCGAGTCTGGCCCTGGCCGTGTCCAGTTGACTGCCGAGACCATCAAGGGCACTCTCACCCTGTGCAGTACTCTGGGTTTCTAGGATATCCTTCCGTCTTTCTGCATAAACTGTCCATCTGTTCCTGCTCGTGGTCCACTTTCCCCAACTTAGCTAGTTGACCCCAGCTGCTTCCGATTCCTGGTCTGATGGTTCCAAAACCTGTGCTGTATCTGGATCTGCTTCCCATGTCTGTCTTTTTAAACCATTTCTCATCAGTAGGATGCGTTGTAATTATGTGTTGAGAGGGAACTTGTTGTACCGGATAGAGACGTCCAGCCGTGGTCCAGCAGTGGCTTCCATCTGTGGGCTTCTGCCCCACCAAGGTGTGGCTCTTGATGTCCAGTCTGTCCAGTTTTGGAGCTGGCCTTTCAGGAGGATAGGGCAGAGAGCTCAGAAGCCAGGGGTGAGCGTCACACGGCTGCTGAGAACCAGGAGGTACGCCAACCAGACTCCGCCTTCCATCAAGCCTCCTAAGAGCTCATTGGCTGGAACACATTTCCTGGCTGTGCCTCCCGGGGCCACAAGGACACTGGAAAGGGGCGTGCAAAGCCTTAGCCTTACCGCGGCGACCACAGCAAACAGTGGGCATGATGGGAGGCAGCAGCCGAGTGCAAGAAGCCAGCTCTGCGCAGTTACACACTAGGCGGCCTATCACAGCAGATGCATGCTCTGTCGCTTGTCTGGGGCCGGAAGCTCAAAATCAGATTGCGAACAGGGCCACGGTTCTTTCTAGAGGCTCTGGGGAAAACGCATCCTAGCCTCTTCTATTTTCCCGGGGGCAGCTGTCGATCCTCAGCGTTCTCTGGCTCGTAGACACTTCACTCCAATCCCTGCCTCTGTCTACTCGACTTCCACCTGTTTCTGTGTCTCCTCCCCACCCCCCATGAGGACACCTGTTGTCAGAGGTAGGGTCTCCCCCCCAGATAATCCAAGATGCTCTCTTCCAGAGATTCTTCATCTGCAAGAACCTTTGTTTCCCCCAAAATAGTCACGTTGATGGGTTCTGAGGGTTAGGATGTGGACCTGTCTTTTGGGCACCCATATGCAACCCACCCAGTAGGGAACGTGTTGATAATCTCTTACGAAGGAGCCTTAGCATCCGTCATCAAGGATCACAAAGGAAGACGGTTTTCACATCAGGAAGAACAGTGTGAAAACACGGAGGGTGTGCACTCTACAGATCCGCGTGGAGTGGGGCTCTCGGGGCTGCTTCCTCGAGGCAGCTGAGCCAGGAAGCCAAGGCAGCCCCGCTCTGCTGGGAAGGCCAGGGCACACGTGGCCACACGGGGCCACACGTGATCACACGGGGCCACTCAGGGGCTGCATGGGACCACACAGGGCTGCACGGGGCCGCACAGGACTGCATGGGACCACACAGGGCTGCATGGGACCACACAGGGCTGCATGGGACCACACAGGGCTGCACGGGGCCACTCGGGGCCACACAGGGCTGCTCAGGGCCACATGGGGCCACTTGGGGCCGCACAGGGCTGCATGGGACCACACGGGACTGCTCGGGGCCAAACGGGGCCACTCGGGGCCGCCACTCACCAGCACGTTGACGGTGCAGCTCATGCGGTTCTCCTTGTTCTCGTCGTGCATGATGGTCCTGTAGTCCAGAAGCCGCTCCATCAGGCGCACCACCAGCCTGACGAACACCTCGCCGCTCTTGGCCAGGTATTTATGCTTTCTGCAGTGCTCCAGGAGGCTGAGGGACGGTCACACGCACCTGGTCACTCACACGCGGAGCAGCGGCCGCACGGAGGGGCGGTCTCCAATAGTTCCCATTATTAACACATTTTAATTATTTCTGGGCTACAGAGTTCATTGTAGTCTAATTACGGTCTCTCTGCCTCCATTAATCCCAGTGCTAATCAACACTTACATTTTATCAAATAACACTTTGTACTGCTCGTCTCCTCTGCCTCCTTCCACTTCATGATCCAGCTTGGTGATGATCTCATTCTCAAACTATAATTAAACAGAGGAAGTGCAGAGAGTCAGCATGGCGGCTACTTCATCTTCCGGCCCGAGCTTCCACAGCGCACAGGTCGGCGAGGGCCGATCGCCTGACCGTGACCCTACAGCTCCGAAGCCCTGGTTCACCCCCGAGGCCACCCCAGAAACCCCGGAGGTGTCCTGCTGCAGGGGACCTTTCACTCCCGTCCCTGGTTATGGGGCCGGAGCACGCAGACCTGGATGGCAGGAGCCAGGACAGAGCGAGGAGGACATGGGAACCGGGCGGGGGAGCCCCAAAGAGCAACATGAGAGGACTCTCCAACTCCATCTCCACAAACAGGCACCTCGGAAATAGCTCACTGGTTCTGAGAACAGAACAGATGGCGTCTCGCTTGCCAGCAAAGAGTTCTCGGCAATTTGCAAACAGCCAGGAGGCCACTTCCCTGCCACTCCTCGACGGATCCAGTGAAATGCTGCAGTGCAGCTGGGAAGATGTCAGAGAAGCCAGGGGCCAGCGCTGTGGTGTAGCGGGTAACGACGCTGCCTGCAGTGCCTGCATCCCTTGTGGGCGCCGGTTCTAGTCCCAGCTGCTCCACTTCTGATCCAGCTCTCTGCTATGGCCTGGGAAAGCAGCAGAAGATGGTCCAAGTCCTTGGATCCCTGCACCCGCGTGGGAGACCCGGAAGAAGCTCCTGGCTCCTGACTTCAGATCAGCACAGCCAATTGCGGCCAACTGGAGAGTGAACCAGTGGATGGAAGACCTCTCTCTCTCTCTCTCTCTCTCTCTTTCTTCCCTTCCTTTCTCTCTCTGACTTTTGAATAAATAAATAAATCTTCAAAAAAAAAAAAATGTCAGAAGCCCCAGGGGCAAGGACCCTAAATGCAGACCAGCCGATGCCCCAAGAGGAAGGTCGGTCCTCTCCTCCTCCCCCAAAACTTTTGCTGGGATTTGCTGGGCATCGGGTGGGAAAGGGTCCTCCCACCTGGATCCACGGTTGGATCTAAATTCTGGGGAGACGCAAATCTCCAAAATGTCTTTTGAACAGTGGATGAGGCTGGACATGGCTACCTCCGTGATGAAGGCTGTGTCTTCCCCGTCCTTGCTGCCTGGCAGAACTGAGTTACTCCTGCCCTGGGATTCCAGCCCGGTGACCGCCCATGATGCAGGGGGCTGAGGGTCCCACCCACGGGTACCTGCAGGAAGGAGGGGCTGGGAGAGGTGTGCTCTCACGGAGATGGGGCATCCACACTGAGCTGAAACCAGGAGGACGGGGGAAGAGTCCAAGGGAACGACCAAATTCGGGGCGCAGAAAGCACCCTGTGGTCACTTTAAAAGACATGTCGATCACCTGCTTTCCTGGTGATGATCCCACAAGTGCCCCGCTGTAACTAGAATCCCCTAAGAACTCAAATTTGTGCCAGAAATTCTCCCCCAGTCACTGCTGCTTCCTCAAGACACGGTAATGAAGCACAGTGCGATGAGTGTGCTCTGTGGATCCTGGGTCTCAGGTTGCCCGGAGCTGGGGAGGACTTTATACAGAAGCAAAAGGGCGGGCCGCTGGGTAGCTGACACAACTGCTTTCCGGGTCTTTCCACGCCAAGTGGTGCGCTTGCCTCACCTGCAACTACACCATCCTTCCTCTACGCGGGGACGCGGATGGCGCCACTGCTGTCAGGAAGGAAGCTGGTTCTGAGCCCTTCAGCCCCAGAAGCTGAAAGCATGGGTCTCCCGGGACCAGGAAGGGGCCTCCGCCAGGACACCCTGCCAGGTCATGCCCCAGAGGGACAAAGGCGTAACACAGGGCCTGAGGGGGGCACCGACTCTCGCTCGACATCAAGGGTCAAGCACTCACAGCACCACACCGGCCCCGGCCTCCGTCAGCCTCCCAGTTCTCTCCTTGACCGTCCTCCCGGTCTACTCCCCCAAGTAAACACATCTTCTTGATTCTGCCTGGTCTGCGAATTCAGGGACTTTACGGACACACACAGAGAGACGGTTCCACTGAAGGATGGCTTTTTTTTTTTACCTGAAGTCTCAGGATAATGAGTTTTACAGTAGAATAACAACTTTTTGATACTAACCCACTCTACTCTGCTCTTTGCAAACAGAAATTCTGCAGAAGGGGGTTCTTTATGGAATCTAATGCAAGGCAGATCACCCCCTGGGAGCCCATGGCTGGCATCGCAAGGCAGTCCATTTCCCTCCCGGTGTCATGTTGGATGATTGCTGACGCCTCACAACAATAAGCAAGATACAAATTAAGATTAAATTGAATGAAAACACGATTCAATTACACGCATGTTTTAGCAAGTACATACAGAAAGGAAGGTATAGAGAATGCAGAGAAACATGCCTTACCCTACCATGAGCGAACACACAAATGCTCACAATGACTCAGGACGCGTCAATCAGAAGCAATTTGAACCTGAAGTCTACTTTGTGACAACAGCACATCTTCTCTGCTAACTGTAACAAACACAGGCAGGGGGGAATCGCCAACGCTAAGTATGCCGCTTATCAAATTTGTACTGATGAATTTAATATTTTCTAAAACGAGTGGGTGAATCAGCGCAGCGGGACACAGCTGATTCCCATTTCACCAACCACTAGTCTAAACTACATCATCTGTACAAACACCTGGCAACCCGCCTCTGTTTATCAGCAAGGTCTCCACTGCAGAGATCGGTACCTCGCCTCTGACTCCAGAGTCTGTGTGAATTTTTACAGAACATTCTAGAATCAAGTTGCTAGTGTGCTGTGAACGGTTGTCACAATCTGAATTAAGTGATCCTGTACCAATAAAGTGGAGAGAGTACATTAGCCGGTGGAGAGTTGATTTTATAAAAATCATGCTCATTATCTTACTCATGGATGCACGCTGCCTGGTGATTTGCTGTAAGGTTCTCTACGGGTAGGATGCAATTAGCAAAGGTTTACTGCGCTGCCTAAAAGGTGGCAGAGGCTCACTCGAGTGATAAGCCAAATCATCATATTTTCCTTTCTCTTTTGAATCATGCATTTCGCTACAAAAATACCCACGGGGCATCCAGCTTAAAGTATTGACCACAGCATCGCTAAGCATCTGCTACCGGCAGCCCTTCGAGAACAGGAGACCGACGAGGACGCTCGTGGATACGAGGCTCTCCGGAAGGTCGCTGCTAGATTGAAGTGAAGGAGCAGGTGGGTGGCGCTCGCGGTGGCATTGATGCTACTTTAATCTCTGCTTTTGCCTCTCATGGCCGCAGGTAACCACGGGTTACTGGCTCCTGTTCCAGGGAGCAGAAGGGTCCCAGGAAGTGGACAATCCAAAAGCCACTTACATTTGGTTCAGAATGCACAAGCTGGGTGATGGGGTAGATGACCAATCTCACTCTAGTGCGTATAAACCAGGCTTATCCTCTGCAGCCGTTCAGGAACACACTTTTATCCAACAGATCTGGGTTTACACGTGAGCCTGGGAGGAAGGCTTAGAATAACCCACCACAGTGACCGAGGGCTTGGGAGTCGCCAAGAGCTGTGGACAGGGTCTTCAACCCTTTATAAACAAAACCTAGCACCCAGCTGCTCTTTGCCCAGAGTGCTCCACTTTCTCTGGATATCAAGAAAAAAGCACTCAGAAGGCCCCACAGGGAGGGGACGGCTGCAGGCGGCACGAGCACTCGGGCACTGTGCCTTTTCCTCCTCCAGGTGAGCCGCGCCTTTTTCTCAGCGGCGTTTGCAGGACGGTGGGCAGGACAGAGCCGCTACACTGCATCTCGGTGGCAATCATGGCCGACGAGGAGCTGGCACGGCTGGGCAGAGCGCAGCTGGGCACTCTGAAACCCTGGGGCTGGGGGCCCCGAGCTGACATCCTCAATGCTACAGATGCCTCCAAACCTGTCGCTTAGCCTTCAATCTCTGTGCTCAGACTCTAAAATTTTCATGGATATTGCATTCCTCTTGCCTAACCACTCTATAAACTTCATTACACACTTAATTAATCTCTGGCACTCCATCCCACATTCTAAAACCACCACGTTCTCCTATGTCCACCAAGCAGGGTGGGTCCCTGACCCTGGAGCTTTAGTGAAATACCCAGAAGCCTGAAGACCCCAAAGCCGCACAGTTAGAGTCGCCTGGCTGGGGAGCCGTTGGCTGCCTGGCTGTTACCACAGCCTGAGACAGGTGCAGCTGCTGCCCCCGTCTCCACATACAGATGGAGGAGTGATTTTGAGGCTGCGTGCAATTACGGTGGACTTGGGAAACACAGCCGCGGGCGAGTCCAGGTTAATTTGGTTTAAAGGGGATTATGGGAATTTGAGTATCTCTTTGCTGGAGGGCTTTTAGGATCAGAATTCAATGGAATCGGGACTCCCGCAGTAAAGGGTATTGGCTTCTATGACCTCTCAGACCACATGTGGGTCTGGATTCAATGGAATAAAAGCCTGAATCTCATGCTACGCTTCCTCTTGAAGTGTCCAAAGCAATAAAATCAGTATTATTTTGAAACTGAAAACAAAGATAAAAAGAAAAAACCAACAAATAAAAGTCCGATGAATTGAAGAATAAACAAGAAAAAATTTCTACCAAACTTATTCACATTCACATTATAGTACAAAATATATTGGCTTTCCCACCGAGTGGCAGAGGCTGCCAGCATCCACTTGGGCTATTCAATTATTTGCTTAAGGTTACAGGCATGGGCAGTAGGAGGGGGTTATCCAGACAGGAGCTTGGCTACGCCGACAACATAACGATTACTCATGTTCTAACAGGGTTACGGATAAATGGGGGTTTCTGGAAGTTGGGGAGCATTTTACTGGGTCTTACACAGATGACAGCAAATAGCTCTGTGATGGAAAATATTATCTGGCTGTGGAGCCTTTTCCCTTCCATTTTTATTGATGCTCTGTGGCTCACATGGTCATTTGCTGCAGCTCTCAGCTGTTAGTTCTGTATTTTCTAAAGGCACAAAAAATGGAGCTCTTTAAAAAAATGCTGGGAGAAGAATCTTAAAGGTCTCAAAGGAAGTCAAGGGTGAGATGGAGCCTTGGCATTAGCTCCTGGAGGGCGGGGCTCTTGGGGAGAAGCGGGGGCTCCTGTTCTGAAACGGGGACATCAGGTGCATGAAGGTGCTGACTCCTCCCAAATGCTCCCACGCCAGCTTAGCAGATCCTGAAACCCCCGCAGGTGGGATCTCTCCATGGAGAAGCACGCAGATTTCCTACAGCCCTCTGCTGCTCTGGTCCCGCGGGGGAGTGAGGTGGATCAGGAAGGACAATGACTACAACCGCAGCAATGGCTAAAGCCACGGGGGCAGGAATGTGTCCCCAGGGACTAGAGGGCAGGCGGACGAATCGGGAGGGGGCAGCTTAGGAGAATGGGGGGGGGCCTCCAGGTCATCAGAAACAACTGAAGAGGCAGAGTGGCCAAGGGGACAGAGTGGCCGGAAGGCTGGGGACACTCAGAGGAAAGGAAGAGGTGGGTATGAGGAATGGGATTCTGTTGAGTGGAGATGGAAACCCAGGGGACAGGGCAGAGCAGTCCCATGGGAGTGACCAGGGACAGCCAAGTGTGGCTGAAGTCCCTCAAGGACAGCTGCCTGGGGGGGTAGGGGAGGGGCCCCCCTGAGGGCTCAGCTGCAGGGAGCCTCCTGGGAGGGGCTCTCCCTGTGGTCCTGGCTCCCCACTGCAGGGAGCGACCACAACACAAGCTCTGGGAAAAAAGGGCCCCTCCCAAGGCGGCACCCTCCCTCCTCACAGCACGGGCAGGGGTGGGATCAGCGCAGTGGGGGGTTGGGAATAGAGGGAGCTGCTGAGGTTGAAACGGGGGTGGGGTGGGGGGGGTGGGGGGGCACCCCACTGCTTGTGCTGTCTTCCCTCTGAGGGGCCACAGACTGCTGTGGCTGTGCACACCAACCCACAACAAAGCCGCCCGCCCACATCGGGGCTTCCTCTTCCCAGGGTCCTGTCCCATCGGCTCTGGGGGCATCAGGCCCTGCACAGCGCAGCTCCCTCCAGGGTTTGTTTGCATCAGGGCCTCTGTGCACAGGCTTCTGCAGTGCTCCCTCCCTCCAGTGGAGGACAGTCGAGCAGACGCAGGTAAGCCGACGGACAGCACTGACCACAGCCCTGGAGGGAGGAGCCCCGGTCACAGGGGGACACGCCACGCCAGCCCACCGCACCAAGGAGCTCACGGCAGGGCGAGCCCGGACGCCTGCTCGGAAGGTTGGTGCTGCTTCTCGCCTAAGCGGAGACATAGATGGAGCAGACTGGGGGAAACACATGTGAAGGGAATTCTAGAGAAATGCCCTCCCCTGCGGCTGGAGAGCCTGGCAGCTCTCAGAAAGCAAATGTGTAACACACACTTTTGAAGCTCCAAGCACGGCCTGGGGTAGTTTAATCCTGAGCCAAGTGGCAGGATTTTCCTCGGAACCCAGCAGCTCCCTCGGTTGCTCCTGCGGAGAGAGCACCACGCACGCAGGCAGCGTAGGAACAGCTCTATCCCCAGAGACGGCAATCTTTCAAACAACAGGCTGCCGCGGCTCAAAACACAGACGCTTTGCAAAACCAGACCCCTGACGTCATCGCCCCACTGCTTTAGGTTTGCACATGTGCTATGAACACGGGCACAGTCGAAGCCCTTGGTGATGCGACTAGGTTGGATCACTGGGTTAGTTAACAGCAGCAGCCATCCCCACCCCGGAAGCCCTGGGACGGAGAGGGAGTGGGGTCAGCAAACCGTACAAGTGCTCACCCAGGACGCACTTGCAGGCACCCCCACAAGGGGCCGTGCTCCATGCTTATGGAAAACTAGATGGCGAGAGGATGAGTTGAACCAAGAGCACCAAACAATGGGGCACTTGGGAGGCAAACGCTGCGCTCCCGGACAGGCCTGGCCTGAGCGACTGAGCCAGACGGCAGTAGATGGCTCATGGGAGGGACCCACGTGGCTTCCCAACCTTCGGTC